>CM066031.1:1562429814-1562876640 GCA_033557465.1 Ichthyophis bannanicus | reverse complement strand
TCGTGTTGAGGTGACCGCCTGCATATCCAGCACAGCGTCGTCCATCAAGGATGAGACTGCTCCCATCAACGTAATAGATCTGGTCGGGATTGTCTATGGGCACATCTGTTAAGTCAGGTCGACTGGAGAACACAGTTTCCATGACTTCGATACAGTCATGTTCTGGGAGTTCTTCACTGATGGGTATCAAGGTAGCTGGGTTCAAGGCATGGCTCACTTCAAGTTGTATCTGTGGGTTTTTCACATAGCATGCTCTGGTACTTCAACATTCGGGAATTGGTGAGCCAATAATTTGCTTTCTGTTCCATAAGGGCAAGGACTGCATGTGGCACAGTGACTCGTAGGTTCTGTCCTAGTGTGAGTTTGTCTGCTTCACTCACTTAGTAGCGCTGTAGCTGCAACTGCTCTCAAGCAGGGTGGCCATCCTTTGGCCACAGGGTCCAATTGTTTCGATAGGTAGGCTACAGGTCGTTCCCAATTTCCCTAATTTCTGAGTCAACATGCCTAGGGCATTTCCCTGTGTTTCATGTACAAACAAACGGAAAGGCTTGTGGACATCTGGTAGTCCAAGTGCTGGTGAGACATCAATTCTTCTTTTAAACTTCTGGAAGGCTGTATCCTGCTCAAGTCCCCCACTCCAGTGGTGACTTCTCTTCTCCTTTTGTGGCTTCATACAGTGGTTTGGCAATTTGAGCAAAGTTGGGTATCCAGATTCGGCAATATCCTGCCGCTCCCAGAAAGGCTCTGACTTGCTTTCTGGTTGTTGGAGTTGGAATTCTACATACTGCTTCTTTTCTTTCTCTGCCTAATCTTCCTGCTTCCTTGGGTAATACGAAAACCCAAGTATTTCACTTCTGTTTGGCATAGTTGTGCTTTGGCTCTAGAAACTTTATATCCAGCTTCATTTAGTAACTGCAAGAGATCTTGGGTGGCTCGTATACATTCTTTTTCTGATACGGCAGCTATCAACAGATCATCCACATACTGGAGAAGTACTCTCCTCCCCGGGGCTACTGGATAGCTTGAAAGATCTTGGTTTAGTGCAGCACTAAAGATGGTAAGGGTGAATTCTTGAATCCTTGGGGTAATCTTGTCCAGTGAGTTGGCCCCCTCTTCCAGAGATGGGGTCTTGCCATTCGAATGCAAACAATATTTGGCTTACAGGGGCTAATCTTATGCAAAAAGAATGCATCTTTTAAATCCAGTACAGTGAAATGGGTAGCTTCAGCGGGTATCAATCCTAGTAGAGTGTAAGGATTGGTACCAACTGGGGTGTATAGTTTCAACTGCATCATTTACTCTTCTCAAATCTTGCACTGGTCGATAATCATCTGTCTCAGGTTTCTTCACTGGCAAAAGTGGGGGTGTTCCATGGGGATTGACATACTTTTCAGTAGGCCATACTCAAGTAATCTCTGTAGGTGGCGATGAATGCCTTCAATTGCGGCTCTTGGGAGAGGGTACTGTTTTGACGTGCACTGGTGTAGCACTAGGCTTGAGGGTTACAATCACTGGAGCTATATGTTTGGCTAGGCCTGGGGGACTGCCTTCTGCCCACACTTCAAGTGGTGCTGAAATGTTCTTTAAGGTTTGTTCAAAATAGGTATCTTGAATCGAATCATCTATGTAATATCTCCATTCTTCTTCTCGGGGTACTGTTCAGGCAGCATTACTCCTGCTGGTTTGGCTTAGGAATTCACTGTCATTTGCATTTCTCCTTGTTCGGAGAAAGATATTTGGGCTTGAAGCTTGGCTAGCATATCTCGTCCCAGTAGGGGTAACGGACATTCGGGCATGTAAAGGAATTGATGAGTTACTTGCTGTCCTCCTAGACTGCATATTCGGTTTTGTAGAAAAGACTTTGTGGCTTTGGCACCAGTTGCTCCTATAATGGTGACTGCTTTCTTGGTGAATGGGGCTATCTTTTTGTCTATTACTGAATGTTCTGCTCCAGTATCAACCATAAAGTTCATAAATTGGTCTCCTATTTGTATTTCGACCATAGGCTCCTGGAGACCTAAAGCAAACTTGGAGCCCGGTCTGTCCTAATCCACGTCATCCTCATCATGGGCCTGTGTGGCCAATGCTTGGATGGCTCCTCCTCCCCTCTCTTGCTGGAATTGTTCTCGATTGGCTCCTCCTCGGCCTCGGGGACGGCCTCGTCTTTCTTCTCGCCACTGATGATCGTATTCGTCATCTTGCTGGGCGTCTTCGAGTTGCGGGCAAGTATCTCTCCAATGTCCTTCCTCTTTGCAGTAGGCGCATTGGTTCACGCCTAGTCTCTGGGTCCGGCCTCCGCCTTGACCCCGCCCTCTTCCTCTGCTCCTTCGATTAGGGACACCTCCCCTTTTCTTTTCAACTATGGCCGCAGCCAAAAAATCAGCTTTCTTCTTCATCTTTCTATCACATTCTCTCTGTCTTTCAGTATCACGATTCACATACACTTTATGAGCGACTTCCAATAACTGTGTTGCATTCATGCCCGCAAACCCTTCCAATTTCTGTAATTTACGTCTAATGTCTGGTTGAGACTGGTTTACAAAAGCAGAATTCACCATGCATAAACTTCCTGGTGCCTCGGGATCATAGGGAGTATACATTCTGTAGGCTTCAGTTAATCTTTCATAATAATCTGCGGGGCTCTCATCTATTCCTTGGATAATTCCTGCTACTTTGGAAAGGTTCATAGCTTTTGGCCTCCTCTTCGCAGGCCTTGTAAAAAGCCTTGGCGAAAACGGGCTAGGGCGGTGGATCCTTCATCTGTATTCGGATCCCATTGGGGGTCTTCATTTGGGAATTCTCTCTGAGCTGCTTCTCTACGATCTATTATATTCTGACCCTGCGCTGGAGCTGCAGGGTTTTCTGCCATCCATTCGATAGCTGCTTTTCTAATTCTCGCTCGTTCTTCTGTCGTGAATAGGGTGGTCAGGAGCTGACGGCAATCTGGCCAAGTGGGTTGGTGAGTTTCCATAATACTAGTTACTAATTCGGTCAGCTCCTGGGGCTTGCTAGTATAGGAGGCATAGTGCGACCTCCAATTTAATAAATCCGTTGTAGAGAACGGGATATACACATAAGTTAGGGGTCCCGCTACCACTTCATCATTATCATTCTTTACGGGCACCCCGGGACTTGCCTTAAGGGAAACAGTTTGGCTGTCCTAGGCGTCATTTGGGTCTGGGATCTAAGGGCTATTGTCGTTGTCTTTGCAGGAGTCGCTTTCTTTTTCTCAACTGGTTTTGCTTTGGGTTTTTCTTTCACTGGCTTGCTAGTGCTGGCGCTAGCTTTCTCAATTATTTGTACACTGTCCTGTTCTTCTTCTTCTGGGGGATCCTCTCCTTCTTCTTCTAGCTCCGCTTCTGGCTCACTTTTTACATCCTCCTCTTCTCTTCCCGCTAATTCTTTCTCTTCCTCTCCTCCAGGAGGAGGGGGGTCAGGGGTTGGGTCTCGCCTCGGCTCTGGCGGTCTCTGGGGATCTGGGGCAGGACGCCGCCGGGCTATCCTTACTGGACCTGGGGTTCGGGGTTGCCTGAGGACTACTTCTGGGGAATCGGGATCTGCCAAGATGGGTTTCTTCTTGGCTTTCTTATCCTGCTCTTTCATTCTAGGCTGTTCCTTTCTCTGCCTAGAATCTGTTTTAGCTAACATTATTCTGCACTGTTCCTCATAACAGCGCTGCGCCCAGGAGGGCGGATCTTCACAAATACTTAACCAGGAATCTATATAGGGGTACTGATCTGGGTGCGCTACCCGCACTCTACGATGTATTGACTGAATAATCTCTACCGTGAACGTTCCCTCTCGGGGCCAGATGGGGTCTAGATCGGGCCACTCCCTAGTACACAAAATCTGCAAACGGGCTGCTGTCATTTTAATACCATAATCTCCTGAATATCCCTCTTTAAAATGTGCGATCATACATTCTAATGGAGTGTTCCTAGTAGACTCCGCCCCTCCCATTTCGATGTGTGCGCGCAACAACAGACAGAAGGGAAAAGGTGGGCGGACCGTGGGTAAGGGGTCCTCACGGCCCTGGAAACGTTTAGGGAATACAAATAACAAGACAAGACGACAATCGCTTCCCCCTTTTCGCGACCTGAACGCGGTCGCCCGGTCAGGAAATGCGCTAATCAGGGGTCAGCTTTCACTTGGTCCGTGCTGCCAGACCTCTCAGTCACACTTCGTTCACACAATCATGCTAGCAACGTATTCCCAGAATGCATTCGTTTCTATCTATTCTGACTAGTCTTTTCCAAGTACAATTACAAAAAGGATGAGGGTTTCACCTAGCGCATTCCCATGCCAGGCTACTCGGCTCTTCCTTGAGAGTTGATCAGGCTCTCTTACCAATTCCCAATATCTCGAGATTACAAATTCCAAATTCCAAGTTCCAATGGCAGTACTGCTCTTTCTATTTCTGTCTAGACCCAAAATCAAAACTATACTCACCGGATCCGGTCCTCAAAAACTTCCCAAGCAGGCGCATGAGTTGGACCTCGGACTCCCCTCACTCGGGTTCGAGGCGTTGGCTCCGACCGGGCCCGGCACCCGCCGAGGTCCGACCAGCTCCCTCCGATACAAGGGACCGGTGGCGCCAGGGAGCGGCCCTCGTCAGAAGGGCGCGATCCCGGCAGGACCAAGCCTATAGAGGCGGAAAGTCGTGGTATATTGCCCTATATACACTTTGATTCCACAACTTCCCGGCCAACGCACCAAGGAATATGTAGCAGCAAAGCGCAGACAAACCAATGATACCAGGAGTCTGTTCAGAAGGTCCAAATCATTTATTTGTGCACAAGTCTCAAGCAAGGCAATTTCAAAATGGCTGAGCAAAGTTTTCAAGCATTACAACAACTTTTATAGACTTCTGTTCCATTCTAGGTATAGAAAAACATTTCATTGGTCCCGGTACGCTCCCGTACCTCCCGTAGCCCCTCTATTGGTTCCGGTACTGATAAGTTTCTCCAATTATGTTCCTTCTGTGGGCTTCTGTAGGCATGACACCTGCCTGCCCCCCTTCTAGTCCCAATTACAATGGTCAGTTCATCAACTTGTTACTTTCACACTTTCAAGGCTATGGGACCATTTGTGCATGCAGAAGAGCAAGGTTCTGTAACTCATCTGTCAGCACTCCTCAATATTTCTCTGCAAATGTACTCTTTCTTATCAGTAACTTTAAAACACATCTTTTCTGTATTTTTCCATTTCTTAATTCTGCAATTCTGCTTATCTAAGCTAATTCAATATTTCTACTGAGTTCTTTCTTACAATAGCAGCATATTGGGGGATGTGCAATCCTATATGCCTCTCCACAGGCCTCATTTACAGGTCAAGCTAGCCATGCTGGCCTGCCTATGTCAGACACTGTGGGTCACAGGCCTGCACCTGCCACAATTAGAGTGCTTGAACATTTGGGGGCACTGAGTATATGGCACTGCTGTTTGTGATAACGATAAGGGAAGAAGATGTGTTTTTAATAAAAGAAGAACAACAGTAATAGAAAGAGCAAAACAAGCTTTAAAATAATAAAGAGTTTATATTGTGGCAATGCTAAGGGCCGATGATCGACAACATGAGACCTCAGTACTGCAAACTGCTGATAACATGGTTAGAATTTATTCACTGATGGTCCTTTCCACGTTTAGGTTTGCTATTTGTTGAATATTAGTGGAGGGTTTGTGAAATGTCCTGCTCTTATAGGATTAGCAGTATTACTGAGTATTTTTTTTGAATATAAAATACAAGCAATAATAATGAAGTTATGTCTTCAAGCTAAAAGTTACACTGATGGGGTTATCAATTCAGTGTTGATAACCAATTCTTTTTGGTTATCAACAACCAGTTTGTGTGCTTCCTTATTCTCCACAGGCTTTTATGGCTGAACACATTGTTCATCATTATTGGAATACTTTGGAGGCTCATGATGTTTTCAGATACCTCCCAAGATTTGCTTTCTCAGGTAGGAAAAATCTGAGAGATTATCTTGTCCATGCAGATATGCAATTATAACAAAATTCATGTGTTCCTATCACCTTAGATCATCATAACTAAGGACAGTACATTGTTTGCCAGTATGCTGTGGAGATTCAAGTTTTTTGCTATCCACATCTACAGTTTATCTATGCTATTATGTATTCATGTCATTCAATTCATTTTGGGAAAACTATACATAAAACAAAGACCTATGTTATTAAACAAACTTCAGCTATCTGAAGGTGGAAAGACTCTGCTCCAATGGTCTTGCATTGGAAGCTTCATCTCACAGTCTTATAGATTTAACGCTTTTTTGCAACTGAAACCTTATCAGGAATTAAACATAGTAATTTTTCCAGATGATCGATTCAACGTGAACAGCAATATATATATTTTCTGATGGAACACACTTACTCCTGCAGGTTTGAACTCAGAAATAGAGTGATGGTATTTTCCTTAAACCTGCTTTTTGATGGCTGTAGCCAGTTTGTGGAAATTACAACTTTTAAAAGTGCATGGGCTAGCATCGTTAGAGACATTCAATCATGGGTGTGATATCCTGCTCATTTAAATGTTATGAGTGCTACATAATATATATTTTGGGGTATTTTATTAGTATTTTACTATGAGAATTTACGTATTTTTACTGTTTGTAGAGGCCCTTTGTAGGGGTGAAACTACCTATGAGGTTGGTTTTGTGAATACTGTTATAATTATAATTAAGCGGAATTGCTTAACAAATATTTCTGTTCTGTGTTCACAGATGAAGAACCAGGAGCAGGACCTCAGAAAACACCCACAAACAGGAACAGAAGCAAAGGACATATTGAACAATTTTCAGAAGACTGTGTTCGTGAGAAACTAGCTGAACTTAAAGTAGACAAAGCGATGGGACTGGATGGGATACACCCTAGAATACTGAGGGAACTTGGGGATGTTCTAGCAGCTCCACTGACTGACCTTTTCAATGCCTCGTTGGAGTCGCGAGTGGTGCCAAAGGACTGGAGAGAGGCTCATGTGGTGCCTTTACACAAAAGTGGAAGTAAGGATGTGGTTGAAAACTACAGGCCGGTTAGTTTAACTTCAGTGGTGAGTAAATTATTGGAAACGCAGCTGAAAGAGAAAATAGTGAGGTTTCTGGAGTCCAGTGGATTACAGGATCCGAGGCAGCATGGATTCACCAGAGTCAGGTCTTGTCAGACAAATCTGATTGATTTCTTTGACTGGGTGACCAGGAAGTTAGACCGAGGGAGAGCCCTAGATGTGGTGTATTTAGATTTCGGTAAAGCCTTTGACACCGTTCCTCACAGGTGACCTATAAACAAACTGAGCACCCTAGGGATGGACCCTAAAGTTACTGCTTGGATTAGAAATTGGTTGGGTGGGAGGTGACAAAGAGTACAGGTAAATAGAGCTCACTCTGAGGAGAAGGATGTTACCAGTGGTGTGTCCCAGGGATCTGTCCTTGGTCCGATTCTTTTTAACATCTTTGTTAGTGATATAGCGGAAGGGCTGTCGGGTAAGGTTTGCCTCTTTGCGGATGATACCAAAATCTGCAATAGAGTAGAGACCCAGGAAGGTGTAGATAACATGAGGAGGGATCTAGCTAAGCTTGAAGAATGGTCTAGAATTTAGCGGCTGGGATTTAATGTTAAAAAATGTAAGGTCATGCTTTTGGGCTGCAGCAATCCAAGGGAGCAATATAGTATAGGGGATGAAGTACTTTTGTCCACTAAAGAAGAGCGTGACCTAGGCGTGGTTGTGTCTGATGATCTTAAAGTAGCTAAACAGGCAGAAAAGGCGACGGCAAAAGCTAGAAGGATGCTTGGGTGCATACAGAGAGGAATGGCTAGCAGAAAAAAGGAGGTGATAGAGTGGAGGAGTAGCCTAGTGGTTAGGGCAAGGTACTTCAGGCTGGAAGGTCAGGGGTTCAAATCCCACCAGAGGCCAGTAACCTTGCGCCGGAAGGACTGGGGTTTCTAGTCCCACAGGTGCTCCTTGTGGTCTTGGGCAAGCCACTTAACCCTCCATAGCCCATGTTCCCTGTAAAATAGTTATCTCCAAGTTATAATACCCTGTTGAATGTGATTTCAGTTTGTTCAATGTAAACCGCACTGATGCAGAATAGCGTGGTATATAAGAGAATGTAAATAAATAAATAAAATAATTCCTTTGTATAAGTCTTTGGTGTGACCTCATTTGGAGTAGAGTGTGCAATTCTGGAGACCGCATCTTCAAAAGGATGTGAACAGGATGGAATCGGTGCAGAGGGTGGCTACTAAAATGATTAGTGGTCTTCATTATAAAGCATATGAGGACAGACTTAAGGATCTTAATATGTACACCTTAGAGGAAAGGCGGGATAGAGGTGATATGACTGAGATGTTTAAATACCTCCGTGGCATAAATGTTCAGGGAGAGAGCCTCTTTCAATTGAAAGCAAGTTCTGCTATGAGGGGACATGGGATGAGGGTGAAGGGAGATAGATTCAGGAGTGATATGCGGAAATATTTCTTTACAGAAAGAGTAGTGGATCCGTGGAATCGTTTCCCAGTGGAGATGGTAGAGATAAGGACAGTAACTGAATTTAAAAAAGCATGGGACGAACACAGAGGATCTCTAAAGGTAAAAAGGGGACTGTTGTAGTTGTTGATATGGAAGGACAGACTAGATAGGCCATGTGGTCTTTTTCTGTCGTCATATTTCTATGTTTCTATGTTTCTATAAATGGTTATTATGAAGCCAATATGCATGCTGGCATTTACAAGACAAGTCAATATTTTTCCATATACTTTTAAGTCTTGAAAACAAGAATTGATAAAAAATAAGGAGTTCTGACAATGATAATTAATCAAGTTAGTAGAGATTGAGCAATACCGTGAAGAAATTTGAACTCCTTGTCTTGTCAGTATAATAATTTGTATTTTTGTGAAGATCATTGTCAAAAGGTGTGATAAGTACAATTGGACCTTTACAAATAATTTTAGATACTTTGAGTTACAGGCATAGGCAAAGGTGCAGAAGGCCCTAGGCAGGACAACATAGCCCATCTGCATCAGCTTGGCATCACTGCAAGAGAAGAACTCATAATACTGACACTTTTTTTGTGAAGAGTAGCAAATCACCTGGGCCGGATGGTATACATCCAAGGGTGTTGAAAGAACTGAAATACGAGATTGCAGTTCTGCTATTAGTAATCTGTGAACTATCATTAACATCATCTCTAATACCTGAAGATTGGAGGATCGCCAATGTAACACCAATTTTTAAAAAGGGTTCCAGGGGTGATACGGGAAACTACAGACCAGTGAGCCTGACATCAGTACCGGGAAAAATGGTAGAAACCATTATAAAGAATAAAATTACTCAGCATGTAGATAGTCATGACCCAACATGGCTTTAGACAAGGAAGATCTTGTCTTACTAATCTGTTATGTTTTTTTGAAGGAGTGAATAATCAGGTGGACAAAGGTGAGTCGGTTGATATTGTGTATCTGGACTTTCAGAAAGCCTTTGACAAGGTCCCTCATGAGAGACTTTTGGCAAAACTAAAGAGTCATGGGATAGGAGGCAGTGTACTATTGTGGATCAGGAACTGGTTAAAAGATAGAAAGCAGAGGGTAGGGCTAAATGGCCAATTTTCCCAATGGAGAAAGGTGAATAGTGGTGTACGCCAAGGATCTGTGCTGGGTCCGCTGCTTTTTGACATATTCATAAATGACCTGGAAAGTGGAATAACGAGTGAAGTTATCAAATTTGCAGATGACACAAAACTATTTAAAGTTGTTAAAACCCAAGAGGATTGTGGAGAATTGCAAGAGGATCTTGAGAAATTGGAAGGCTGGACATCAAAATGGCAGATGAAATTTAATGTGGACAAGTGCAAGGTTATGCACCTAGGGAAGAACAACCCAAACTATGGTTACACGATGCAAGGTTCCACATTAGGAACCACCACCCAGGAAAAAGATTTAGGCATCATTGTGGATAACATGTTAAAACCCTCGGCCCAGTGTGCAGCGGCGGCCAAGAGAGCAAATAGAATGCTAGGTATGATAAGGAAAGGAATGGAAAATAAAACAAAAGATATTATAATGCCTCTATATCGTTCCATGGTGAGACCGCACCTTGAATATTGTGTGCAATTCTGGTCGCCGTATCTTAAAAAGGATATAGCGATTTTAGAAAAGGTTCAGAGAAGAGCCACCAAAATGGTAAAGGGGATGGAAGGATACTCCTATGAAGAAAGGCTAAAAAGGTTAGGGCTCTTTAACCTGGAAAAGAGACGGCTGAGGGGAGATATGATAGAAGTCTATAAATTAATGAATGGAGTGGAACAGGTAAACGTAGATCGATTGTTTACCTTATCAGAATATAGAAAGACTAGGGGACATGCAATGAAGCTGCAGGGTAAACTATTTAAGACTAATAAAAGAAAATATTTTTTCACTCAATGTGTAATCAAACTCTGGAATTTGTTACCGGAGGATGTAGTAAAGGCTGTTAGTGTAACTGGGTTTAAAAAAGGTTTGGACAAGTTCCTGGAGGAAAGGTCCATGAACCATTATTAAGAAGGGACCCAGGATATCAATGCTTGAACCAATACAAGCATTGTGGAACCTGTGTCCCTTGGGGAAACTGCTAGGTACATATGACCTAGATTGGCCACTGTTGGAAACAGAATACTGGGCTTGATGGACCTTGGTCTGACCCAGTATGGCATATCTTATGTTCTTATGAAGGTGAGTGATTTGTTAATTAAAATGAAGATATGTACCACGTGAGTGTCCCATACACCACCACCCTTATCACCAGCCCAGTGCAACTCTCCCACACCCCTCACCCATCTCCTAGCACCATCTCTTAGCCCCTTTCCCTCTCAGGGTGTGTAAATAGGAAGACAAAATTATTTCTTCATGCTTCCCCTGCCCACTCCCTGTCCTTCTGCCCTTTACCGCCCACCCTCTGCTTTCGACCATGATCAGGCTGCCATGATGGTGTGCTGGATGATGTATCATTGCTCAAAAGAGCTTTTGGAGATATCCAGCCCACCTGAGCAATAGGTAACCTCATGGAAGGGGGGGGGGATATGAGGGGCACACCTTCCATTAGACACTGGCATGTCCTAGACAGGTGACTTCTCTGATGTGCCAGAGGCTAGGGTAGTGGCAATGAGTGGAAATGCCCTTCTTTTCATTGTTGTATGTGAAAGCTGGGAGGATGGGGTTGCAGATAGTGTTGCACGGTAGGCAGAGCATCTGGGGGAGCAGGGCACCATGTTGGATAAAATGATTCAGTTCTCTGTGAAGTCACTGAATCTCTGTTAAAAGGACCTCTGACACCTCCATCTTTCTCTTCTCCATGTGCATTCAGCATTCGTTGATGGTCACCATTCTCCTACATAGCTCAATTTTCTTTACTCATTGTGCCAGGAGCTGCTGATTTTACTGCAGCAGATGCTCCCCACACCACAACAGCTAATCACTTCAGTGACTGACAAGAGGCTCTTCGGGATCCATGACTGCTGTTGGCCCCTCTACAAACTCTTGGGCATAATAGATGGGACATGGCAGTAGAAGGTGGACATCAGCCACCTTTCTTCCTCTTCATACTACACCTGGGTGCTGCAATGGCCCTACACCTCTACATCCTGATGTGCATTGTACATTGTGAAATCATTCTCGTATGTCCATTCTAACAAAGAGATTGCTTCTGGTTCAAATGCACACATTGTCTGACTGAGGAAGTTATTCTCAGTGGTTCCCAGAGGTTCTATGGGAACAGCACTGGCCATGTCTACTTACATTATTCATAAAAACATAGAAACATGATGGCAAAAAAAGACCACTTGGCCTATCTAGTCTGTCCTTCCATATCAACTACAATAGTTCCCTTTTTACCTTTAGAGATCCTCTGTGTTTGTCCCATGCTTTTTTGAATTCAGATACTGTCCTCGTTTCTACCACCTCCACTGGGAGACTATTCCACGCATCTACCACTCTTTCCATAAAGAAATATTTCCGCATATTACTTCTGAGTCTGTCCTCTTTCACTCTCATCCTATGTCCCCTCGTAGCAGAACTTGCCTACAATTGAAAGAGATATTCAATATTCAGAAGATAAAGACAAAGTTATGTGATGACCCACAATGGGAAGATTGCACGCCTTATCCATTGGAAACTCTGTAAGCATTATTCATCACTGTGCCTGAAAAGCACTGGGATCATGACCCTAAAAGAATTACAGAGAATGAAGAGGTTATTGAAAGTAAGCTTGTCTGTACAGGGCGGTGTACACTATCAGACTGTCAAAGAAAACCTGAGAAAGAGTTAATTTTGTTCAGAACGTTGCTTAGAAATAAACTTTATATATTTGCTTACTAAGTAGGTGAAGAGGTACAAGTCCTGTAAATAAGAAAAGGGGCAGGCTGTCCTCTAGCCGTTCAGCCTCAGGGTTATTAGATATCAAGCAGTCAGCAGTAAACAGTTAACTTTAACTTTATTTCGTATTTGATAAACCGCTTACGTTAAAAGAAACATTAAAGCGGTGTACAGGCAATATAAAAAGCGGCACTGCAAAACTACGGAAAGGAACGCCAAAGTAAATAGGAAAGAAAAGAAGAGCATAACAACAAATACAAAAGACAACAAGCAATAATAAATAAGGCACAAAATTTAAAAACCATGTACAATATTAAAACATAAATGGTAAAACAATAATTTATACAATAAAACCATAAAATGATTAACAAAATTAACAATATACCAAATAAAAACAAAGACTAGCAACAGTAAAAGAGACAAACTACTCAAACACAAACAGACGGAGGGAAAGACAAGACTAAGACACTAACAACCAAGGATAGGGATAAGGGAGAAAATCACAAAAGGGAAGGAGAGGTCAGGAGGGGAGATTGAACACTGTCTGGAACAGGTGGGTTTTGAGAGCGGATTTGAAATGAGAATATGAGGACTCTAAACGGAGGGACGAGGGTAGGGCATTCCATAGACTGGGACCGAGAAAAAAGAAGGCAGCATGACGTGTTTTTTCCAAATGAGCGTGAGATGGGGACGGTAGAACCAAACGATTTGCATGGAGTGAACGGAGCTGGTGGTAAGGTGTGTGAAGCAGAATTAAATCGGCCAAATATAAAGGGTTATGGGTATGAAGTGCACGGTGAATAAGAATCAGGAATTTATAATGGAACCTAACACAGAGGGGTAACCAATGAAGTTGAATGAGAATAGGTGTAATGTGGTCAGAGCGGTGGGAAAAAGTGATGAGACTGGCAGCAGTGTTTTGTATAAGTTGTAAACGTTTAAGTTGATACTTAGGAAGGTTAGCCATAAAGACATTACAATAGTCTAGACGACTGATAATAAGAGAAAGAGCAAGAGTAACTAGAGATTCAAAAGGAAGAAACCCGAACAGCACGAAGACGACGAAGAGTGGCAAAAGAGCGCCGAACCAGGGAAGAAATGTGATCATGAAAAGAGAGAGAGGAATCCAGAATCACCCCAAGATACCGAAAGGAAGAAACCAGAGGAACAGGGACAGAGTCAATCATGGGTGTGACGGATGGGCATGACCCCGAAAGTGAAACCCACATAGCAGTAGACTTAGACGGATTTAAGCGAAGAAAATGCTGTGAAAGCCAAAGAGCAACGTGAGAAAGACAGGCATTAAAAGTAGAGAGATCCAAAAGAAGGGGAGAAGTATGAAAAAGTAAAATAATATCGTCCGCATAAACATAGCAAGACACCGGATATTGTTGTAGTACCAAAAGTAGAGGGGCAAGAAAAATATTAAACAACAGAGGGGACAAAACAGAACCTTGGGGAACACCACAGGTGAGAGGGAAGGAACTAGAGGATATGTTGTTCAGAGAAACAGAGAAAGAACGAGAAGTGAGGAAAGAACGAAACCAAAGAAGAACAGCTCCACGTAAACCCACCTCAGCAAGACGAGTGAGAAGAAGAGAGTGATCAATTAGGTCAAAAGCCGCAGATAAATCAAGAGAAACTAAGAGAGTAAGATCACCACGATCATGTGCAACATGGATTTCATTAAGAACAGCAAGAAGGACAGTCTCCGTACTATGACCTGGACGGAAACCGGCCTGACGGGGATGTAGTGTATTTGTGGATTCGACATGAGAGGACAACTGAAGAAATGCAAAGCGTTCAAGAAGTTTAGCCAGAAAAGGAAGATTAGAGACAGGGCGCCAATTTGCAAGAACAGAGGGATCCAGGGATGGTTGCTTAAGAAGAGGATGAACAACAGCAGATTTCCAAGAAGAGGGGAACAAACCAGAGGAAAAACTAGTGTTAATAATTGTAGTAATAATAGGGACTAATTGGAGGGACGGAACAGACAACCAACGGGAGGGAATAGGATCGAGGGAGCAAGTAGTCTTACGAGAGGTGGACAATATTGAAAGGATTTTGGCAGAACAGATTGGGTGAAATGAGGACCATGTATGGGAAAGAGTCTGATTAGGCATAGTACTGGGAGACAGTGGTACAAGGTCAATAGCAACTGGGCTATGAGGAAGAGGAGGTGGGGAGGGTGGAGGTGGGGGGGCAATGGGAAAAGAAGCACGGAGGTCTAGAATTTTCTGGGAGAAATAAGTAGCCAGAGAATGAGGGTCAGGGGACCGAGAGAGTGTTGTAGATGAAGAACCAGTAGATGAAAGTTTATGCAAAATCTGGAAAAGTTTGCGAGAAGAATTTGATGCATCTTTAATTTCAGCTTCGTAGTGAGCCCGCTTGGCGGTCTGGATAGCCAAGCGGTATGCAGCATAGAGTTTTTTGAAACGGGTAGATAAAGCAACTGAAGGGTGGCGAGACCAGCGGCGTTGCACCTGACGGAGTTGGGCCCGTTGAAGCCGCAGGCCAGAATGAAACCAGGAGGAGTGACCAGGATTAGGTAGGCGTGAACAGGGACGTAAAGGTGCTAGCTGATTCAGAGCATCGTTTAAGAGAGAGTCCCAGAGAGAAGCCTGGCAATCAGGTGATAATGATGCAAAGTCCGAAGGGAAAATAGAGGAAGCGGAAGGAAAAGAATACAACGTTTCAGGGGTGAGATGACGACGAAAGGAGGGGAGAGTGGGGGAGACAACAGGTGGGGGTATTTGAACAGAGGGAATAGTGACAGAAAATAAAACGCAATGATGGTCCGACCAAGGGACAGCAGTCATAGAAGGAGGGGAAATCTGAGCTGTCAATGTAGGGGAGGATACCACAAGGTCTAAGGTGTGACCAGCAGTGTGAGTAGGACCTGCAACATGCTGGTGAAAAGCGATATCCTGAAAGAAATTTAGAAAAGCAAAATCCTTTTGCCGACTGGGGTTGTTTGCATGGATGTTAAAGTCCCCTAAGATGATAACATTGGGGAACCGCAAAACAATATCAGAGAGGAACTGAAGAATGCCATCCCAGCGCTCAATAGAAAGGGAAGGCGGGAGGTAGAGAAGAAGGAAGTAAAGTGGGGGAGAAGAAGGAAAACGGAGGAGAAGAGACTCAGAAAGTACAGCGGAGGGGGATGTTATTTCTTCTAGAAGAATAGTAGAGCGATAGAGCAGTGCCACCCCCCCCCCCCCTGCTCTACCCAATCTAGGAGAAGAGAGGGCCGAGAAACCAGGGGGCAGGGAGCTGGCCAGAACAGGACTATCACCCTCCTTCAACCAGGTCTCCGTAAGAAAACAAAGATCAAGAGAGTATTGATGAATCAGATCAGCCACTAATAATGACTTGGACCTAAGAGAGCGACAATTAAGCAAGGAGACCTGATACACCTTGGTAGGAGTCAGGTTAACAGGTACAGGAACTGGGAGAAGTCGTTTAGGAAGTGACCGTATAGATTTACAAACAATAAGATTGCTATTGCAACGAGCAAGAGGGCCGGGCAAACATTTTGCAGATAGCAAAGGGCGCCGCCCCCAAAAAACAGGAATAACTGCCATACCTGAGTGATGTTCAGACTCCCAGGTGTAGTTACCCGGAACGGCAAGAATTATCCCTAAGAAAAAGGCTCCAAATAACAGAAGGAGAGTATTCCACCATGTTCCCGCCCCTCGCTCGCCCCAAGGAGTTATGTCTTAGAACACATGTATGTCTCCTCATACTGACCTATGCTGATTAGAAAATGACCTATGATGTGATGAATACGTAATACCTGACGTGGAATAATAAAGTGAAATTATGCTGCATCCTCCAAAAGAGCCTTATAAATAAAGTGAACCATAGCTAATAGTTAGAGTAAACAAAGAGAACTTGTTTCTATTTGTTTCTCTCCGCAAAGCTTTGGTGTATCTATATAGAAGTGTGTGGTATTTTATTGCTGTCTTTTAGATTCCCTTCTTATTGCTTTGAATGTAGTTTTCTGTGACTCCAAGAGCCCTGCAGGTTGCTGGTGAGGGAGGGGGGGGGGCAAACAGAAGCCCACAGTTGGTGCCGTGCCGGTCTGCAGATTTCTCCATTCATGGCAAGGGCGGAAGGTGTTTGTGAGTATTGTATGGTGACAGCAATGGGTAATCTGTTAGGTAAACGAGAGTTATTTCAGTTGCATGAATGGCATGACAAAGCTAAGGTTTTAGCTGTTCAGAAAGGTAGCCCTTCTTATTGTATGCGTGAGAAGTATGGGGATATGGCTACTGATTATATTGTACACTGGCATGCAGTGACTAATGATAATGTGCTTCTACAGTTTCCTTTGGAGGGATATTTTTCTATAGATAAACTTCGTTATCTGAAATGTGCTTTGCAGGCTAAACATAAATTATGTGATGCCCGTGAAGGGCTGGTGTTTAATTGGTGGCAACGAATGGCACATGATATGAAAAATGATTTGTTTGTGTTAAAGAATGATGGTAAAGTGAGTGAACCACAGGAGAAAGAGAATGATAATGAACAGGCAGGGAAGTTCCCAGCCGTTCTTTCTCCAGAATATGATGCAGATGTGGCTGCATTGGTAATTGGAGCTGGAATAGTCCCAAGTGCATCCCCAACGTCTCCCCTGTTTCTTCTGAGAGTCATGTAGTTTCTGGAAGGGGGAGGATCACTCGTGCAGCTGAGCTAAGAGAAGAGATAAGGAATAAACAGAAGATATTGGGAGATGCAAAGATTGCAGATTACAGTAATTGTAATATTTCTCAGCTTAGAGAAGTGGATGCACTTCTTAGCCGTGAAATAGAAAGTATTGTACATATGATAGAATCCCTAAAAAGAATAGTAAGGAATAATATTTCTGCTCAAAGGAATTGGGAATTTCTAGTAAACTTATTGATACTATTGAAAAAGATCTGGATACGCATTTTTTTACCTATAAAGAGAAATGTGATCAATTATATGGTGATATAAGTTTTCTTCAGACTGTTTTACGCCAACATAATGATTCATGTTCTGTAGATGCAAAATCTGTAGAGGAGGGTATAGTACCTGCATATCCTTTTCGTGTATATCCAACAGGACCTACAGGTGCAATGACTGTACTTGCAAATTGGAGTCCTAAAGAAGTATTTGATTTGGCTAAAACCTTTCCTGATTAGAGGGAAAATTCAGGTAGATTTGTGTCCTTATGGTCTCAAATAATTAATAGTTATAATCCTACTTGGGCAGATCTAGATAATCTTCTTAGAGCTGTTTTTATTAATCCAGCTGATTTTCATAAGGTAACTCATCCAGTTAGAGATGATAATTGGGTATGGCCACAGGCAGACCCTGTAACAGATCTTCAAGAACAGACACAAAGAGATAGTTTTGTTCTGTGTAGAGAGAAATTGTTAGAATCTTTTAAAGTAGCATGTAAGTCTGTGAGAGATTGGTCAAAGCTTACTACTTTAACACAGGAAAAGGGTGAGAAAGTTACAGCTTTCCACACTAGGTGTATGCTAGCATTTAAAGATTATTCTGGCAAGACAGAGGATACACCTTCAGGATTTACTAATATTTTTGTAAATGGTTTGATTCCAAGAATAAAATAAATTTTGGAAACTTCAATAATAGATTGGCCTGCTAGATCAGCTGATGCAATTTTAGAGGGTGCACGGTACAGTGAATTGAAATATCTCAAGGAATTGCAGGAACAACAAGCCAGATTAGATGTAAAGAAGACTAAACTGCTTAATTTACAAATTGCTTCTATGCATCCGGCCCTGGGAAGGGGGCGGGGGAGAGGCAGATTCAGAGGAAACTATGGCAATTATCAGCAAGACACTTCTCAGTGAGGGCGTGGACAAGCCAGATAAATGCAAGCTTGTTATACATGTGGTGAGTGTGACCATTTACAGTGAGACTGTCCACAGAATCGGAATTTGGATGGCCAGAGAGCTGCGTGCCTTCCTCCCCCACCTGCTGAGTTCACTCCTGTATATCAATGTTTTTCTAACCAAGAAGACTGTGATTCTTGGGATGCATGACTATTATTGAATCTGAATGTAACTTCTCAGGGTGAGTTAGAAGCTAAACTGGGAGGCTCTATTGCGAAATTCATCATTGATTCGGGAGCTATGACATCTGCACTGCGTCTACAGGATCTGCCTGCAGAGTATCAAACTCTTCTAGTACATGCTCCAACAGTGCATTGTGAAGGGATTGACGGTAAGATAATTCCTCACCGTAAACTTGAAGCTTTGCCTTTGCAGATTGGAGAGACTGTATACCCTACTAACTTTCTGTTAGGAGACACATTACCAGTGAATCTCTTGGGTCGTGATTTTCTGGCTTCACATCATGCAACTTTATCCTGGATGAGTGGAAAGTTACATTTTCAGTTGTATTCTCTTTCTGAAGTGCAGCCCCCTGCGGATGTCACAGCTCTTCACCCTGATCTCGAAAAACTTCCATCTACCCTGTGGGCAGTCCCTGGATCAAATGTCGGATGTCTCTCAATTCCTCCTGTGAAGATTACCGTAAAACCTGGTGTACAACTTCCTAGACTCAAACAGTATCCACTATCAGCAGCTGCTATAGATGGAATTCGACCGGTAATTGAAGATTTACAGATGCAAGGTGTCATTTATCCTACTACGTCGCCGTGTAATACTCCAATTCTTCCTGTACTGAAAGCTGACGGTAAGACTTATCGATTTGTGCAAGATCTGTGAGCTGTAAATAAGGTAATTTTGCCAATCTTTCCTTTGGTACCTAATCCGCATGATATCTGGACACAGGTACCTCCAAAATCTACGTGGTTTTCTGTTGTAGATTTGAGTTCTGCTTATTTTTCAGTGCAAATTAGCAAAGAAAACCAATTTTTATTTGCTTTTCATTTTGACAATCAGCAGTACACATGGACTAGACTATGCCAGGGCTATACAGACAGTCTTGCGTACTTCTCGCAGGCCCTAAGAACTGCGTTATTAGATGTGAAGCTTGACCAATCCTCTTTAATTCAATATGTGGATGATTTGCTTTTATGTTCACCAAGTTATGAGATCTGTTTAGCAGACTCATTATCTTTGTTAGCTCATATTGCCAAATTAGGACTGAAAGTCAATTTGTCAAATTGCAATTTGTATCTCAAAATGTTACTTTTCTGTGTGTTGTTTTAACTCCAGCTGGTCATGAAATTACTTCTGCCAGATTGAAACCTATTTTGTTATTATCTTTTCCAGTGACACCAGCATTGTTATGTAGATTTCTGGGATTATTGATTTTCTGTAAACAATGGCTAGCTAATTTCTCAGACCTTACAGCTCCGCTTTATGCGTTGATTGGGAAAGAGGGTCCACAGGGTCTCATTGTACCTACATTATCACAGTGGGAAGCTTTTGTAAAATTGAAGACTGCACTAAGCTCTGCTCCATGTTTGTCCTTTCCAGACTATTCGTTAACATTTAAATTGTATGTGGCTAGTTCAGCCATATCTGCTACATGTGTGCTTTTGCAAGCATTTACAACTGGTCGCAAGCCGATAGGATATTTTTCAAAGCGGTTTGATTCAGTGACTTTGGGACTCCTGCCCTGCTTGCGCAGTTTGATTTCAGTGGCATTTGCAATTGAAATTACAGATTTTTTAGTGCTACAGCACCCTCTTGAGGTATATGTGGCACATTCCATTTCTAGGTTGCTCCATTTAACTAAAACACAACCTTTATCTTCCACGCGTTTATTGACTCTTGAATTGATAATTTCTCAGTCTCATGTAAAAATATATACTACATCCATATGCAATCCATCTACGCTCCTGGCTCCTTTGGCAGATCTGGTGGAGGAGGATGGGTCCCATGATTGTTTTCAAAGTATTTTAACTTCTTCCCATGCTAGACCTGATCTCTCACCTGTGCCCCTGCCAGCCCCAGATGTAACCTTATTTGTGGATGGTTCAGCCTTCAGAGATGAAATGGGAAAACTTCGTGTGGGCTATGCAGTAACCACAATTGATGACATGGTTGAATCAGCTTCCCTGCCATTTTCTAGTGCCAGTTAGCAGACGTTTTTGCATTGGCACGTGCTCTTGAACTCTCTAGATATCTTCTAGCAAATATATATTCAGATAGCTCCTATGCAATGAGTGTGCTATGGGATTTTGGTAATATTTGGTTGCAACGAGGATTTTTAACTTCTGCTAATAAACCAATTAAACATGCTGAACACATTCACCGCTTGTTACAAGCCATTCTTTTGCCAGCACAGGTTGCAGTTTTGAAATGTAAAGGACATTCCTCTGCTGGTGATTTTGTTTCTAAGGACAATCGTTTCGCAGATCAAGAAACACGGAAGGCTGCTCTTCAGGCATTAGTGTCACCGACGCTGCTGTATTTAAAGCCTTCTAACATGACTTTGTTCTCCCTGTCCTCTCTTTTACAGCAGTATAAAGACACTTCCATTGAAACCAAAACTCTATGGACTTCATGGGGTGCGTCCTGTGATACTCAGGGCTACTGGAAGAAGGAGCACCTATTGATTTGCCCTGACTCTCTTTTGTTTCCACTTGCTCTGTTCCTGCATCATAAACTTCACTTATCCGCTGCAGCCATGACTCATGCCTTTGCGGTATTGTGGTATCACCCGAAGTTTGTTTCTGTGGCACAGGCCGTGTATGCTGCTTGCTTGGATTGCTTACAGGCTGGCAGGGTGGGGCCCCTTTTGAAGGTTGCTGCCGCTCTTCCCAAGCCCTCTGGCCCATTTCTGATTCTGCAGCTTGATTTTACTGATTTGCCCTGTGCCAGAGGAGGGAGGTGGTATTTGTTGGTGATCACTTGTCTTTTCTCTGGTTGGGTGGAGGCTTATCCCACTACCAGTATGACAGCTGGGATTGCCATAAAATTGTTGCTCACTCAGTTTATTCCTGTCTGGGGTGTACCTTTTGTTCTTTCTTCTGATCAGGGTCCGGCCTTCATTGCACGTGTCTGGGAGGATATTGAAAATTGGTTTGGTGTAAAAAGGCAGTTCCACACGCCCTATCACCCGCAAAGCTCTGGCCAAGTGCAAAATGCTCTTGTTTGGCATTTATAGTATTGCTTAGAGGGCTGAGGTCATTTCAGGTTAGTAGTTTTCCTGATATATATGTAATGACCTTTAGGTACTTAACCTCTACTTCATAAGTTTATTGAGCCTTAGAGGCTAATCATAGCTATAGTATATATCCTCATTATATAAAGGAGAGTATTAAGAAGAGTAGGTATATTTTCAGTTTTGATTTAGTATATTTTGAAGTAATTATAGTTTTAGATATTTAAAAGTTTTTGCTAAGAATGTTTTTATATCTAATCTTAGTTATGCTGAGGCATATTAGTAGTAGTAAAAAGCGATGCTGCAGTTAGAATCTTGGGAATGTTATGATGAATATTCAAATATTTTCGAGTCACAGGTACACTCAGTGACAAAACATTTCAATTTATCAGACTGTGCAGTGTGTCTTCCATCTGTGACAGCTACTCAGCACGGATTTCTACCTAGGGTTAGGCCTAAGACCTTTGAGGAGTTTCGTGACATAGCCTTTAATCTAACTTCTATACAATGGTCTCATACAGGCCCAGAACCTAGAGTAGTTAGTCCTATGCCTCTACAACATCCTCCAATATGTTTTATGGCTCAGGGTAAGGGAAGAAAGGTAGGGGATACTCCATGGAATGTTTGTAGAATAGTAATGCTGCATAATTCTTCTATCTGGTATAAGAAATCCCTTGTAGGAAATTCTTATATTTCAGTGGTACAGTTAATGTCAGTTCAAGGGAACCAGGTGCATGATTATGAATTACTACAATATAATAGTTCTGGCTACCCTTTGAATGCCTCTAGTTCAGACCCAGGCATACCTAGCTGGAGTTTCCCTTTACTAGGGTATTATCATCCCTGGAAACGTAATTTGTCTGGAGGGCTTAAAGAAATGGCCATGACTCAGTGGGCTTTGAATAATTGTATCCAGAATATATCTTGTCCTCAGAATTTGACAATCTGGGAAGATGGCTTAGTGGCTTTAGAAGGGGATTATTTTGTGTGTGGTATGTTTGCGTATACAGAGCTTCCCAGAGGTTGGTCAGGTACTTGTTATATAGCCCAATTAGATACTCTGTGGCGATTTGTACTTTACAAGAACATTACTTTATTATCAACCCTGAACAATTCTGTTAGAAGAAAAAGGGATGTTTCTTCACAGGATAAGGCCATAGAGGCTGCTCAACAACTGGTAGACACTACAAAACCTTTAACTAAATCTCAAATAGATGCATTCACAGGTACTGTGTGGCTTTCAACTTTTGGAGCTATAGCACCCACTAGAGAATATGGTACCCAGATTATGTGACTACAGGCAGTTGTTGAATTTACAGCTCTAGACCTCACTGAGGCAATTAGTGTCTTGCAAGGTGCAGTAAACAAAGTGTCAGCTTATGCTGCCCAGAACCGAATGGCTTTAGACCAGGGGTCTCAAACACGCGGCCCGTGCGGCCCGCGAAGCATTGGGGGGAAAAAAAAAAAAACGGCTTCTGCTGCTGCTGCCGCCGCTGCCGTGGCCGGCAATAGCAGCAATATCGCAAGTCCCGCGGGCTCCCCCCCACCCGGCAGATCCCTTCCTGCTTGCCTGCCAATGCTGCCAGTTCTCCGCTTCGGCTTTCAGAGCCGCGAAGGGAGAACTTCTCCCTCACGACTCTGTTAAGCTCGCCGGGGCAGATGGGAAATTTCCCATCTGCCCCAGCGGGCTTAACAGAGTCACGAGGGAGAAGCTCTCCCTTCGCGGCTCTGAAAGCCGAAGCGGAGAACTGGCAGGCAAGCAGGAAGGGATCTGCCGGGTGGGGGGGAGCCCGCGGGACTTGCGATATTGCTGCTATTGCCGGCCACGGCAGCGGCGGCAGCAGCAGCAGAACCCGGGTTTTTTTTAAAGTTTAATTTTCCCGGGGGGGGGGGGAGGGAGCAGGACTTGATGGGGGGGGGAGCAGGACTTGATGTGTGGCTGGGGGGGAGCAGGACGTGAGGTGGGGGGAGCCGGACTTGATGTGGGGGGGGGGAGCAGGACTTGATGTGGGGGGGAGCAGGACTTGATGTAGGGGGGGAGCAGGACTTGATGTGGAGGGGGGGGGGGTAGTACTGAAAATGGGGTGATGGGGGTTAGGACTGGTAATGGACAGATGGGGGTTAGGACTGGAGGTGGTCTGACTGGGGGCCTAAGACTGAAAATGGGGTTATGGGGGGGCTAAGAATGAAGATGGGGCGATGGAAGGGTTAGGCCTGGAAGTGGGCTGTTGGGGGGCTTAGGACCGATAATGGGCTAGGGGGGGGGCTAGAACTGGTAATGGACTGGGGGGGGTGCTATGACTGGAAATGGGCCGAGTAGAAGGGGGAGCTTGAACTGCAAATAGCTGATGGGGACAGGGTCTTGGAATGGTAATGGGCTGAGTGGAAGGGGGCTTGGAATGGAAATGGGCTGATGGGGAGGGGGGCTTGGAAAGGAAATGGGCTGTGAGGGGAGGGAGCTAGGACTGGAAATGGGCTGATGATGCGGGGACTAGAAGGGAGCGGAAGCTGGGTTGGGCAGGAGCTAGAAGGGAGTTGATGTTGGGGGACGATTAGAATGGGATGGGGCTGGGAGAGTGAAATGGAGAGGGGAAATATATTTTGTGTGGGAGGGAAGAAAAATCTACAATTGGCCGGGTATTGGGAGAGTAAGTGTGGATTGAGGATGGAGGGGTAAAATTTGAGTGGATGAAATAGGAATGAGGAAAGAGCAAAAGGAGAATGATTAGTATGTTAAAGCAGATGTAGAGAGAATGGAAAAAAACTAGGAAAGAAGAAAGGAGAAATGGACAGCAGACGATGGAGAGTTAGCAGAAGACACAAAGAAACCAGAAGAAAGTGACTGGAACAATTGCAACTGAAAAAAAAATGCACAAAAGGTAGAAAAATATCTCTTTATTTTGAATTTATTAACTGAAATATGTCAGCTCTTGGAAATGTGCATCTTTAACGTCTGCACTTTATTTAATACAAGAGGAAATTAATGTATAGTTTTATTTCTACAGTGTTGTACATTCTAAGTTTGGCTTTTGGGGTTCCCAGTTTAATTGTCTTCCTGTTTCTAAATTGTGATTCCTTGTTTGGTGATGGTGTATGTTCTGCATGTGTAACTGAGCTGAGGTATTCTGTTTATGTAATTCCTATTTGACATTGCCACTTGTTCTCTTTCCCAAGTAGGTCATGTATTGTTATTCTCTGAAATGTGTTGATTTAATATTTGCAGTGTTGCCTTTTGATAGTTAGGGTATGGTGCTTTGTGAGTCCTGGTAGTGCTGTTAGGACACGGCAGGTTTGCTATGGGTTCTAAATGGGCAGTGTTTCTAGTAGTTCCTAATGTGCCTGGCGGTTGGCACTGGTTTATAGTAATGTAGAAATCTTTTAGTCTTTCTTTATCCATACACTCATTAAGAGGCATGTTTACTAAAAGTTAGTGTATGGTAACATTATGCAAATATTTATGCAAATGATGCCCTTATGCAAATGAGGCCTGCGTCTTGTGCGGCCCCCGGGTTACTCTACAAGTCCTCATTTGGCCCTCAAAGCAATTTGAGTTTGAGACCCCTGCTTTAGACTATCTCCTAGCAAAGGAAAATGGTGTGTGTGGAATAATAGTTGGTTTTTGTTGTAGTATGCTTGATAATAATGGAAAAATAGTAAAAGGCCTATTGGATAGAGTTAGAAACCGTACCTTTGTTTCAAGTGATAGTTATGTAAGTTCTTTTTCAGCTCTATTTGATTCTGTTTCTTCATTTTGGAATTCATTATCCAGGCCTTTGCAAGGCTTATTAGCATCATTGCTCGGCATTTTGGGGATTCTCATTTTAGGAGCATTAATTCTCTGTGTACTATCAGCTTGCTGTAAGAAATCAGTGGGATCACTGACCCCTACAATGATGTTACAGATTGACCCAGAAACTAGTTTTATTTCCACTTCAATGGCAATGTCTGGGTTTCCTTACTTTGGGAATGATTCTTTACAGAATCAGAGGAGGGACTGAAAGTAAGCTTGTCTGTACAGGGCGGTGTACACTATCAGACTGTCAAAGAAAACCTGAGAAAGAGTTAATTTTGTTCAGAACGTTGCTTAGAAATAAACTTTATATATTTGCTTACTAAGTAGGTGAAGAGGTACAAGTCCTGTAAATAAGAAAAGGGGCAGGCTGTCCTCTAGCCGTTCAGTCTCAGGGTTATTAGATATCAAGCAGTCAGCAGTAAACAGTTATGTCTTGGAATACATGTATGTCTCCTCATACTGACCTATGCTGATTAGAAAATGACCTATGATATGATGAATACGTAATACCTGACGTGGAATAATAAAGTGAAATTATGCTGTATCCTCCAAAAGAGCCTTATAAATAAAGTGAACCATAGCTAATAGTTAGAGTAAACAAAGAGAACTTGTTTCTATTTGTTTCTCTCCGCAAAGCTTTGGTGTATCTATATAGAAGTGTGTGATATTTTATTGCTGTCTTTTAGATTCCCTTCTTATTGCTTTGAATGTAGTTTTCTGTGACTCCAAGAGCCCTGCAGGTTGCTGGTGAGGGGGGGCAAATAGAAGCCCACAGTTATGATCATCTGGGATACTCCCAATTTGACCGATAAAAAGCTGGATGCAAGTAAGTGGTATAGTGGTAAAAGAGAAAAACACCAGAATGACATTGATTAAAGAGGTGTCAGTTCCAAGTGACTACTCTGCAAATTGTGTGTGAGAGAGAAAATATTCATCTACCAAGAAATGCAGTTGGAGAGCAAGAAAATGTGGCAGAAAGATACCAAGTTATTTCCCATCATGTTGAGTACCACAGGCCTAATTAAGAGGAATTTCCAAGCACACCTTGATATTTTACCCATACACGTAACATCTTACGAACTCCAGAGGGAGGCTCACTTGGGCACGATGCAAGTGCTATGCCAAGCATTAGCAGTATATTTGAGAGACTGAGATCATACTCCACATACCCTGGCTTAGAAGTGAGGTTCATGGCTGTCATGGTATGCACAAAACTCACCCATTTGGCAAAACTGCCCCGGAAGAAGTCAAAAGCAATGTCCTCCAATGTCATACATTCTGTATGTCCATAGCAAGCCATATGGTCACCAGTGCACATTGGGAATAGGTGCTTCTGGGAAGGAAGGGGGGGGGGGGGGGTTTTTTAAGGCTGATGCAAATGTAGCACTCCGCTGGATGCTCTTCTGGGTCCGGGAATGGCCTGGCTGGAGTCCCCTCAAGGCCAGGCCTTGTCGGTCCTTGTCAGTTTGGCGCCTGGTGCCTCCACCAGGGAAGAAAGGTGTTAGTGGATAGCATTTCGCTCCTTTCACCCAAGAAAACCTCTCCAAAAACACTGCTGTGAACAAGGCCGACTTAAATGGTATTTACAATTTATTTACAAAAACAAAACAAAACCCATCAAGTATTGTGATAAAAAAATGCAGTATGTACAACCCGTAGAATGATAAGTGGTTCAAGCAGGTAAGGTGAAATAGCAATATAGGATAAGAGATAAGGCAGTTCAAAGCACCAACTATAACCTTATAGGTAATTACTTAAGTAAACCGTTGAAGCTTATGGATTTAACCTTAATAGCCTGTGTCCTAACTCCTCTCCCTTTCACTTTGCCACCCAACCCCAAGTCTCACCCATTGCTGGAGCTCTCGACTAGTGGCTGCTTATGAAATAGAGGTTTTGTAGTTCTGTCCAATCGCTGAAGCTGTAGCCTTGGCTCCATCTCCTCTAAGCTCTCCTCAATCTGGAGAGGGCTTTGCACTTCTTCCTACTTCAGAACAACTGTTGCAACTCTCCCTTAAGCTTATCTGCTGCTGGACCGCCTTAGGTCTTGCGGCTCCTAGTCCAGAATGGACTCCCTGCCGCCGCATCTCACCCTAGAACTGATCCGATCCACCGCTGCAGCTCCCCAATGAGCTGATCCACCGCTGGGCCCTTCCTGGGCCTTGTGGCTCCTGTTTCTCTGCCACTGCACATCTCTCTTAAGCTGATCTTGGACTCCCAAGCCTAGATTAGGCTCTCCAGAGTCTCCCAACTGCCATATGCACTCCCTGGATTGAGAGAAGGTGGTCCACCACCATCTTTGTTTCTATCCCCGACTGGGTCTGCAGGAGGCTCTCTACTAGAGTCTTCACTCTCAGATGATTTAGGCTCCTAGGAGACTGTCCAGTACCATCTTCAAGAGAAGGAGAGCTTGCAAAACAGGAGTAGTTTTTTCTTCCCTTCTCAGATGAATGTTAAACTCTTTTAGATAAAAAGGCTCAGTAGGGTCTGGCAGTATTGTTGTTTCCTCCTAAACTGTGGCCATTTTTTGGCTTTGATTGCTTTAATCATTTTTGTTTTCATTTTTAACTGGTTACAGTTGGCTCCTGTGATGTGGTCTATATTATTGATACTGTCTTGGATATTTTTTTTTGTTTCCTGTATCTTATTTATGTTCTTGTTTTCTAACAGTCAGTATCATATTGTGTCCTATAATGATTTGGTTATTGTATATGACTGGAAAAAAAAGCCTTGATGTCTCTAAATTCTAAGCAATTCTTCACCAAGTTCTTTTTTCGCACAGGGCTGCAGGTGCCAGTGCCATGTGATACCATTTCTGTTAGGGTGAGAAATTTCCACCAGCCCCCCCCCCCCCCCAGAATTTACTTTTTCTCCCTCTGTCTAGTGTGTGCACTTTATTCCCCTACAATATTTCCTATTGATTTAAAGTTAAAGCTTAATAATAGATGTACATTTGAGTAAATATTATCCTTGATCCTTCAGCACAGGCAGTGATTTGCATATAAATATTTACTTTCCGGCTTTGCTAGCCCAGTGACTGTTCCTGCTCTTTTAATGTTGTCCCTTACCTGACCTCCCAGCAGTCACCTCTTCAGCAGCATACAGTGACCTTTGATTCTACATTCAGTACACTCTCAAACACCCACCTTTGGGGGGTTCACACACATCTAATTACTGCACACTCACCTAGGCACATGCAGAAAAAGCTGGTCAGGCTAGATATGCATGGTGGTCACAACCCAGGGCTGGTGATGCATTCTGTAGAAGTACAAGCAAGTGGGGGCAAAGCTGTTGGACAGGCGAGTGGTGATAAGACTGGTGCAAAGTGCAGCACCATAGTGCTTACAGTTCTTAAAATGCAATTACTGCTATCCAATCCCCATAGCAGCAGGCCTGGAGAGCACTCTATATGTTCCACAGAGGGAAGCCACACCATAACAGCATTATAGCTGTTGAGAGGTAAGATCACATCACAGCATGGCCTTGAGACACCTTTGGAGACTGATGCCCACTTTCCTTCCACTTCATGCACTACTGCAAAATCATTTGCTCAAACAAGATTTTTAAAAATGTCGGACTAGAAAAAATGAGGTAGCTCTGAAAAAAACATCCTCCATTATGTCCTTTTATTCTTTTTAAATATATAATGATTCAATAGTGCTATACATAAAAAAAAATATATAAACCAATGTTTTTCAAACTAATTCAATTTGTTCTGCTTCAGGATTATCTTTCTCAGTAAAGCCAAAAGAGTATTTCTCGATCATTTATCTGAAAAAGCCGTTCTTTTCCACCTTTTTTTAAATCTGTTGGCATGAAACCTCAAATAATCTCGGAGCTCCTCTGGCTATCGGAAACGTTGGGGTATGTTTACTAAACCGTGCTAATGTTACCGGCACTAGGTGCAGCGTTAATGTGAGGAATGCCATATAAGGAAGTGGGCGTTCTGGCGTCAAGGTAGCAATGGCTTTGTCTCGTGCGATAGAGGGTGCCTTGGCTTGTTACCACGCGGTAACCTTAATTTCGTGCTAGCGGTGGGATAAAAACTATATAGGTATAGCCCACTGGTTAATACAATGACTACCAAACCAGAGGTCATGGGTTCAATCCCTCAGAGGTCTCATCTAATAAGGCTGACTGAGGCAATCCCTTTTCCTGCCTGTAACAGTCAGACACATCTCTACAATCTGTGCTGCCAGCAAAAACACCCTCACCTCAGTGCTGTGACCCTACCTTATAGGCCACATTATACAGCACCTTGGCTGACAAGGCACTTTATATTGTGCCCTATAGGTTACAGCACTGAGGTGAGGGTGTTTTTACTGGCAGCACAGATTGTAGAGATGTGTCTGACTGTTATAGGCAGAAAAAGGGATTGCCTTAGACCAGAGCTACTCAATTCCAGTCCTGGAGGTCTGCAACCCTGCAGGTTTTTGGGATATCCCTAATGATATGCATGAGATATATATGCATTAGAGATAGCTTGCCAACCTGACTGGTTTTTGGTCCTCCAGGGCTGGATTTGGAGACCCCTGCCTTACACCTCTGTCATTTAAGATTGTAAGTGGGCAAGGTGCAGATGTCCAAGACATCAAAAAGGTTAGAATTTGTCACATTCCTCCTTGCTTCTCACCACCACCAAAATATTGTCTATTAGACAACCTTTTGGTGGTGTTGAGAATCTAGGAGGAATGTGACATATTCTATCTACCCTTTTAATATCTAGAACATCTGTACCTTGCCCACTCACAATCTTAAATGACAGAGGTGTAAGGCAGGAGTCTCCAAATCCAGCCCTGGAGGGCCACAAACCAGTCAGGTTGGCAGGCTATCTCTAATGCATATATATCTCATGCATATCATTAGGGATATCCCGAAAACCTGCAGGGTTGCAGACCTCCAGGACCGGAATTGAGTAGCTCTGCCTTAGACAAATGTATTAGATGAGACTTCTGAGGAATCAAACCCGTGATCTCTGGCTCAGCAGTCATTGAATTAACCAGTGGACTACATCTCTATAGCATTTAACACAGCACTGGCTGGCTACAGAAAGACTGCAGGTCACCGCATGAAATGTCTGCTGTGGTTACCAGGATAGGATAAACTCACCAGTACCCATGATGCAATGCACATGCAGAACAGCAGTCTACAGCTGATCACAGGATGGGGTATGCGCCTCTATAGCACCTCAGCCTGGTAGGGGGAACTGACCATGTGTGTTACTGGCACAGAGTAGCTACAGACCGTGACATTGTACGGTTCCTGTGCTCACCCTGAGGGTGAGGTAGGGCGCCCAGCACCAGGTCTGTAGCACCTGGCTTGGCTGAGGTAGGCTGTGCTGTAGGTCCCCCTCAGTGCCAGTGTGTGACAGGTAGTCCTTGCAGGCACACCTAGGATACACCTGTGTCCATCTGTATCCCCCACTCAAGCCTAGCATTTGTGGACTATGATGCTCCTAGACTAGTGTGTATCCTGTGTGGTTGCCATGGCCACTTATTATAAGAGCAGGGGGGTGTCTGGACCTACATGCGGGTTATGTAGTACCACACAACCAGCTCTCTCCGGGTCAGGGTGGGGGACAGAATCTGCCACTAACAGAATCACACTCTATATCTTTGCAATGGAGGCAGTAGAGAGGACCATCAACCTCAGTCCTGCTGGGAAAGGGCACCCTCCAGGGCAGTCAATGCAGATCTGTACCTATCACACAGGGCACTGGCAGACAGGCAGTAGGCCTGGAAAAGCTCAGCTGCCCCCCACCACAATTTGACATAAACCATCAGAGGGCACAATCAGTCTGCACCCTGCAAAGTGTTCCAGCTATACATATGCTAACTGCAGACAGTCTGCTAGCCAGTACATAGTGCATGTTCCCAGAGAAACGATGTGCACCCAGAAGTCAGATGTAAGCACAAACATCAAACAGATATGTCAGTGATTGGGTCCCAGAAAAGAAACTCACAGATATCACTTGAAAGAAACTGTATAGCACTATGTGGGAACCTAGACATGCCATAGTCACTGCTCAGTCAGGGTGAGAGTTACCTCCCAGCATGACATGCTGTGGCCACCCTGTCCGTGCAGGTGGTGTCAGTGAACTACAATGTCCCAGCCATTGCCCTATGCCCTGTGCAGATGCATCCTGCCCTGACTGCCCTGTCCGGGCCAAAACCACAATACCTTGCTCCCCATTATGCACATTGGCAGGCTAACGCTGGAAACAGTTTAAGCATTGTGGGCTCAGTAAGGTGTAGGCAGCCACAAAACACTGGATAGACATACACACACTCCCTCACCTATTCCAGCATTGTGCAAAGATAGAGGTGGTTGGCAGCCCTGCCCACCACACCAGTCCTGGGCACAGTGCAGGCATTGCTAAGGTATTCAATACTGTTAAGGTCACTCTCCGGGGTGGTAACACTGTCAGACAAAAAAGGAAACACACTCCACATATATCAGAAAGGTTGCTATGATGAATCTCTGTTAACGAATTGTGTTTAATTTAGGATTTGTTATCTGATATTAATCATAGCAACTGTTTGATATATCTGGAGCATGTTTCCATGTTTCTGATGGTGCTAAGGTATGCAGGTGCTAGTAGTGGTAACTGCTGCTCTGCGCCAGGCCCAACAGCCTGACTCTCCATGAGGCTTTGGAAAGTGGAGCCTGTGGGTGTGGGTGTTTGTGCCCCTGTTGGCTGATGCTGTAGGGCTGGGGTGGGCAATTCCAGCCCTCGTGCACCACAATCCAGCCTGGTTTTCATGATATCCCTAATGAATTTTCATCAGATCTCTTTGCATCCACTGTATGGAAATAGGTCCATCAATATTCATTAGGGATTTCATGAAAACTAGGCTGGATTGTGGTGCACGGAGCCAGAATTGCCCACCCCTGCTCTAGGGAGTGCACGTGTTTATGTTGTATGTGCTCTGTAGGGTAAAATGTAGGGACATGATCTGCAGGAGCCACAACTGGGACGTGAACCTGTGACTTTCTGCCCCTGAACACACTGGCTGTGGGTATTATACCAAACTGTTACCACTGAATTAGGTCATGCCCTGGGGATACCATGACTGTTCTTCAGACAGACCTTGTCTGTTGCACTGCATGCCACCCACCTAAACTGGGCTTGTCCTTGGTCTGCTGTGGGCAGATGCCACTGCCCCCTCCACCACCAGCAGCCCTCCCCCACCATTCTGACATGGCCTTATGCCGGTAGTGCCGATGGTGCACCATCCCAGGCCATCCAGTGTACAGGTAGGCAGCTTCCTATAGTGTGGGATCTGGGGTAGGGGTGTCTACATAGACATCCACGCTTCCCCCAGCACCTCCTGCCAATGTTATCTGCCCTTTGGGGTACCTGTTGGGTACTGTCCCCTGGATGGGACACTGTGGCACATACACTAATGAGCATGTTTGACGTTGGTCAGTTGCTGTCTTGCTTATTTTCCATTTTGGCGTTCCTATTTGCCACCTAGGCATATGCCTAGTCCACACTGTGCCCCAGCTGCCCCACTGCATGTCCCGCCTGCAGCCCCTTGTACCCCATTTGCAGTATCACCATAGTGCCCTTTCATACTTAGGCACTATGCTGTTGCTGCACATGTAGCACTACTACCACTTTTCTTGGTCTTCCTGCCTTTGCTGTACATTGCTGACTGAAATGTTTCTCTCTCCTTTAATTGGGCCTCTAAGTAAGGTTTTCACATGCAGTAATTTTCAGACCTTCATTTCAGAGCATTAGTGTAGCAGGAACCCACTCCCTGCCAATTGACCCCTTCTCTCCGCCCTCTCTCCACCCTCTGCAGGACTTAATGCTGCCGGGGATGTTATCACGCGATACGCAACATTATCGCGTGATACATAATGTTATCGCGCGATACGTAACGTTATCGCGTGATAACGTTACGTTTCGTGAAATAACGTAGCCGCTGCAATGTTACTGCAGTTTAGTAAACATACCCCTTGGTCTGAGTATATTTTATACAATTTCCGATTCACTTCCATTTACTTTAAAAGGAAATCCAATTAAAGGAGGGAGTTCCTTTCTATTTGAACATTTAACCCCTTAGAATGAATGGGATCTAAGTAAAATATCCCAAATTGCTCCCGGTAGTTAAGTACTGCATCACGATCGCCACCTTGTGAAGGAGGGGGAACATATTGCAAAACCCTCCATGAAATCTGATCAAAAAACGGTTATATGCCACACAATGCTCAATAATTGGGGCCAATAGAGATTTTGTCTTTAAATGTGACTTATGTCTATTTGCTTCATTGCCCCTGCAAAAAAAATTATATAGGTCATGTATGCCATCCTATACGATCTAGATTGTGAGAACATAAGTCACGATTAACTCCCTGGTCACCCAGTTAAAGAAATCAATTAGATTTGTCTGACAAAACCTGCCTCTGGTAAACCCATGCTGCCTTGAATCCTGCAATCCATTGGACTCCAGAAACCTCACTATTCTCTTCTTTAGCAGCATTTCCAATCATTTACTCACCACAGAGGTCAAACTGGCCTGTAGTTTTCAACCTTATCCTTACTTCTGCTTTTGTATAAAGGGACCATATGTGCCCTTCTCCAGTCCTCAGGGACCACTCCTGATTCCAAAGAAGCATTGAAAAGGTCAGTTAGTAGAGCTGCTAGAACATCCCCAAGTTCCTTCAATATTCAGGGATGTATACCATCTGGCCCCATCACTTTGTCTACTTTTAATTTAGCTTATTCCTCACAAACACAGTTTTCTGAAAATTGTTCAAGATCTCCTTCACTTCTGTTCCTATTGGTGGCTGTTTTCTGAGGTCCTGCTCCTGGCCTTTCATCTGTGAACACAGAAATATTTATCAAGGAATTCTGCTTTATCCTCAGCAGCTTCTACATAATCCTCCCCTTCACTCTTTAGTCTGATAATACCACTTTTGCCCTTCTTCCTCTCACTAACATATCTGAAATATGTCTTATCCTCCCATTTTATTGCATTGGCTATTTCCTCCTCTTTTTGAATCTTTGCTTTCCTGACTACTTTGCTAGCTTCTTTAAGTTTTTCCTCTCTCTGTGATCTCTTGCATTTCATAAAGGCCTTCCTCATTTTCTTCACCTTTTCGGCTACTTCTTTTGAAAACCATAGTGGTCTTTTACTTTTACCTTTGTTTGCCATTTTAACAAAATGATTGGTTGCCCTTAAAATATCCCCTTTCTGTTTGCCCACTGTTTTTCTACATCACCCAGATGTTCCTATCCTGCTTACGACTCCCTGAGGTATTGGCCCATCTTGGCAAAGTTAATTTTCTTAAAGTCTAAGACCCTCACTTTTGAATGGATTTTATCAGTCTTTATCGTAATACTGAACCACACCATTTGATGATCACTGGATGCAGGATGATCTCACACTTTAACATCAGAAACACTTTCCCCATTGGTAAGTGCCCTTCATGTGTGGGTTCTGTAACCAGATGCCGGAATAATTCTCCCTGTAGAGATTCTAGGATCTCCTTACTTCTAGATGACACTGCAGCAGGGATGTGCCAATCAACATCCAGCATATTGAAATCACCTATCAGTAGCACTTATCCTTTCATGGCAATACTGTGTGTGTCTTCTCTTAAATCTCTGTTCACTTCTTCTCCCTGTGAGGAAGATCTGTATATCACACCAATGAAAATGGATTTCCCTTTCTTTTTTTCAAGTTTAACCCACGATGCCTCTTCACTCCCTTTAAACCCTGTAATTCTATAGCTTTAATATTATTTTTTACTTGTAATGCCACTCCTCCTCCCCTTCCTCCTCCCCTTCCTTAATAATGTATAACCTGGTTTAATTACATCCCATTCATGTTGTCCATGAACCATGTCTCCATAAACACCACTATATCTAGTCAGCCTCTTCCATTGGGTGCTTACCAATGGGCAAAGTGTTTCTGATGTTAAAGTGTGAGATCATCCTGCATCCAGTGATCACCAGATGGTGTGGTTCAGTATTATGATAAGGACTGATAAAATCCATCTGGGATCTTATTTCCCATGCCATGGGCATTTATATACACTGCTTTCCAGATGTTGCCCCTTTTACCCATTTCTACAGAGGTATTTAATGTTTCACTTAGCTGGGGGCTGTCATTTACCTGAGAGTTTTCTTCACCCATCCCCAATGAATTTAGTTTAAAGCCCTTTTTAGTGGATTAGCCAGTCTACTGCAGATGACACTTTGGCAATTCTTGGGTGGATGGATGCCATCTCTACTCTTCAGCCCTTGGAAAATCATCTCATGGTCCAGGAAACCAAAACGCTCTCGATGGCACCATCTACACAGCCATGCATTCATCTCCAGAATGTGAGCTTCTCTGTTTTGGACTTTACCCTCAACAGGGAGGATTGAAGAGAACAACCACCTATATACCTCTCTGCTTCACCCTCTGTCCAAGAGCCATGAAGTCACTTTTGATATACTCAGAGGGATACCTAGCAGAACCATTTGTGCTGACATGGATGAGCAACATTGAATAATAGTCAGTAGGCTTGATGAATCTCTGCAAACTCTCCATAACATCTTGAATTTTGGCACCTGTCAGACAGCACACCTCTCTGGATATCAAGTCTGGTCAGCAGATGGACTCCTCAGTACATCTCAAAAGAAAGTCCACCACCACCACTACCCTTCACTTCCTTATGGTCACTGATTCCACAGCTTTGGGATGCTTGAGCTCTGGTTCTTCCCTTTCCTGGGATGCTTTCACCTCCTCCACTTCCAGGGATGTATACTGGTTCTTCAATTCAAGGGCTGAAGGAGTTGGATTATTCATTCTGCAGGCTCTGGTCCAACTCTCTTCAATCTGTAGCATCCCATCTTCACCTCTGTTGGAGAGCTTGGATGTTTCAAGAAGTATCTCATTAATGTACTTCTTACTGTCTCAAATGCTTCTCAGCCTCGCCACCTCTTCTCTGAGCTCCTCCACTTGTTTCATGAGGGCTTCAGCTTGCAAGAATCCTGCACATGGAACCAGTCCTTCAACTGGAATCAGGCTCTCTGTCTGGACAGAGGCAGAATCTGTAACGGGGCAGCAGCTTTGGAAATATAATTTTCTGCAGCCATTGATCAGTTGGTGGAACTTTGGTACCTGTTGAAGTAAATGAGAGAGACCCACCAAAGACGCCAACTTTTCCTCAGCTGTTGTTGACCCTAACTGTTCCTCAGCTGTTCCATATCCCTGTGTGTAGCTAATTGGGGAGTTGTCCTATAAAGCAAGAATTCTAGCATGGGGTGGTGGGAAGGGATCTGACACCTGATGAGGTCAGTGGCTTCAAAGAGCACGCTCTGAATGGAAAGCTGGAGAAAGAAAACAATGAGCTCTAACATGCAGTGCTTTACCCAGCACCACAAAAAAAAAAATCCACTTTTGCAATACAAAGAAGAATTAGCTTTTAAAAATGAAGAACAAAACCCCTTTAAGAGCTCTCTGGCAGAGAGCTTGTATTTAAAAGCCACACAGTATTACCTTGCGTGCAATGGAGACCCTGTTAGAAGTCCCCTGAGCTATCTCTCTATGATGACATTTTCATATGGAATTTAATCTCAGACCCTTCCTTATTTATTTGGCACAGTTTCCCCAGTGTCTTGTTGCCACCTTAACTTTAATGTAGCCAAAATATGTATATTTCTTCACATAATTATACATTAAGACACAACAGTGTGGAAGAAGGAACACCACCATCATCTTCTCTGTTCCTTCCACCCACGACATGGAGTTGTCTTTAATTTCTTTTCTTCCTTTACATCAAAACTATCTAAAACATGTTGGGGTTGATATATAGCCAACTAGTGAACATTAAACTTTAAAAAGAGAATATGTCTGGGCCTGATATTCTAATAAAGCTTAGCTCCTAAATTTAGGCTTCTAAGTTAGGCCCCTAAATTTGTGCCTTATTTTCAGTAACATTAGCATTCCATATTAATTGCAATTGCTTAAACATTGTATCTGGCAGTTTCACATAAAGTCAATTAAAATAATGAAGCTATATAAGAACCATAGGCTGCCCCATGATATGATAACCAATAGTATCTAATAAAACACAGAGTCAGATTCAGTGAGTGGCACATCTGGGCTGTCTGGATGGCCCCAAAGTGTACCCGATTCTGCAAAAGCAGGAGCTAGATGTTCCCACGGGTGCAGGATCAGGCACATAGATGGCCCGGCATTGCCCCGATGCAGCAGCTCGAGACATCCTCCCACCACCCCATCCAGACCACCTTATGCTCCTTCTGGTGTGCCAGTGCTGTGGTGTCCTGTCACCATGGCACAGAGACACCGAGCAGGAACACCGATAGCCCGCCACAGTGAAAAACATCTGTTCCCCACTGTCTGACCCTTGGCGGGGGCAGCCAGGGCTGGGATTGGGCAGCAGGGACTCACCTGCATCCCCTCTGGATGTTTGATGGGAGTTGTATGGCCTAATTGCTGCTGCATCAGGAACTTATACCACCTCTGAGGTGGTATCAACCCCATGTCTACCCTTCTGCTGGTGGATGTACAGGGCCATGACCTGAATTGGGTGCCTTGGCTCAACCCCGCTCTGCCCACTCTTCGCCTCCATCCCGCCTCCTCCCGCATGCAGGGAGCACTTGAGGCAACATACGGTCCCTGCGAATAGCAGGACTGGACATCGAACCTGGACATACATCCCCTCTATTTGCCAGTCAGAATCGGGCCCATAGGAGTGTGTGGTATTTTCAAAGCATTTTTGCTAGTTAGCACACTTGCTAACCAGCTAGAACGCGGTCAGTGTGATTTTATACACCACTAACTGAATACTCCCACAGACCGCTGAAAAAATACAAAAGACTTGCACGCTTCACGTGCTTTTTATTTACACCATCTACAGAGCAACCCTTAGCTTAAGGCTTAACATAGGGATGTTTTTAATGCCTTAACCTAGGCGCCTGTTATAAGATTAATCTTAAGGGTGTAATTTTTTTAAGTTGAGCCTTATGTGCATAAATCACAGTATTTTAGTAGTTTATCATGAAAATGTCCATTTATGTGCATAAAGTAGGCTGTTACTATTCTGAAAGTACACACATCGGAATCATGGTGCGTGCTTTCACTATAGATATGTACATGGACAGAGATTGGGTAGAGTACAAATTTACTCATATAAGTTATAAAATAAAAATACTAAGGTTAATATTCAGCCCATGATGGTCAACATCACTCAAATGCCTGACTGCCATGGGCAAACATCAAACAGTGCTGGAGCCTATTCTACATCTGGAGCTGAATAGGTTAGGAAATAGCACAAAAGAATAAACAGGACAGCCATTGACTTGTCCTAACTTTATGCAATTTGCATAACTGATTAACAGCTGAATATCACCGCTAACTGGATAGTCTCTGGGACCACCCCAGCTCTGGCCACAGACCGCTCTGAAACGAACCAGACATTTTCAGGATGGTCTGAGGGCATATTCAGTGGCACTAACTAATTAGCATCCCTGACTATCTGATTGAGCTGGATATAGCCAGTTATCAGATCTGCTCACCTGCTAAACCTTTTGGATATGAACCCCAATAGAGATGGCACAAGTGCTCAGGCACCCTGTTGTAGCCCTTTTGGGGCAGGCTCTCCTACATGGATTCCAACCTGGATTCTTAGGCTTTACCTAACCCTTCTAACTGGAAGGAAAAAACAAGACACATACACCAAAAATTAATAATATTATTAATTCCAGAGCTCTAGAAGGAAAATCATTGGAGATCCAAAGTATGGCTCCTCCCTAACCATCTTCAAAAATCTTCTGCCAGAGATCTGCCTTTTATTAAGAAGTATCAGCTGACATAGTTAATTTTTGATTAACATCGGATGATATTATTTGTATTACAAAATTACAGGTCTGGAATAAAATCTGCTTACAAGGTTATTTTTCTGCTGATGCTTTGCAAAAATACATTTTAAAAAAAAAAAACGGAAGGTACAAGGCCATGATTATAATTACCAAGTGACAGTAGGTGTCGCTGTGATTCCTTCTTTATACACAAGCTGATTAGTTACACACTATAAATTCTCTCTAAATTTTGGTAATTTCCCAAGCTTTATTTGATTTCCAGTTATATGTTGATCTAAGGTCTCTGATTCTCAGAACGTTCATGCAATAATGCTGATGTCCAATTTTTGACCTATCATCTGCCACAAAAAAAGAGGCAGAACTGTCTGAAATGCAGAAGCTACCCTTTGCACCAGTAACTATGTACTCAACTTTGTTAGCTAATCTCTGTTGCAACTACCTGTCAGCAATTTTTCACAGAGAGAAAAAGACAGAAGCTTCTATCTAAAAATGTATGTTTCACTTAAGCCTGTTTGATTATAATAAGCATATATTTCTCTTTTACCTGAGTAAAGGTATGTGGCTATAGCACATTCTCAGTCCTGTTTCTTCATTATTATCTGCACTTAAATCACTGTCTGTACCTATATCCAGTGTACCATAAATAGATTCATCACTGTCCACCTCCAGGTCCAAATTGCCATAGACAGGATGATCTATATTCATGTAAGTTACCTTATCATCCAAAAGCTCATCAGTCTCTGCAATAGTCTCTAACCTTGTTCTAGGGCTTTGGTCAGTTCTTCCTTTTCCACATTGTTTAACACACATTTTTGACCACTTACATTCCTATTTTATAAAGTATGTGCCCACTTTACTTTATAAAATAGACTTGAAATACACACTTTAAAATTCATGTAGATTTAGCCAACCCTTATAAAATTACCCTCATAATGACGCACATGGACAACGGTTAAAGAAAATTGAAAGAAAATACATTATATCAGTGGTTCCCAACCCAGTCCTCGGGTACCCTCAGGCCAGTTAGGTTTTGCACTGCTTCCATTGTATACAGATCTATCTCATGCATATTCACTGTGGATACCCTAAAAACCTGACTGGCCTGGGAGTACCAAGGACAGGGTTGGGAACCACTGAATTACATGGGCACCAGCCATTGCCAACGCTACCTGCTTTTAAATTTGAATGTATTGCTTCTTTCTGTATCATATTAGGAAACATCTTCTATTTTCTTTCCGAATATGCTACCAAAATCCTTATCCACTCTCTTGTTAGATCAATAGTCTTTCTTTGCTGCAGTCTATCCATTGGCTCTTCATTGTCTCCCTATCTGCTTCACATTCAATTCAAACTACATCTTACATACAAATGAATTTGCTCTGAAGTTTCACACTACTCCTTCTTTGCTTTCCCTCTATGTACTTCCTCACGATGTTCATTTTTCACTTAAGCTGATTCTTTCCATGCTCTTGTCATGCCTCAGACTTTCAGTCTTGCAGCATTGTGTGCATGGGACAGTTTTCCTGAGTTGATGCATCTTGCTCCATCCCTGACCATGTTCATGTCCCACTTAAATATCTCTTTGAGATTGCTTTTAAATCTAAAACTGCTGACTCTTACTGATCATGATCCTATCATGCTAATAGTATTTGCCTTGTCTGTATGTCTCAACTAGATTTTAAGTGTTATAGAACAGATGCTGACTCTTTTTTTATTTATCTTTAGAGCACATATACCTGGTAGCACTATTGAAATATCAAATAGCAGTAATAGTAGTTGCCATTCAAGTTAATCTTCTTTATAGCTATTCCTTTTCCCTCTTCTTACTCTCAGTAATCCTTCATCTGGTTAATCAATTTCTTCTGATCATCTGCTTTACAGACTCTCTCGGGTATCATCTAAAAGTATAGCACAGTAATCCTCGGGATGTTTGGCACCGATTCCAGGGTAATGACATTGTTTCTTTGTTCCAGTCCCTGTCATTCCTTCGGTGCAGGTCCTGAGTATGCAAAAATTTGGAGCACACAAATTATTGGACCTGGGTGAAACAAACTAAAAAATGCTGGAGTTCCTGTATACCTTTTCCTTCTATCAGAAAAGTGAGGTTATCTACTTATATACTGCAAGTCCCCTGTACTGAATTAGACGAGTAGCCCACCAACTCCTCACCTTCCATCAAAGATGCTGCCCCAAGTTTGTTCTTAACTCTGACAGATAGTTCTGAGCCATTTAAGCCCTCAATCCTACCCAAAACTCCTTCATCCGTTAGGCCTGTAACACTGGTCAACATTGAAATTGTTACTGACTTTAAAAGGCCCTAATCTGTAGTATCTTGGTGAGCTGAACACGAATATAACATTACAAAAAAAATTATTGGCTCTCGTTTTGAAGATATTGCATGTAGTTCATTTTTGACGTTTCACCGTGTAAATTTATCCAGTAGGACATCAACAACATCCCAAATAAGCCTTGAATGATGTAATATTGCATCACATTGCATAATACCAGCATGCACACATCATCCAGAGTTGATTGCATCATTTTCTGATGCGATGCAATACTACTGTCAGATGGCTGCTGAAGCCATCTGACATCAGCAGTGTACTATACGCAGCCGGAAAGGTTGAACATTTAAAATATTTCAGACTGTGTGTGAGACAGTTTAAGCTACTGTTAAATGTAACTTTTATTAATCATATAATTTTAGCCATTTAGGTACAATACAGAACGGTAATGCTGTGAAAGTGCGTTAATACCGTTGACAATTTCTGCTACATTTGTGGGGAAGTGACATTTGCCAACCAGAAGAAAAGTATCACTTCTCAACTGAAGAAGGCATATCATCTTTACTTTGGATGCAAGATTGGTGACCAAGACAAGCCTTGGGCCCCGCATATATGCTGAGCTACATGTACAACACAGCTTTCACAGTGGTTGAATTGCAAAAGACCATCAATGCCGTTTGCAGTCCCCAAGGTGTAGAGAGAGCCAAGCAACCACATAAATGACTGTTCCTTATCGTTCCTCCAGTTCAGTCCTCTACCTCTGGGTTGTCAACCTCCTCCTGCAGCTTGGAGACTGGTATGTCAGAATCATGACATCACTGATCTCTCTCCTCAGTCCCAGTGTGACCAGTCTCCATGCAGCAGGAGGACGTGGTGAGCCTTGTATGAGGGTCTCTGAAGAAACGGATAAGGAGCTTGTAGGTAGTATAGCTGGGGGTGATTTAATCTGAGTTTGGTAATTTGGGTGCTGTTCTTTAAAAAAAAAAAGGAATTAAGAAGAAAAGGCTATTGGCATTCTTGCTCCCTGCCGTTTAAAAAAAAAAAATTAATAGCTCAGGAAGTCGTTTGTTCTCCTTCTTGGGGCCAAAGGTTCTCTCCCCCTGGACTTTACGGGGGAGAGCCCTTCCTTCAGCGAGTTTACCTTGCTGGACCGTGTTGGTTGTATACACGCGGCTCTGGGGGGTTGGGGGGCGGTTCCGGCTAAACAGCTCTGCAGCATGTGGGGAGTTGATAGCAGGGCGACACAGCTCATTCTGGACATCTGGGTATGGCACGGACCTGACCGGTAGGCTATTCACCGGTTACAGGCTGCGTTTGAGGGCGGCAGCTCCGTTAAGGATTGCAGAGCTGGTCGCTGCTCATTTTGGCGTCCTTTTCCTCTTCGGAGCTCTCGGCGGCCATTTTCTGCAGCATGGAGAAGCCGCGTGGCTGCCGGGCGGCTGGCAAACCCGGAGCTGGGAAGCGCAAAGGTATTTTTCTTTATTTCATTTCTTTATTTTATTTCTTTAAAGGTTCTTCGTTGCTTTTGTGGTTTTCCTCGCGAAACGGCCTCTTCAGTGGGGGGGGGGGTACCTTTCTGCGGGGGGGTCCTCTCGGGGGCAGAGTGTGAGAAAAGCTTGTCTTTATAGTTTTTAAGGGGTGCTAGGCTGAAGTCTACTTTGCGGTTCCACGGAGTTAAAAAAAAAAATAATTAGCTGCTCTATGGCGGCACAACCTCAGTGTATTGTGTGTGGAACCCGGAGGGGCACAGTGGCTGAGTCAGGAGTGTGCCATGGCTGTGCAACCTTTTCTTCCATGGTGGAGCAGCAGATGGACATTAAGGAGTCTTCAGAAGCGCAGGGGGCACCGACAGGGGTGATGGCTGCATCTCCACAGCCCCCTGTGCAAGGGTCAGTATTAGAGGAATTGGCGGGGCCTTCGGGAGCTCTGCTGGCGGCGCAAACAATGGACCTCGGGGATTTTAGCCCTGATTTCATTTTATTGATGCATCAGGCATTTTGTTTATGATGTCAGGGTAAGTTGCCGGGGTCCTTAATGCCTTCCGGGCCTTCCCACCTGATGGAGGCAATCAAGGAGGTAGGCAAGGAACCACCAGCACCTAAAAAAGCGAGGACACGAGCTTCTGCATCTTCGGAAGGCAATTGGCCTGAAGGCGAGGATATTGATTGGGAGCATGATGAGGGTACGCAGGATCTCGAAGAAGGGGAGATCCCTGAGCCCGAGGAACAAGTTAAGATCATTAGGGTCTTCTGTAGAGAAGAGCTTTCAGCGTTGATCATGGAAGCTATGCAGATGCTGAATCTCTCCACACAGACTTCTGTGGAAGAGGAGGTTGAAGACCCAGTTATTCAGGCGGTTCGGCAGACGCAGGTGGTGTTTCCGGTCCACAGAGTGGTCGACAGGATGATCCAAGAAGAATGGGACTGGCCAGAAGTGGGGCTTCAAGGCATACAGACTATGAATAGGCTCTATCCTCTGGCAGATAAGGATAAGGAAAGGTTCAAGGTGTCGCGGGTGGATGCGGTGGTATCGGCGGTTACAAAGAAGACTACCATTCCGATGGAAGGCAGTGCAGCCTTAAAGGATGCCCAAGACCGTAAAGTTCACGGTTTACTGAAGCAGACCTTTGCGGCGGATTCACTGTCATTGCAGGCCTCCATCTGTGGAGCTTGGGTAGCTAGGGTGTGTTTGCGATGGGTGCAGCGACTGCGACAGTCTTCGCACATGGATCTCAAGGAGCTTAAGGAGCTGGGTCGCCTGGAGTCTGGAGCGGCGTATCTTGCAGAAGTTCATTATGATTTGATCAGAGCGCTTGCCAATAGCACGGCGTCCGTGGTGGCCACCCGAAGGTCAGTGTGGTTACGAAATTGGGCGGCGGATGGTCCTTTCAAGTCGCGCCTAAGTAAGCTACCATTTAAGGGCGGCTTGCTATTCGGAGAGGATTTGGATAAGTTGATGAAGGACCTCAGGGAGTCCAAGGCAGGTAGGCTCCCGGAGGATAAACTGAAACAGGGGAAGTCCGGTCAAGGCTATTGGGGCCAGTTTCAGGATTTCCGGAGATTTCATTCAACGCGGTTCGGCAGTTTCCAGCGGGGTCGCTTTCCGTCTCGAGCCAAGGGATTCCGCGGGTTTCAGGGAGCTAATAGAGGTTTCTCCTCAAGCCCCGCTTCCACAGCTCACAAGTCACAATGAAATGAGGCGGGTCCTGGCGGAAGGTCCTCCCATAGGAGGGCGATTCCTGGAGTTTCTTTCTGCTTGGACCCACATCACCTCCGACCAGTGGGTGTTGGAGGTAATTCGGCAGGGCCATGCGCTGGAGTTGGCGCGGCCCGTGTGGGATTCCTTCGTCGTGTCTCCTTGCAGGGGTCCCAAGAAAGCCCTAGTGATTTGCGGTACCTTGGAGCGGCTTCTCCAGTTAGGTGCGGTAGTAGAAGTACCAAAAGCAGAGTATGGCGTGGGTCGGTACTCCTTTTATTTCGTGGTGCCAAAGAACGGCGGAGTGTTACGGCCCATTTTAGATCTGAAAGCCATAAATTGGTGTCTGCGGGTTCCGCATTTCCGGATGGAAACCTTGTGATCGGTCATAGTAGTGGTGCGTCAAGGGGAGTATTTGACATCTCTGGATCTCACGGAGGCGTATTTGCACATACCTATCCAGGCAGCTCATCAAAGGTTTCTAAGGTTCGCTCTTCCTTGGGGCCACTATCAGTTCCAGGCATTGCCCTTCGGTCTTGCTACGGCGCCGCAAACCTTCACCAAAATTATGGTGGTGGTGGCGGCGGTGTTGCGCAAAGAAGGAATTCTAGTGCACCCTTACCTTGACGATTGGTTGATTCGGGCCAAGTCCGAGACAGAGAGCATCCGGGTGACAAGCAGAGTAGTGCAGTTCTTGCAGAGTCTTGGTTGGGTGGTCAACCCAACCAAGAGTCGTCTGAAGCCCTCCCAGGACCTCGAGTACTTTGGGGTTCGGTTTGACGCGAACAGCGGGCTAGTGTTTTTACCACACAAGAGAGCTCAGGCTCTCAGGAGTCTAATTCGCTAGTTCATATCCGTTCCAGCGCCCTCGGCATGGTCCTATCTTCAGGTGCTGGGAACAATGGCGGCGATGCTGGAAGCGGTACCGTGGGCCAAAGTTCATATGCGGCCCCTGAAAAGGGCACTACTTCGCCGCTGGTCGCATCTGTTCGATCAGTTGAGCAAGCGGCTGCCGTGTCCAATCAAAGTCAGGCAGTCTCTTCAGTGGTGGCTGCTCCGGTCTTCGCTCTCAGCTGGTATGCCGCTGAAACAACCGGATGGTTTCTGTTGTTAACGGACGCCAGCCTGGCGGGTTGGGGAGTCCACTGCGGGAACAGGTTTGCGCAGGGTCTGTGGTCTCCCCTGGAGGCTTCCTGGTCGATAAATTGGCTGGAACTTCGAGCAGTCACCCGGGCGCTGCAGGCGTTTGAGGAATTGGTGCTAGGTTGCCCAATTTGGGTACTCTCCGACAACTCTGCGACGGTCGCCCACTTCAACTGTCAGGGCGGCACAGGGAGTGCAGCAATGGAAGAAGAGGCGGACCTGTTGTTCTTTTGGGTAGAGAGATGGTTGGCGTCGATTTCAGCTGCACACATTGCAGGAAAGGACAATGTCACGGCAGACTTTCTCAGCAGAGTGCAGGTGGATGCAGGGGAGTGGGAGCTGCATCCCGACATCTTTGCGCAGATAGAAGTTCGCTGGGATTTATGGATTTAATGGCGACCTTCCAGTCGGCGAAGGCCAGCCGGTTCTTCAGCAGGAGGCGAGAAAGAATGTTGGAGGGCATCGATGCGCTGTTGCATCCTTGGCCGTCTGCAGGGCTTCTGTACGTCTTTCCTCCTGCATAAGGGCATGTCCATATGTTGGCGGAGGGGTGCTGGTGGTGGAGGAGGCAGTGGCATCTGCCCACAGCACACCAAGGCCAAGCCCTGTTCAGGTGGGTGACATGCAGTGCAACAGAAAAGGTCTGTCTGAAGAACAGTCGTGGTATCTCCAGGAAATGGGCTGCCTCTGTGGCAACAGTTTGGTGCAGTACACAAAGCCAGTGTGTTCAGGGGTAGAAGGTCACAAGTTCAAGTCCCAGCTGTGGCCTCTGCAGACCATGCCCCCATATATTTTACCCTGCAGAACACATACACCATAAACATGTGCATACCCTAGAGCAGCGGCCAACAGGGGCACAAACACCCACACCCACAGGCCCCACTATCCATATCCTAATGGAGAACCAGGCCTTTTGGCCCTGTGCGGAGCAGCAACCACCACTACTACCACCTGCATACCTTAGTAATGCCTGCATTGTGCCCAGGACTGGTGCCAGGGCTGCCAACCACCTCCATCTTTGCTCAGTGCTGAAATAGGTGAGGAAGTGTGTGTATGTCTATCCAGTGTTTTGTGGCTGCCTACACCTTACTGAGCCCACAATGCTTACACTGTTTTCAGCATTAGCCTGCCAATGTGCATAATGAGGAGCAAGGTTTGGGTATGGCCCAGACAGGGCGGTCTGGGCAGGATGCATCTGCACAGGGCATAGGGCAATGGCTGGGACATTGTAGTGCCCAACCACCACCTGCACAGACAGGGTGGCCACAGCATGTCATGCTGGGATCAGTCTCACCCTGACTGAGCAGTGACCATGGCATGTCTAGGTTCCCACATAGTGCTATACAATGTTTTTCTTAAGTGATATCTATGGGTTCTCTTTTCTGGGGCCCAATCAATGATATACTTGTTTGGTGTGTGTTTGTTTACATCCCACTTTTGGGTTCATAGAGTTCTTCCAGGAACATGCACTATGTGCTAGCTAGCAGACTGTCTGCAGTTAACATGTGTATGGCTGGAACACCTTACAGGGTGCAGCGGGTGAAGACTGAATGTGCCCTCTATTGGTGAATGTCAATTGTGGTGTGGGGGAGGGGGGTGCAGCTGAGCCTTTCCAGGCCTACTGCCTGTCTGCCAGTGCCCCATGTGATATGTACAGATCTGCATTGACTGCCCTGGAGGGTGCCTATTCCCCAGTCGTCCTCTCTACTGACTCCGATGCAGAGTGTAGAAATGTTGGTGGGAGACCCTGACCCAGTGAGGGCGGGTTGGATGGTGCTACATAATCTGCTTTTTGGTCCAAACACCACCCTTCTCCTATAACAAGTGACCATGGCAACCACAGAGAATATGCACTATTCTGGATGCATCATAGTCCACAAGGGCTAGATGTGACTGGGAAATACAGATGGACACAGGTGTATCCTAGGTGTGTCTGCAGGGACTACCTGTCACACACTGACACTGATGGGGACTTGCAGCATAGCCTATCTCAGCCAAGCCAGGTGCTACGGAGCTGGTGCTGGGCACCCCACCTCATCCTCAGGATGCGCACAGGAACAGCACGTCACAGTCTGTGGCTACTCTGTGCCAGTAACACACACGGTCAGTTCTCCCTACCAGGCCGAGGTGCTGTGGAGATGCATACCACATCTTGTGATCAGATGTAGACTGCTGATCTGCATGAGCAGTGCATCATAGGTACAGGTGGGTTTATCCTATCCTGGTAACCACAGCAGACAGTTTGTGTGGTGACCTGCAGTCTTTCTGTAGCCAGCCAGTGCTGTGTTAGAAACTATAATGATGTAGCCCACTGGTTACTAAAATGATGTGGCAGAGGTCATGAGTTCAATCCTGCAGTGTTGTTCTTTAATATGGCTGTCTAAGGGATTTCCTTTTACTTTATATCAGTGCTGCCATCAAAAACACCCTCACTGTGCCATAACCTAAGGTGCCTCATAAGGCACCCTATAAATCACCCTATAGGGCACATTATAAGGTGCATTGGCAGACAGGGCACTTTATAATGTGCCCTATGGGGCGCCCTATAGGTCCAAGATACAGTGGCAGTTGTTCCTCCATAGGGGCTCAATGTTGATGTCAGTGCCTCCCCACCACCGGTGCCCAATGTATGCTTGTGCACTGCAGTAAGCTGTGCATGCACAGATCTCTTGAGATCAACAAATGCTTGTGAAGTGCTACACAGTCCCATGCTGGTTCACCCAATGCGGACACAGCCTGCCTGATGTCCTCCCATGTCGCATTAAATATGCTGACAGGGGTTGTAGTGCTGAGGCTTCCAAACAACATGTCATAGTGGTCCAGGACCTGCTGCAAGAGCATCTCATTCTCCTCTGCATTGAAATGGTGCCCCCTCTTTTGTTCTGACTCTGGAATGTGCCTCTTCTTCCATTTCATTGATGGTGGTGTGGCTGTGGGTGCTGTTGTTGGTATGTCTTGTCCATGCTGGCCGTTAGTGGATGGGCCTGGCTGTTCCTCATCCTGTACTGCACAAATCCAACAGTGGTCACTTTTTCAGAGTTGTACACTATGTCAATCAAAACAATTACTCTGATAATAGAATCATGAAAGTGTAGCTGTATCTATTGTTGCTAAAACATTCATTTCAAGTTTAGCATAGGTCTCAGACTGTCAGGCGTAATAACTATTCAGACTTATAAATGCATTCTGAAAATCGCCCAATTCGCATCAATGACCTTGTAATAAATCAATCTTTCAGAACAGTTTAGAAAATGTGCTTAGCTTTTGACAACGGCCCCAACGCCACCTTCTGCGCTAGATCCGCGTTTCACCGTTCTCCGGTTTCCTCAGGGAGTCTTGTAGAAAGCACTGCAATTTGACCAAAAATATGCTTACTATAGGTAATCACTTTCCATACATTAACATTTGAAACTTTAGAACTTCAGGAGATCACTCCAACAAGAAAAGCTGTTACCTGTTTTCCACACAAATCTCTTAGAATTAGACTATGACTCCCTGGTTTCTCTCTCGTATTTCTCCCAACAGGAGACTTTCTTTATTTCGAGCACACCGGCTTACAAAAAATGCCACGCATGTGCAGTACATTTTATGGGTCACACTAATCCCTCCCCTTCATTAGAATTAACGAAGGGGGTATGGTTTAATCACAGTTTTCCCATTCTATACGGGCATTCAAACCGCCTGGAGTTACAGATTGCAATGTATAGATCCATCGCTGTTCAGGCCGAATTAAGGTCTGTTCTTTAGTTCTACCCTTCTGGCCTGCCAAGATCTAAGAAATGCAGAAACAACGAAGTTGATCAAAATGATGATTGTGTCGAAGACAATATTCTACCATAGGTGCTTCACGTTGTTGACATTTAAGCCTACTTCTGTGTTCTGACATACGTGTTTTGAATGCTCTTATCGTTTTTCCGACGTACAGTAGACCGCAGGGGCATTGTATGCCATACACTACATACGTAGATATGCAAGAGGTAGAATGATGTAAACGGTAAACCCTTCCGTGATAATCAAATTCAACAAGTTCCATAGTAACGTGGCAAATGCTACATTCCCCGCACTTCCGGTGTCCTGCTGGTACTGATACTGACGCACGTAAAGGTCTCAAAATTGCAGGACTCAGCAATTCCTTAAAATTTTTATTACGTTGCCAGACACACTGAACAGTTATACTCTCAAGATGGGGGATGCTGTGTAATACATTTGCATGTCGTTTAAGACTGCGCTTTAACTGATAGCTAAACGGGGAGTATTGAGTAATCAAGTTAACATTGGATCTATTATTCACTGCCTCCAACGATCGTTGTTGAGGATGTATCAATAGCTCACGATTACTGTACAACGCTCTCTTGTAGGCTCCTTCAATTACTCGCTTTGGATAGCCTCTATTGCTGAAATTTTTCTTTAAGATCTGTGATTGCATTTTGAAGTCTTGAGTGTCAGTGCAGTTTCAATGATACCTTATGAACTGCGACAGGGGTAAACTATTGCGTAACCGTAATGGGTGAGCACTAGTATAACGGAGGAACGTATTACGATCTGTTTGTTTCCTAAAAACCGTAGTGTTCCACCCTGAAGTCGTCTTTCTGATTTTTACATCCAAAAAGATGACCTCTTCCACATGGTAAGTACAAGTGAATTTTAAACAATCATTTCTACCATTCAACCACTCAATGAATGCACATAGACTTACTTCACTCCCCTCCCACAGCATAAAGATATCGTCTATGAACCTTCTCCAGAGTTTCAGGTTGACCGGAGGCATATCATCAATCCATTCTGCCTCAAAACGTTGCATATAGAAATTGGCTACGGACGGGGCGCACGTAGCTCCCATTGCCACCCCTGCCCGTTGATGATATAAAACTCCATTGAACACAAAAAAATTCTCTAAAATAGTAAGAGTCACTATCTCTGAGAGAAAATTTAAAAGGCCATCTAATAAATCACCCCTTTTACGTAGAGCGGTCATCACACTGACAATAGCTTCCTCTTGTGGTATGTCAGTGTATAAAGACGTTACATCCAGTGTAGCCATAATTACACCAGGTATACTTGCTAATTGAGTATTGTGCTCCAGAATTTGTAAAAAATGAGTTGTGTCTTTTATATACGACGGTATGGTGGTCATTAATGGTCTCAAGAAAGAATCTAAATACATTGACAATGGTTCAAGTATTGTTCCCCTAGTGGACACTATGGGCCTACCTGGTGGATTCTGTACATTCTTATGGATTTTAGGTACTAAATACAGTTTGGCAACAACCAGGTCCCTGGGATTCAAAGAAACCATTCTTTTTTTGATATTAACCTAGCCTCCAATTCTGGAGATGTGACCGATTTTATTTGTTGTTGTAAACTCGGAGTTGGATCCTCCGGTAGAATTTTGTAGGTATTAACATCGGACAAATGTCTCTGTGCTTCTTCCAGGTATCGATCCCGATGTTGAACTACTATGGCTCCACCCTTGTCGGAACGCCGTATCACCAATTCAGGTTTATTCATCAATTCCTTGAACGCCTTTTTCTGCGGTACCGTTAACATATTAACCACCCTCCTCTTAGACTTTTCAAATGGTTGCATGTCTTTTATAATAAGTTAGCATTCAAAACACGTATGTCAGAACACAGAAGTAGGCTTAAATGTCAACAACGTGAAGCACCTATAGTAGAACATTGTCTTCGACACAATCATCATTTTGATCAACTTCGTTGTTTCTGCATTTCTCAGATCTTGGCAGGCTAGAAGGGTAGAACTAAAGAACAGACCTTAATTCGGCCTGAACAGCGATGGATCTATACATTGCAATCTGTAACTCCAGGCGGTTTGAATGCCCGTATAGAATGGGAAAACTGTGATTAAACCATACCCCCTTCGTTAATTCTAATGAAGGGGAGGGATTAGTGTGACCCATAAAACGTACTGCACATGTGCGGCGTTTTTTGTAAGCCGGTGTGCTCGAGAGAAAGAAAGTCTCCTGTTGGGAGAAATACGGAAGAGAAACCAGGGAGCCGTAGTCTAATTCTAAGAGATTTGTGTGGAAAACAGGTAACAGCTTTTCTTGTTGGAGTGATCTCCTGAAGTTCTAAAGTTTCAAATGTTAATGTATGGAAAGTGATTACCTATAGTAAGCATATTTTTGGTCAAATTGCAGTGCTTTCTACAAGACCCCCTGAGGAAACCGGAGAACGGTGAAACGCGGATCTAGCGCAGAAGGTGGCGTTGGGGCCGTTGTCAAAAGCTAAATAAAGCTAAATAAATAAATAAATATTTTGTTTATTTAATTCTTTGATTGTTTATTTATTTATTTATTTAATTCTTTGATGGGTTTTATTGTTTTTAGTTTGCCTTCACCCCTTAAGAAGTATTCATGAAACACGGCCTGTGTCAGGTTGGCAAATTTGTGCCTGGGATGGCATTTTTGTGCCTATATTGTTAATAAAGTTTCATTGATATATGTTCCTGTCCTTGTGATTTCATCACGTTCTCTGACTGTGTGCCTTGCAATGCCTGTGTCCATACATCACTGAGGCTGTTGTCTCTCCCTGGTTTTCTGTCATGCCTGTTTGTGTTTAGTCCTCTACCCCACCACTTCCCCAGCCACTCTATGCCCTGCTGTGTGTCACATCATTCAATGCTGGCACCAAAACTGTAATGTAGTTGGCACATTACCATATGTGTCCAGAGGCCCGGCAAGCCCTCACAAAAATGATTCATGCTACCCATGTCTTGCTGCCCTCCATGCATGCATGTCTGTGTTATTCACATGCATGTTGGTGTGCCTGCCCTATGCTGCCAATATGCGTCCACATTTTCATCCTGGTCAAAGCACTTTCAGGTAACATAGTTATGAAACTGGCACACCCATAGCAGTGTAATGTATGGCCACATGCATATGTCCCTGGTGATTTGCTTCAGATAATGTCCATGTGCCTGTGTTGTCACTACAGCAGACATGGCCTTTCACCCTCTCAGCTGTCCATAATGTGTTCCAATGACTCTGTTCCAGCCACCTCACCTGGCCGTCTCCTACATCATGCATTCTGTGGTCTATCTGGTAGGACACCCTCCACCCCGCTTGCACACCTGGTTGGTGTATCTCAGCTGTCTGAGACTACAACATCCCCAACACATCAGCCATTGGCAGTTTCTGTTGTTTGCACACAACTCCCACCTCTGTACCGAGAACATTGCCAGGGAGACAACATCCACACCTCCCTATCCTTAAACACTTACACCCGTGAGCTGGTGCTGCCCTGTTGGTCCCTCCCCACACACAGTATCCCATGTTGCCCTGTATGCTCTCTCTCTCATATCCCACCACTGACATTCTGGTGCATTCCTGGTTACACACATCTCTGAGCTCCTGTGGCCTACCCCTTACAGGACACACCTATGTGTGTGGTTGTTCATCATCAACAGACTCTGTAATCTACAGTGTGTGTCCATTGCCAGCAGTTACCAGATGTTACTAATAACTTTCCTCTGCACATCACACCATGGGACCCTCTAAAACTCCATATCTCTTTAGAATATCTCCTCACAAAGTTGACATGCAGTGAATCCACTCAACTCAATGAATACACCCTCCACCCCCCCCCCCTTTTGTGAACTTGGCTCCCAGCACAAACACCCTCTCTAGGCGACATCCAATGTCACTGACAGCTCTTGACAGCATAGTTTGCAAGCTGTTCCTTCCCTTGCATTATGTGGCCCAGCTCCTCTTGCAGATACATCCTTTTCTCCCACCTTATGGGGTACATGTTGAATGGTGCCGTTCTTAAAGCCACTTTCTACCTCCCATTTCTTATGACCCTGTGCCTTCCTCTGCCCTTGCAACCTGGTAGGTGATCCATGTATTCTCAATTTTGTATGATGTCTGCAGTCATCTGAGCAACATACCTGTTTGTTTTGTTGGGCCATACCTGCATATGCATCATAGCATGTCATAGCTGAGACACACCAGTTGTGTTTGTTTCTGTGCAGATTGTCATGTTGTGGTTCATGTGGAATGGCTATCCATTGTTCACTGTGCACAATCTGCTCATGGATGTGGACCAACTGAGAGTTAGAAACATAGTAACATAGAAAAATGATGACAGAAAAAGACTACATGGCCTATCTAGTTTGCCCTTCCATATCAGCCATTACAACAGTCCAGTTTTTTTCCTTTAGCGATCCTCTGTGTTTGTCCCATGCTTCTTTGAATTCAGATACTGTCCTCATCTCTACCACCTCCACTGGGAGACTATTCCATGGATCCACCACTCTTTCAGTAAAGAAATATTTCCACATATCACTCCTGAATCTATCCCCTTTGACCTTCATCCATTGTCCCCTCGTAGCAGAGCTTGCTTTCAATCAAAAGAGGCTCTCCTCCTGTGCATTCTCTGACGTTCTACCTGTTCTTGGTAAGGGGGCAGAAAGGCTTCATCACATAAACAACTTTAATGCATGGCTCCAAACCTGGTGCAAACAAGAAGGATTCAGATTTATAGGCGACTGGAGAAACAGATGAACCAAGAGACTATACTGTGCTGATGGACTATATCTCTCTGTCGCAGGGAAAAGAATCCTAAGTAAAATATTCAGGCAGTATGTGGATATGCATTTAAACTAGAAAAAGTGGGTGATGGATGGGGAACAACAAGTTCAGGATGTCACTCCCGGCATCCTTCTAGCTTTTGCTGTCATCCTTTCTACTTGTTTAGCTACTTTATGATCATCATACACATTCATGCCTAGGTCCCACTCTTCTTTAGTGGACAAAAGTACTTCACCCCCTATACTATATCACTCCCTTGGATTGTTGAAGTCCAAATGCATGAGCTTGCATTTTTTTACATTAAATCTCAGCTGCCAAATTCTAGACCATTCTTCAAGCTTAGCTAGATCCCTCCTCATGTTATGTACACCTTCCTGGGTGTCTACTCTATTGCAGATTTTGGTATCATCAGCAAAGAGGCAAACCTTACCCGACAGCCCTTCCGCAATATCACTAACAAAGATGTTAAAAAGAATCGGATCAAAGACAGATCCCTGGGGCAGACCACTGGTAACCCCCTTCTGCTCAGAGTGAGCTCCATTTAACTGTACCTTTTGTTGCCTCCCACTCAACCAATTTCTAACCCAATCAGTAACTTTAGGATCCATCCCTAAGGCATTCAGTTTGTTTATAAGTCGACTGTGAGGAACAGTGTCAAAGACTTTATTGAAATCTAAATACACTACATCTAGGGCTCTCCCTCGGTCCAACTCACTGGTCACCCAGTCAAAGAAATCAATGAGATTTGTCTGACAAGACATGCCTCTGGTGAATCCATGTTGCCTCAGATCCTGTAACCCACTGGACTCCAGAAACCTCACTATTTTCTCTTTCAGCAGCGCTTCCAATAATTTACTCACCACTGAAGTTATACTAATCGGCCTGTATTTTTCAACCACATCCTTCCACTTTTGTGTAAAGGATCCACATGTGCCTCTCTCCAGTCCTTTAGCACCACTTCAGACTCCAATGAGGCATTGAAAAGGTCAGTCAGTGGAACTGCTAGAACATTCCCAAGTTCCCTCAGTATTCTAGGGTGTATCCCATCCAGTCCCATTACTTTGTCTACTTAAAGTTTAGCTAGTTTCTCACAAACACAGTCTTCTGAAAATTGTTCAAGATGTCCCACACTTCTGTTCCTGTTTGTGAGCATTTTCTGAGTTCCTGCTCCTGGTTCTTCATCTGTGAACACAGAACAGAAATATTTGTTAAACAATTCCACCTTATCCTCATCAGCTTCTACATATTCCTCCCCTTCACCCTTGAGTCTGACAATACCACTTTTGCCCTTCATCTTCTCACTAATATCTGAAAAATGTCTTATCCACCCATTTTATTGGATTAGCTATTCCCTCCTCTTTTTGAAACTTTGCTTTCCTGACTACTTTGCTAGCTTCTCTAAGTTTTTCCAGATATAGATGCCTGTCTTTCTTTCTCTGTGATTTCTTGTATTTTATTAAGCCCTACCTCACTTTCTTCACGTTTTCAGCTACTTCTTTCGAAAACTATAGCAGTCTCCTTTTCCTTTAACCTTTATTTACCATTCTAACAAAAAGGTTGGTTGCCCTTAAAATATCCCCTTTCATTTTTATCCACTGTTTTTCTATATCCCCCAGCTGTTTCCATCCTGTTAATGACTCTCTGACATATTGGCCCATCTTGGTAAAGTTAGTTTTCCTGAAGTCTAAACCCTCGCATTTGAACGGATTTTACAGCCCTAGTCTAATACTGAACCACACCATCTGGTGATCACTGGATTCAAAATGATCTCCCACTATAACATGAGAAACGCTTTCACCATTGGTAAGCACCAAGTCCAGTATGGCCCCTTCACATGTGGGTTCTGTTGCCAATTGCCCGAATAGGTTTCCCTATAGATAATCCAGGATCTCCTTACTTCTAGATGATATTGCAGCAGAATTGTGCCAATCAACATCCAGCATATTGAAATCCCCTATCAGTAGCACCTACCTTTTCCTGGCAATGCTGCATATGTCTTCAATTAACTCTCTGTCCACCTCTTCCTCCTGTGAGGGTGGTCTGTATATCATGCCAATACAAATATATTTCTCTTTCCCTCTTTCTAGTTTAATCCACAGTGCCTCCTTTCTCCCTCTAGCATGGGAGCTTGTCCTACATGTGAGAGGTGCAGTCTGCTTGTTGAATGCTACTGGATGGGAGCATCACTCAGTTGTTGTGTGCTGTTCATTGCCCATGTCAGGGTCATCTGTTGGTACCCAGATCTGTGTGTTCCATCATATATCTGCTACTGTGTAGTCTCCTTGGCAATCACTTGCCATTGATGTATGTGGCTGGACACACATGGGGTACCCATGGCAACCCATACATCTGTGTCCAGGGTGGCCATTGGTTTACACTGACAACATGTCACAAACCATCAGCCTGGCATTTCCTTCCAAAGTGGTGTACAGATATTATAGTGTGTTAGAAAGGGACATGAGAGCATACATCACTGTATGCACAGTGCTGCTATTACAGGGGCCATATGTGCATCACATGTCTTCATAGTGAGCCATGTGTGTTGTTACTGTGACCTTACTACTGCACTTGATGCCATCCCATGTGACTCTGTGTATCTGCATATGACAAGTAGCAGCACAGTGGGACCAACCATGTTGTGCAGCCATACAATCCTGGCCATGTGATTGTGTTACTTTACACATGTGATACTGTCAGCTGTCATAGACAGATTGTGTATTGATGGTGCCTCATGTGTCTTTATGATCATAGACCTCTCTCTATTTCCTTCTGACAGACACACATACTTCAATGTCCCAGGCAGCTGACAGCTGGCAACACACTGAGGATGATGCTAATGGCCACTAAGCTCCTGGCAACAGGCACGGAGGAGGCATTGGCAGAGGACTATGTGGGACCAGACACAGAGGAGGACAAAGGAACATCCCAAACCAGCCAGCTTAATGTGTTCAGAATGTGAGTGGTCAGGTGGGGGTGCCCACCAAATCCATAGTGGACGAAGTGCATGGGGCTGTGTCCACAGGCAGCAGCATGGTGCAGCACTGTGACTCCAGGGATGCTACCTATAGCCCCATCCACCAACCTGCATCTGTAGCCACCAGCAGCAGCACGGTGCTGCACCATGACACCAGGGATGCTGCATGCAGCCCTATCCACATACCTCCTTCATATACAGGACCCATGGCTGCAGCTGCTGTGGGGGATGGCCTCCAGACTATCCCCAAGATTTGAAGTTTGGCAACCTGCACTGGCAGCCACTGCCACAACTGCAACCCATAGTGATTTTGGGATGCAGACCTTGAACATGTGGGCAGTGATACTGGGTGACCCACAGAGTGTTGTGGCTGTGGCAATGGTTGCCATGGTTGAGGTGCAGCACCACTTCTCCATGATTGCGGAGAATCTGGATGTAAATGTGGCACAGCTGAATCACAGGCTGGACAGGATGGAGGATAGCGAACCATCCTCCCTAGTCGGTAAGACACCCACCCATGCTGATACCTCGCCATTGCCATGAGGCACGCATGCCCACCTTCCTTCTACTCTGCTGTAGCCAGCAGTCCACAGTCATACATGGTGATATCCATAAATGTCTGCATGTGAGGCACTGATCTTACAACACATACTAGGGACTCCCTGCATCTGTTTGTAGTGTGATAGCACACCAGCCACATGTTGTGCACAGATTATGGCAGAGGCCCCATGTCACTGCACACATCAATGGCTGAATACCCCAGTACAGATATTTGTGGATATCACCTTTTGTCGCTGGATCCACACCTGGCCCCCACTGATACCCAGACCAGAATAATCCATTGGTCTATATGCTGCGTGTGTGCAGAGTTTGCATTTTGTCATGTTGACAAACCTTATTGAGACTTCTGTCTGTTTACATGTAGATACCTTTTTTGTGTGTGTGAGAATAATCACAGAATTTATTTTTTGCCAAATGTTTATATAGTTTTGCAATAATGACATATTATTTTTAGAAATTAATGGCTCATGTGTGTATTTCATAGGCTTCCAATGCGTGGACGTTCACACACAGGTTCTGCATCATGTGTATAGATGCTAGTGGAGACAGTGACAAACATGTTGCAGATGTGGGTTGATTGGTATGGGATGGTGCTAATAGCAACATCTGCTACAGCCTTTGAGCACATTCTGCACCACATACAGTGCATCCACATATGTTGTCTCACACATATGACAGTTATGCTATGTGGGACACAGGCATATTGAGAAAGGACATATTGGCAGGAAAGTAGGCACCTCCCCCAGAGTCAACTGTTAATATTGTTAATATTGTCCATGGTGTTCTAGTCAATGTCACCTTTCCCTTACTGACTGATATAGGGATAGTTTCAGGGGCATTATAGGGTGTGACCAGGTTGCCCATGCCCCATAGTGCACCCAACACAATTGGCTACTGCTATAATCTATGTACAATGGCTGCTAGCCCACACAAGTGCTGTGCTCTACTGTGTGTGTGTCAGGTATCTTGGGGATCCCAGCTGTGACACATCTCATACAATGGCAATGCACATATGTGGTGCAGGTTTGATGTGAAGGTCAGAAGACTCTCCTGGGACACAGATGACCGTGGTTCAATTCCAAGATGTGCCCATTACCAGCATTGTCTGCCTATATGACTGTCCAGTACCTATAAGTGCATGGGCCATGAATCATCAGGTAACCATGACCCTATTTACTTGCATAGATGTAAAACCTCTGGGTTGCAATCATGCCTCACTGACCGGCTCATCTGTGGGACTTTCCAAGGTGTTTGTGATGTGACTCTGGCCAATGTGTGACGCATGCAAGGTACAGGATTGCAATTTTCACCCCTCACTGTGGCAGCACATGTTTTCCAGCATCACATATATGTACGCACTGAACTACCACATACCACTCTACCGATGTCCAACTTGCAACCTGTGTATAGATTTCATGCAGGTAATTACAGCGCCTTTCATGGTACCCCTTCATATGGAGGATGGCCTGGTTGATTAGGATAATGATTCCAGCACTGTCTGCATACTCAGCAGACCACAGTTCTATCCCCACAGATTATTTTGCCTTGTCTTTTACACTCACCTGCATAAACATTTTGAGGGAGTTCCTTATCTGCATTGATGAATGTACCCTTTTCCCATGCATTTATAATATATTCCTGCCTTGATCATTGCTATCATGCCTATCTGACAGGCACACTGTTATGGATGTGCTGTAGGTCCACCACAACTTATTGGTGATCTGACTCCAAAAGATATGTGACTGACACATGTACATAAATTTGGATTTTGAGCATAGCACAGACAACAGATCTTTGCCTAGATCACAAATGTGGTGGAAATGCATCCACAGCACAGTGGAGTGCTGATGTTCTGAGACCCTTTGTATACATTGCATGCTGGAACATACCATGACTTTATGGACTATGATCTGCTGTGTCCTTTGGTGTGGGGGCATAGCATACTAGTTACAACACTGTATATGAACACAGCTGACCACATTTCATATCCAACATGCTTGACTCAGTGTGTTGTGAAACATTTATCACAATCTTTGCAGCCACACTTCTAGTTCAGCATGTACAGGTATAGAAATTGCACCATGTATTTCTGCATATGTGCATCAAGCACATTGTTATCAAGCATATCTGAAAAGACAGGTTTGTTGCCTCTATTGTACAACACCGCAGAGAGTCATAGAATTTGACACAGCAGATGAATGGAACACATGGTAGACATTGTGGGGGGTCGTTACAAACTACAAACACATCATTTGAACATGATCATAAATGTATCTGCTGGCACAGACATCCTAAATCATATTCTAGACATATCACACCATGCACGTTTAGACCCCTTGCACAGGGATATCTGGACATCTGTGGTGATGGACAGATTGGGGGCATGGCCAGCCGTGGAGACGTGCATGCACCCTCACATGTATGTACAGCACCCTCACATGTACATATATGCAAACCTACACATTCTTCATGGAGAAACATGGAATAAGGGTTGGACTGGTAGAAATATTCTGCTCACCTCTGCACTGCATCCCATCTAGCAGAATGGATATACCAAATATGTTGTGCATCTGTGTGTCTGTAGTCTGGCAAAACACACATCATAGTTATACAGGTCCGACAGCAGAGGGGAGTGATGGTGGTAAGGTTGGGAAGGGGGAGGACACCCCCAATGTGATAACAGGAGCAGCAATACTGTTGATCCTAACTCTGCTGATGGTTGCTGGCTGTGCTACAGGAGCACGGCCTTGGTTTCTAACAGGTCCTATCTCCTGAAAAGGGACTTGTGGACATAGCTTCAGACCACATGCCATCATTGTATACCAGCTGTTGTTGACAGGATCAGTGCAGCATGAGGGCAGGGATATGTGTTACTGGCCATAGGTAAGAGTTTGTGGGAAGGGGGCGGGGTGTGTGGGGGTATGTGGGGGGGGGGGGGCGCCACACATTATACAGGGGAATCTGGTGTGCCAAACACAGACAGATTGCACCACTAGGCAAGAGGCATGGAGGGGGCCTACATGCATTGGCCTGCAGTATTGTGCATCATGTGTGTAACATCAGAGTTTGTTGCTGGTTTCATGACCATGATGACGGTCCATCACTAGCACTGTCAGGCATATTGGCAGTGCTGACAATGCATGTCTGAGTGGGTCAGGTTCATAATGCAATGCACCATTTGCTGCACAGTATGACCCAACATACATGTGTATATGTTCAGTATTGTATGCATTATTGGCAGGGCCACAAAACCCACTCAGCAAGCTAGGTAGGCAGATAGGTCAGCCAGACATGGTCTGTGGCAACAACAGCACACATGTGCAGCCACTGCACCCTTGCCTGCTGCCACAGCCTACTCCTTTGTGTGCTGTGAGGTGGCCAGCAGCAGCAGAGGTATTTCCAAAAGGCGCAGCCTCTGTCACTATCCGCCTCCCCCTCCTGTGGCAGGATCTGTATACACTAGTGGGGGGAAGCGGTGGCTGTGCTGGCAAAGGCCAGCAGGGCCAGGGTTTCTGCCAAGTGCACAAACACCATTGTCTGGGGCCTGCTTATTGAGGTGCACTAGGCTTACCATGTCTGGTTTGGGCCATGTGGGGTCTGGTCAATGGTCTATATTGCATCATCTGTTATTTCTCATTGGTATTTATGTCTGGGGGGGCTTTGGGGATGCTTGCTTTCCAAAGGTGCCAGGCCTGTGGAGGGATGTAACACCAATGGGTAACATCATGCACATGCAGACATTCAAAATACAGTATGCTCTGAGACGTCAAGGCCACTTCCCACATCTGAGGCAGAGAGTCAGCTGCACTGGGCATACATGTGCACACAGAGTAGTTTTGAGTTTGGCATTCCATCCCTGCGGGACACATGCGGGTTCGTTAATATGACATTGTGTATTAGTTGTGCCGGTCTGGGTTTTCAAGGTGTCCATTGGACTTGCATGTCTTCCTCAGAATGACACACATGTACATATTGATGCATCACTGTGACTTCCCATCTTGGACTACAGGACATATATCTCACAGATACATACACATGCCACTCTTTGCATTATTATCTCATGCAATCCTCATCCATTGTAGGGCTGGTACCTGTTCAGAAACTAATTCCTGAATCACTAGCATGGCTTCCTGTTACAAGATGTGGCCTGCTCTGAACCAAAGCCTGAACTATGGAGCCTGCTCTTAACCAAAGACTGAATTAAACAAGATGGATTCCTGTTTTGTTATAACTCAGCATTAAAACTTGCAAATCAGGCAATTCAGCCAGTTTATGATACTTCACAGTAAAAGTATTTTTCCTGTTGACTATGTGCAGAAGAACATAGCTGAGACTTTCATTGTGCTAGCATTTGCAACAATGTATGAGCTGGCACCTCAGCAACTTTAGCATGATGGACATTTGTTTGCAGAAGGACCACCTATTAGCTGTTATTGGATTTGCTGAAGATGACATACAGGGTTCGAGACCAGCCAATCACCAGGTCTTCAGGACAAAGAATTATATGGCTGCACACCAGAACCCAGAGAGGTCAGAGAGTAAGACAGAAAAGGACTCAGAAAGAGAATAGAACGCAGACAGACATAGCCCAGCAAACATATCTGCTGCACTCTGAAACATGCAGAGGCTGGCAGAACACCTGGGAAATTTAAACTTCTGATACAGACTGTTTGCTTGCCTTTTCTCTCTGGCTGGAAAGTCAGATAGTGTTCAAGGCCAAAGCCTCGAGACGGAGTGAATTTCTCCCATAGACCGGCAGCTCAGTGTGTGACCACACAGTTCATTTCAGCTAAAGTTGGACCTCTGCGATACCTTGACTTTGTTCTGTTCCTGAGACCCAGACCACAGCCACGAGTGTTTTGGCAAGAGTTAAGGTATTGGTCTTTAATTTCTCCTGGAGGTTGGGCTTGCTTAGACAGATAATTTACTGTACGTCAGAGTGCATGTGAATCAGTGACAATGGTTCCTAAAACAGAGATTAGATCTCTTGGTAATTGTAATATGGGGCTGAATAACATACTACCTCAGAAAGCTAATTTATTCTAATATTGCCACTATTTTTGCTATCAGAAATAAAGTCTAATTTTCATACAAACAGGGCTGGTTCTTGTTTTATCACATGGTTCCATGGTCCTATAGAATCCTAGAAAAAGGAGGGTAGCAGTTCTGCCCTAGACAAACTGAGTGTTTATGTATGTGTATTTATCTGCTACTGATAATATCTCCTACACCATCATTACTTGACCCATATGGCACAAATGGGAACATCATGCCCTTTTTCTTCATACAACAGCAGTTCCACCCACAACAGTGGTATTTGATATTGGCCATGGCACAGCTTATTTGGCATCCTACACACACACACAGACAGGATTTGTGCAGACAGGTCTCATACTTCCAGGCCACACAAACATGGCACACTCTCTGCAGCCACCATTCATGCCACCAGTCTGTACTCACAATATATCTATTATGTGTAATCATATATTTATTTGTGACAGTTTGTGAAACCATAGACAACTGACCTGTGACTACTGTATAGCACCACTCATGGTCAGTCAAACATTGCTTACCACATCAGACACATGCTGTATCCATACAGACATGGTTCTGGCCTTTCCACAGCCACACGCTGACAGTACTGCTGATGACATGGGCACTCCTCCATGATACACTTATGTTGAGTCCAACGTCATCATCCAACTTACTGACTGCAACGTGGACTGGGCACATATCTCTCAGATCCCTTACTTCACACATCGTCTGCCGTCTATCACATTTACATTTCCTTTCACAGGGGCTTCCTTATCCATCCTGTGCTCCCTTAACGCCTGTTGTGCAATGTGTCTAAAGGCCCTTTAATGCTGGGAACCCTAACACCATGTAGAACCTTGCTGAAAGGGTATATATAGTGAGGAGAGAGCTTATGTAAATGTCTGCAATGTGATACACTGACGGGAGCCCCAGAGTGTGATAGTAATGCTCCATTAGCAGCAACAGCATGGTGCCCACGGTTGGAATTATATATATTAGAATGAGTTATGTTGGCTTGGGTTGGCTGAGATGAAGTTTGTTAATAAAACTGTGACCATGTTTGTTTACCAGTTATTAAGTGTTTTATCATTTGCGGGACTGAAAGGGGGAGGAAAACAAATAAGTGGGAGGAGGTTGGGTGAAAGATGGAAGTGCCTTGAAAGGTCAGGTGTCCAGGCTACCCAGTTAAGTGTAGCAGGCTGCAGGGCCAGGGTCCTGGCGGCTGAGTGGTAACTGGTGGCCCCAGCACCCTCAGACATGATGGGCACTGGGCACAGGTGGCGGAAGGGGGGGGGGGGAATTGACAAGGCAATGGCTGCTGGGTTTGAAATCACCCTGTGTGGCAATGTGGGGTGATTTCATTGGTGGCTGTCAGGGCGTGGTGGGTGGCTGGGTGGGCTTTAATCTCATGGCTCTATGGGCTCAGTCTTTCCCTGTATCATCGGGCAAGAGGCAGCTGATCACAGCATTCCCACCCTCCCACCGAAAAAAAGGGGGGTGGAGCAGAGTGAAGTTGTTGCAGCTGGAGGGGTTGAGGTCCTGAGCCAACAGACACTGTACTAGCAGGGTCTAACAACCAGTGTCAGGGAGTAAGAGTGCTTTGCTCCAGGAGGCGGGGTGTACGGAGATCTCTGTGGGGATCTTCACCCAGATCGGTGGAGGAGAGAGGCTGGCCTTTGCTAATAATATGGCGAGGTCAGCAGTGTGGGGGCAGGAGAGAGGATGATGCACCATTTTGCTAATAATATAGCTGGTGGGGGGACTTGTCCGGAGAGGAGTACGGTGAGTATTATATATATTGGAACGAGTTATATTGGCATGGGTTGACTGAAATGACGTTTGTTAATAAAACTGCAACTCTGTTTGTTTACCAGTTATTAAATGTTTTTGTTGTCTGTGGGATGGAAAGGGGGAGGAAAACAAATAAGTGGGAGGAGGTTGGAGAAAAGGTGGAAGTGCCTCATTTTTATCCCCCATTCTGGGCTTATCAGGGTCCCAGATGCCTTATGGGAGCAGGAATGAAGCTCACCTGCTCTTGTTCATACCTCATCAGTGTTCAAAATGGCTAAGCCACTTCCCTGGAAACTAAATAGCACTATGTGGGGAATAGAATCTGTGGGGACAGAACTGTGGTCTCAATAAGTATCTCCTAACCTCCCTTTTCAAAATTCTCAGTTCATCATAGAACCATGGCGAACAGTTCTTACATCCCAGCTAACAGATAGGGAGCTGCTTGGGATATACTTTCATTAGTGCACACTCAGTTCATTAATGCACCTTAAGCATCTTAGTATACACAAAATTGATTTGACACACATTAACCTATTAATTAAGACACATACCATCAATTTGCAAAAGTTAACAAGTTCTAATGCTTGATAAAGAAAGCTATTAAAACAAATGAGTGAAATGAACTGAAAAAAATGCCTGAAAACTGGGAAACAAGCCAAGTGATCTATAACCAAACACAAAATGTTTGGCCTGTGCACATGCCTAACTGTTACATATGTTTGTTTCCATAAAATAGTGTCTTTTGAAGATTTATTTTCTTAGTTTGCATTCATACAAAGTCTAATTTATTATGTAGACACTGGTGTAATCTCCCCAGAACATAATAATCTTTATTAAAGGATCCAAACATATATTAAATAGGAAGGAGAAAAGTAGAACCCTTGCTGAACTTCATTAACTGGAGAAAGAGGCTCCTATATTTCCAGCCTAAATCCTATTGAAATGCTGAGCAAGAACTGAGATACTGTGTTGTTGTTGTTCTTAAGTGCCGTCGAATCGGTGTCAACTCATGGCAACCCTCTGGATAGTTGTCCTAAACTGTGTTTGGTCTTGAGTCAGGCAACTCATTGTTGATAGAGTGGCATCTATAGCTGCTGTTATTGTATTGATCCGATTGCTGCTCTTCGTTTTCTGTGTTGATCTTCATCCTTGCCAAGCATGAGGTCTTTCTCTAATGATCTCTCTCTCCACATGATGTGTCTAAAGTATGAAAGTCAAGGTCTTGTCATCTGAACTTCTAAAGAAAGCTTAGATTTTATCTCCTCTGGTACTGACTGGTTTGTTGTTTGGGCAGTCCATGGAATATACAGTATTTTTCACCAGCACCATAATTCAAAGGCATCAATTTTCTTCCTGTCTATCTTTTTCACTGTCCAACTTTTGCATCTATTTGACATTATTGAAAATATCATGGCTTGGATAAGTTGAATCTTTGTATGGGGAGAGAAATCTCTGCTCTTGAGAATCTTGTCTAGGTCCTTCATAGCCATTTTGCCAAGAGTAATGCATTGTCTGATTTCTTGGGTTAAAGTTGTCTACTATTTCAGTTTGTTCTCCATCAACAATGAACATTGATTTTGCCAGTTGTCAGGATCTTTGTCTTCTTTATGTTAACGTGCAGGCCCATTTTAAGACTATGTTCCCTGATCTTGAGAAGAAAATGTTTCAGATCATCTTCACTTTCAGCCAATATTGTGATACCATCAGCACAGTGAAGGTTGTTGATGAGTCTTCCACCAATCTTCACACCTCAGTTGTCTTCATCTGCTTCTCTGATGATTTGTTTTGCATATAAATTAAACAGGTAGGGGGAAATTATGCAACCTTGTTGTACACCTTTGCTGATTTTAAACTATTCTGTTTTCCCTTGTTCCATTCAAACTGTTGCTTCTTGAGCAATGAAAAGATTGTGCAAGAAAACTACCAGATGTTCTGGTATGCCCATGCTTGTAAATGTAGCCCAGAGTTTCTCATGGTTTACAGTCAAAAGTCTTGCTGTAGTTAATAAAGCACATATAGATATCCATTTAGTATTCTTTAGTCTTTTCAAGGATCCATCTCACACACATGATGATGTCACTCATTCCTTGCCCTTTCTTGAACCCTGCTTTCACTTTAGGCAGTTATCATTCCAGGTATGGTTGTAGTCTCTGTTGATCTTGAGTAGAATCTTGCTGACATGTAGGCTCAGAGTGATTGTGTGATAATTTCCACAGTCAGTCGGGTCTCCTTTTTTCAGTATTGGTATCTAAACAGATCTTTTCCAGTCAGTTGGCCATGAGGTTGTCTTCCAAATTTCCTGGTAGAGCTTTGTAAGTAGGGTAGCAGCTGCATCTGATTGCTGTAATACTTCAATGAGAATGCCATCAATGTCTGGTTCCTTTTCTTTGATAATTCTTTCAATGCTGCTTCAACTTCTCTTTCCATCACCAATGGTTCCCGATCACAAGGTACAGGCTGAAATGGCTGTTGGTCTATTTGATCTTTATGGTATAATGTCTCTGTATATTTCTTCTACCTTTTTTGATCTTCTCAGAATCATTCAACATGGATCCTTGAGCATCTTGTAGTATTCCAATTTGTGGCTGGAATTTCCCTTTAGCTCTCATAGCTTTAGGAAAGCTGGTCTTTTTCTTCCTATAATAGTTTCTGCTTCTATTTCCTTGTATACATCATTGTAGTACTTTTCCTTCTCTCATCTTGTTGCATGTTGGAAATCTCTGTTGAGTTCTGTGATTGCCCCTCTTTCTTCTCTGGTTTTAGCTTCTTTGCATTTCTGGGCAATTTTCCTTACGCCTGGAACAAGCTACCGGTGTCTGTACACCAGGCACCCTCTCTAGCCCTCTTTAAATCCAGGTTGAAATCTCACCTTTTCACTGTTGCTTTCAGATCTTGACTTCTGTGTCGTGACTAGATTGTAAGTGCCGTGTTTTTGTCTTGACTAGATTGTTAGCTCTGTGTTTGTCTTGATTAGATTGTAAGCTCTGACTAACAGAGACTGTCTCTTACATGTCTGTATAGTGCTGTGTATGACTGGTAGCACTATATAAATGCTCAATAGTAGTAGTAGTAGTAGTAATTTTCAGAGTTTCATTGGTTATCCATTTTGGTTGGTTTTGCTTGTTCACCTTTTGTAGAGATTTCTCACTTTCTTCAAGCACAACTTTATTGATGCCATTCCATAACTCTTTTGGTGTTCTGTTTGGTTCCAAAGCAGCAAATCAATTTCACAGGCAATCTTTAAATTCCAGTGGTATATTCTTAAGGTCATATTTTCTTACATCCATGAGTAGCTTGCCCTTTTTCAGGTTTAACTTAAGTTTGTATACTAGTAGTTGATGATCTATACCACAGTCAGCTCCATGTTTTGTCTTTGTTGATGTTATTGAGCTTTTCCATCATTGACTTCCACAGATGTAGTCAATTTGATTTTTGTACAATCCATTGGGTGAAGTCCATATGTACAGTTGCTGCTTGTGGTCATTGGTCTTGCAGAATTCCATCAGTCTTTCTCTAGCTTTATTTCTGTTGCCAAGTCCATATTTTCCAACCACTTTGCCTTCTTCTTTGTTGCCAATCTTTGCCTTCCAGTCACCCATGACTATCAGGATATCCTGTTTGCATGTCTAAGAAAAATTAACCCCTGTTCTAACAACTTAGGTTTAATTTAGACTTTTCTCAGTTTTTTTTAAATCATTGAGAGAAAATGGTCCCATTTATTGAAATGAATTGTTTGAGGTAAATGGTGACTAAAGATTCCTTTACTCTTCTGGGACCAATCAGATTGAGGTTCCATCTTTGCAGGTAGCTGCAGTATAAAACACCATAAGAACAACTAAAGGAGAGGGGGTAGCAGATGGAAGCTTAGTGATTCAGGCCATCACCTCCAAGAAGAAAAGGACCACTTAATGGAAAAACAGTGATCTCAAAAAGCTTTAAGAATGGTAAAACCTTTGGGGCCCAATATTCACTGCTGGTATCTAACACAGATAGCTGCTGACACTGAAAGTTAAACCTGGATATTCAATGCTGGTGTCATTTCTGGCCCTGGCATTGAATATTCAGATTAGCTGCATTTGCATTCGGGTAGCAGTGATATTGAGCCATTTTCCGTTCAGCGTTGCACTGTGAAAGTTAGGCCAGGGTTTCCTGTGCCTGGCTTGTGCTGCATATTGCTAACTGGGTAGTGGCTCAATATCGCCACTGCCTGATTAGCAATTGGTGCCACCTCCACTCTGCTCTGGAATGCCCTCAACATACCCCGAGGCTAATTGGTGAGCATTGGGGCATGTAGTACCAGCAGCCGCACATATTCAGCATCACTAACTATGTCTATGTAGACTATGTTAGTGCTACTGGATATCCCATTCACAGCGATTAAGGTGGTTAGAAGCTGTGCTAACTGTGCTAATCGCTTTGAATATCGTGACCTTGCTAACTAAAGTTTAAAGCAAAATATTCTATCAAGGACTTGAGGACCAGATATCTAAAGGAACAACACATGATGAAGGGTGAAGAACTAACAAGCATTAACTATGTAAAAGACCTTGGGTTGATAGTATCTGATGATCTCAAGATAGCAAAACTGTGTGACAAAGTAACAAATAGAGCAAAAGAGATGCTAGGTTGCATAGTGAAAGACCTAACCACTATAAGAAGGAAGTGATCTTGCCTCTTTTCAGCTTACTGGGGGCTCCAAACCTAGAATACTGTGCTTAGTTCATGAGTCCGTATCTGAAAAAGAAAAGAGCTACATTAAAGGTAGTTCAGAGAAAGGCAGCAAATAGTATGTGGTCTATATTAGAAATAATTTGAGGTGAGACCTAATGATTTAAATATGTACTGTATAACCTACAGGAGAGAAAAGACAGGGAGCATATGAGTGAGATATTTAAATACCTAAACTAAGTTCTAGAAATAGGGGTTACTCTATGAAGGTCAGATTTTTTTTCTTGGCAAGCATGGTAGATACATAGAATGCCCTCCCAGGAAAAATGGTGGAGACAAAAACACAATTACAAAAAGAATAGGATAAACACAGGACTCCTAGATGCAAGAGGATAGAAATGAAGCCCTGGGGTAGCTTGCACAATGAGGCCATTACAGCTCAGTTACAGCATAAAACAGCAAAACAGTACCTGAGTTAATGTGCATGGAGTGTGGCCAGTTGTAACCATAACACCAGTGGATCTGTGAGAGAACATTGAGGAATGGGTGTAAATGCTGAGTACCTCAAGGCAAAGTGTTTCTGGTCACACTATGTGGATGCCATGCATGCTGACCAGCAGACCAACTGCAGTTGGTTTATGCTTGGCTGATACAACCCAGTGAAGGGCAGTCTTGCTGCCTGTACTGCAGTCAAATGTTAGTACTGAATAGTTGGGGCAGAAGTGGTTCATGTCTTACTCACTGGAGTCCTGGTAGGACAGCAGCCCCGCACAGCCTATACACCCCAACAGCAGTGACTGTCCATGACAGCAGCATATTGACACTGGCCACTAACCTGCACTGTTAGCAGAGGGTTAGTGTCCAACATGGGCAGAACACAGAACCAAGCTGTTAATGTTACGGTCACCTACAGCATGCAGAAAACAAGGAGAAAAGCATAACATCACTGTAGACAATACCTGCAGTAACGCATATCTGCAGCAGAGACCATCTCTAACACTGAAGGTTCAGTGGATCAGGTGCTGGGCACCCCTCCTCATTCTCCGGGTGAAATCTGAAAGCACTCTGCAGCACAGCTTGTTGTTATATGCATGTAGCACACACAGTAAGTGGGGTATGTTTACTAAACCGTCTTAACATGCGCTCTCCCATGTTATCACACGATAAGGCGCCTTATCGCGTGATAATGGTGCCTTATTGTGCGATAAGGCACCTTAGAACGTGTTAACGCGCACTAAGACGCAAACAAGCACTGAAGGCGGAGAAAGGCTCCCGGAGGGCGGAGGAAGGCTCCCCAGGGGAGGAGAGAGAGGGTCAATGGGAGGAGAGTGGGAGGGGAGAGGCTCCCTGCACACTAACGCTGTGAAATCTGAGGCTGAAAACTAACGCCAGTGAAACCCTGGCGTTAGAGCTGATTTAAAGGGAAAAGAAACCATTTCCGCCAGCAATGTACAGCAAAACCAGGGAAACCTACAAAAAGTGATAAGTGTGATACATGTACACGGAACAAAAGGGCAAAGAAACAGTGAAAATGACCAGAAGAAAATGTAAAAAAGCTGGGCAATAGTGATATCAATGGGAAACATCAAAAAACACCCCCAAGAAAGCTCCAAAAAAAATATATGAATTTTGGAAAAGTCTATGCTCTGCCCCCATACAAGGTGAATGAGCCCACAGTGAAATTGCGCTGATCAGGGTTTTCCTCTCCATTGGACAGGTTTCCTATGGTGTGCACATGTTCCACAACAGCAGGGCGGGCATGTCGGAATGGGCAACTGGACAGATGCTGGAAAAGGGGACACAGAGGGCTGCAGGCGGCACATGCTGTGGTACAGCTGGGGCACAGTGCGGACTAGGGTAATGCCTAGCTGGCCCATAGGAATGCTGAAACAGTAGAGCAGCCAGACAGCAACTGCTGAGGGCCCAACATGGGCAAGAGTGTGTTTCCCACGGTGTCACAGGGAATAGTACCCAGCAGGTACCCCCAATGGCACGGAACATTGGCAGGCGGTGCTGGGGGAAAGCATGGACAGCTATGCAGGCACCCCTACCCCAGAACCCGTACCATAGGCAGCCGCCTACCCGCACACTGGATGGCCTGATACTGCGCAGCACCAGCACCACCAGCAGAAGGGCATGTCAGCATGGTGGCAGAGGGATACTGGTGGTGGAGGAGGCAGTGGCAGCTGCCCAGAGCAGACCATGGCCTAGCTCTGTTTAGGTGGGTGCCGTGCACTGCAACAGGCAGGCTCTGTCTGACAAACAGTCATGGTATCTCCAGGGAATGCACTATCTCTGTGGCAACATGGTGGTGCAGTGAACACAGCCAGTATGTTCAGGCGCAGAAGGTCACAGGTTCAAGTCCCAGCTGTGGTTCCTGTCAACCCAATCCCCACATTTTACCCACTACTAAAACATGCTAATACAGACAGTACCTTTATTGCAGATAACAGAAACATGCCCAATAAACCTACATTTTACCCTACAGAGCACAGACACCATAAACATGCACATTACCTAGAGCAGAGTCTCCCAAATGCAGTCCTGGAGGGCCAAACACCATTCAGGTTCCATGCTGCCTCTAATAAACACGGCTGTGCTGCATGTCTATGCACCGCCCCCATGGTATGCAGATGTATCTCATGCATATTCATTAGGGACAGCATGAAAACCCGAACAGTGTTTTGCCCACCAGGACTGTAGTTGGGAACCTCTGCCCTAGAGCAGCGGCCAACAGGGGCAAACACACCCTCACCCACAGGCTCCATTATCCAAAGCCTCCTGGAGAGGCAGGATGTTGGGCCCTGCGTGCATCTCCCAATACTAGCACTTGCATACCTTAGCAATGCCACCCTAAACCTGGGAATATTGTACACACCTATCAAACGGTTGCTATGATTACTGGCAGATAGCAATTCCTAAGTTAAGCACAATTTGCTGATTGAGCTGCATCATAGCAACCTTTCTGCTGTCTGTGGAGTGTGCTTCAGGTCTGATGTCTGACAGTGTTTACGGACCCTGGGGAGTGACCCCAACAGTATTGCGTACCATAGCCATGCCTGCACTGTGCCCAGGACTGGTGCGGTGGCCAGGGCTGCCAAGAGCCTCTATATTTGCAGAATGCTGGCATAGGTGTGGGAGCGTGTGTTTGTCTATCCAGTGTGTGGTGTCTGCCAACACCTTCCTCAGCCCACACTGTTGCCAGTGTAAGCCTGCCAATGTGCATAATGAGGTGCAAGGTACCATGGGTATAGCCTGGATAGGGTGGCCTGGCCTGGATGAATCTGCACACGGCATAGGGCAATGGCTCGGACATTGCAGTGCCTGACAACCACCTGCATGGACAGCGTTGCCACAGCATGTCCTGCTGGGAAGTCACTCTCACCCTGACTGAGCATTGACCACGGCATGGCTAGGTTCCCCCATAGTGCTGAATAGTGTTTTTCTCATGTGATGTTTATGGTTCCCTTTTGGGGCCCAATCACTGACTTATCTGCTTGGTGTGTATGCTGACATCCCAGTTCTGGGTACATGCATCTTCTCCAGAAACATGCACTATGGACTAGCTAGCAGATTGTCTGCAGCTAGTATGTGTCTGGATGGAACATCTTGCAGGGTGCAGAGTTGGAGGCTTGCTGCTGGAGAACGTCAGATAGTGGTGGGGGGCAGCTGAGCATTTCCAGGCCTTCCGTCTGCCTTGCCTTATGGATGTGTACAGATCTGCATTGCCTGCCCTGTATGGTGTCTGTTCCCCATCAGGACTGGGGTTGATGGTCTTCTCTACTGCCACCATTGCGGGGAGGTAGAGTGTGGCTCTGTTGGTGGGAGATCCTGTTTCCCACCCTGAGCCTCAGATAGTGGGTTGGGTGGTGGTATGTAATCCACCTATGGGTCCAAATAACCCCCCCTCCCCCTACATCATGTGACCATGGTACCAACACAGGATATGCACTATTTTGGGTGCATAATAGCCCATAAGGGCTAACATGACTGAGAAATACAGATGTGTCTGCAGGAACTACCTATCACACACACTAGCACTGATGGGGACCTGCAGCATAGCCTTTTTCAGCCATGAAAGGTGCTGTGGACCTGGTGCTGGGTGCCCCACCTCACCCTCAGGGTGAGCACAGTACCCGCACAATGTGATGGTCTGTAGCTACTCTGTGCCAGTAACATACACGGTCAGTACCCCCTACCAGGCTGAGGTGCTGTGGGGGTGCACACGGTCAATTCCTCCTACCAGGCCGAGGTGCTGTGGGGGTGCATACCCCATCTTGTGATCATCTGTCGACTGCTGATTTGCATGTGCAGTGCATCATGGGTACGGGTGGGTTAACCCTATCCTGGTAACCACAGCAGACTGTTTGTGTGGTGACATGCAGTCCTTCTGTATCCAGCCAGGGGTCATGGGTTCAAACCCACAGTGGGGTTATTTGATAGGGCTATCCGGAGCATTGTCAATTTTTAATGTACATTAGTGCTTCAGGCAAAAACACCCTCAGAGTACTGTAACCATAAGGTGCCTCAGAAGGCGCTTTATAAAGCGCCTTCTGAGGCACCTTATGGTTACAGTCCATATAAGGTGCCTTATAAGTTGTCCTATGGAGCGCCTTATAGGGTGCCCTATAGGGGACATTATAGGGTGCTGTGGCAGACAGTGCACTTTATAATGTGCCCTATGGAGTGCCTTATAGGGTGCCTTATGTGGCACCTTAGGTTATGGCACGTGAGGGTGTGTTTGCTGGCAGCAATAATTAAAATACAAATAAAATGCCTCAAGAAACAATACTTACATGTCATAGCTGATGCCTCAGCCAGCCTTATGCATTAGGCACACTTGGGGATCAAACTCATGAACCCTGTAGTATCAGTCAGTGTATTAACCATTGTACTACACCTCTGTTTCTGTGGTTGTATCTCTGGGCGCCTACTTAAGATTACCACGCGTTAAAGTGCTTAGCGGCGCTTAGCAGCGCTTAGCCTGTTAATGTGCACAGCAGCGCGCGTTATCGCGCGATAATCCCATTTTGCTACTTTAAGACTGAAACGCCCACTCCTTTTATGGCAGCCTGCACACTATCGCCGGGCGCACATTAAGACGGTTTAGTAAACATATCCCAGTGTCTTACTGAGCTGATATGCTGTATCAATGCATTCTCCATTGGTTCTTCAGCTGCAGACCATTGTTTTTCATGTCTAGTGTCTCATGGGTAGTGGAGGACCCAACCTGTACTGACACAGATAGCAAACAGTTTGGTCAGAGATTTGTAGACTCTACCCATCTGTGTAGAGTTGTAGGCTACTGGTTGGTGCAATGTCTCCAGGGTTTGATTCCCACCTGTACATTTTGTGCCTGGGTGCACTTGCACAGTCCTGGCTCTGCTGTGACCTGCAGACAATCATTCTTCTACATTTCTATGTGTTATGGCCACATTTTGGGTAGCTCAACATGGCATTCCCTATCATGGACATCTGTGAGCATGGCTTTAGTGGCTCTTCCGCAGTGCATTGCTGCGGGTCAGTGATGTATACACAGCGGATGTCTAGGTCAACTGGTTTGGACGTGTTTTCTGTTTTGCCATCATTGTGACCTCCCAGTTTTATGTAAAGAGGATATATCTCATACATCCAGGCACCTAACACTCGTTACATAGCCATCCCTTGCACTGTTCTACCATCATTACTTGCCCCACAAGGAGAAAATGGACTCAACTTGTCCCTTTCTATCATGCCACTCTGTCAGGAGTATTGTCTTGAAGTTGCACAGGCTCATGCACCAGTCTCACCCGCACAAATGGTGTTTCCTGTCACCCATGGCACTGTTCCTTTGGTTCACACACACCAAATGCTTTTTGCCTGTATGATCCCATACATCCACCCACCACACCCAATGCAAATTATCTGCTTGGTTGATCCATGGCACAGCCCTGCACCCACCATTTGACCGTCAGGGAGATTCATGGTGAGGCAGCTTACTGGCAGTAAGCTGCCCCACCATGGCCCTCAGGGGTAATTTGCAGCAGTTAGCCATATCATGCACACCTCTTTTGTGACTGCTCCACATGAGCACTCATGGACAATCCTCTCTTTGTTGCCCACATCAGGCATATGCTGCCTCCACCCAGACACTATCCTGGCCAATGGCATGCCACACACTGACAGTACATCTGGATACATGTCCACACCTCACAAACACTATAATGTAGCTTATGGTATGGGATATGCTTTCAGAAACATCTAAGACTGCATGCCTATCACAGCATCCCCCCGCTGCTGTATCCTCTCCACTGACTCCGCTGCCACCACCACCCACCCATGACACAGGCAACACCCACACTGACCATCATCACTAGGCAGCCATTCAACAGCCTAGACCGTATGGTCAAACATGCTCATCACACGTATTGCCAGATTAGACATCAGGTGAGTCAACTCTATCAGCTACCAAATGTGCTTGCATCCATACTTTCTCCAATGACATCCCTGCCCCCCTTTCAGCATTTCAGTGGCTTTTGTGCATTAAGGTGCATGCCAGACACCTTCCCGCAGCATGTGCTATTACCTCATGGTAAGTATCCACTACCACCCCTTAATGCTGAATGTACTATTACCACACGGTAAGTGTCCACTAGTTCCCCTTAATGCCAGAACATCTCTGATACGCCCAGCACACTTACCACACGGTAACCCCTTATCGTTGCCGTTAACACACAGAAAATACTGCTCTTTTACTACAGTTTAGTAAACATACCCCTAAGACATTTTTTCATTCAGGGCATCTCTTCTGACATAAAATAAATCATTCAGATAATGGATAAGGTTCTGATTAGTTGAGGTTTGCTCCATTTTTCAATGCAAAACTGAATTGAACTTTCCAAAATAGGCACTGGATATTGAGCATCTTTGGTTAAGTATTTGTAGAAATAATAAGGGCTTCTGAATGGAAACTCAGAAAATTGAATGATTCGGGAGGAACCTGGTGGAATCAAAATATGGACTCAATATCTGGTTTAGCACTCATTACATGCATGCCAACATGACTACACACATTGCCTGATCTAAGTAGGTATACTGGACCAAGCATAGCTGTCAATCAATGTAATCATGAATGCCTGACTCAGGAGCTGGGGGCAGATCATGTGTACATTAGAAATTGCATCCTTCATTAGTAGTATCCCCAGTGGAGATACAATAGTGGCTAAGGAGATTCTCCAAAACAAGCCCACCACTTGTCACTTTTTTTCTTTTTTTCAAATTTCAGGTGTTGCCACATGTTCTTGCCTGTAAAGAGGAAACAATTGCAACTGTGTTCTTATCGCTGCTCCAGAGGACCATTGCAAGGAACAGCAAAACCTAAGGGAAAAATATATTTGAGATGGCTTAGGATAAGATAAGTGAAACTAAATCTGCCTTATGTGGAGGACTGACCATCTAGAACAAGTGTTGCTAGCACTCCTATTTTCACATGTTTTCTAAGTAAGCCTGCATTAATAGCTTGGCCCCTGATTTCCTCATTTGTTGCTGCTCTTCACCCATTTATATAATTGGGATCTATTAAACTGCTACAAGCTCGAATTTTCGATGATTAATAACCGAGCACCACCCTATTTAAATATCTAATGGGGAAAATTGCTAGATGAAAGTAGCTTTCACAAACCTCAAACAGCATTAAAACTTGTAAAGCAATAGAACTGCATGATTAAGTAGGATATGTTAATGTTTTTTGTATCTTTTAACTTAGGACTGAATTATTTAAAGATGTTTTCACAAGAAGAGCACATCTTTTTTGTGATAATGTGAATAACAGATGCAGACAACACACATAATGGCCCATTACTTGGCTTCCCCTGATTTTATAACAGTATATTCCTCAAAGTAACTTGCTATCATAGCTGATAAATAGGGGCAGTTTTATGCTGAAGGGGTCTTGGGTGAAAATGATTTGATGGAGGTAGTCTGCTTCTACCCTTCTGAAATAAATTATTGATATACTCGTGTTATAAATGTGTCATTATTTGCTAATAAGAATTAATTTCCTCCATGGTATGCAATTATTTCATTCCAGTTTTTTGCTTTTGAAAGGGCCATTTCTGATGCTAATGTATGGTTCTTGCCACAAGCATATCCTCATCATAAATAAATAAATAAATAAAAAGAAAGGACCCTCAAGAATCACATCATTAGTTTTCTGCATCTTAGCATTTTAATTCAGGTACTGTAAGTCTCATTTCCTTTAGACGAGTGATTTTATTTTCAATGATATTGATACCTTTTTGCCTTTTATCCTTAATACTGAAATGATTATACCTGCTTTGCTGTGCCTAGAAAGGCGGGTAAACAAAAATCAATAAATATAAAGTGGGGACAGCTCCCATTAACCCCATAAGCTCCGATACTAGCCAATTTAATTTTGAATTACACAAATATTGATGGTGCCTATATGTAATATTTTGCTGGTACGCAGTGAACATTATGATGCATACATTAAAAGCAACTGGGCCGATATTCTAAGAGACTTAACATGTTTAGCAGTAGCCACCAAGGCGGTAATTTTATAAAGGCATCTTCACATAAATGCCAGTATGCACATGTAAAATGACTCCTGTATAATTGCCCTGTGCATACTTCTACATGACTTTGGTGTGGGTAGGTTCAGGGTGACATTTGGGCAAAGCATGGGTAGAGTCACTATGTGCTTGTGTACTTTGTAAAAATATACATGATTGCTCATATTGCACAAGTGAACCTTTACACCCGCGTTTGAGCTGGTGCAATGTATGTAGGTTCAGAATAGATGCAATTTTGATGGGATGTGTAATAGTATCTTACAAAACACAAAGGTGCCCATATAAACATCTACTGTGCTTTCACACATAGGTGGCCTTTTATAAAATTACCCTCCATGGTTATAAGTTTCCTATCTGTAATTTCTCAGCTGCATGATATGTATCGTGCAGCCGAAAATTCCCTATAAATACTCTGGTACTATTCAGATTGTGCTGGGGTGGAGTGAGGATGTTGTATTTAACCATATGTACAGCACTAATATTCAGCTGCTATCTATATAGCTAAGGAGTTTAAGTTAGGGCAGAAATCCAATCCAGGCATAGTTCTATGGATCCAATCAAATCACTTTTTTTTCCATGAAATTCTAGGCTCCTGCAGTATTCGGGACTTTTCAAAGCTGATGTTTTCATGTTAGTGGGACAGTGTCAACGATTCATAGATTTAAAACCTGGATTTGAACATGTTAAAGAATGCTCTCCCCTTCCTAGCCTACTCTGCATCTACATTTATGATGCAGAGCAAATTGCTTTCCAGTCTCATTGGTGCATTCATTTGTATGCTCTGGCAGTGCATATTGTTGCTGTTAATGGTCAACTGAAGAAACAAAACATGGAGTATTTCTTTGCCCTGGAGAGTTGTATTATCTATGCTCTAAAAGGTTTCCCTTCTAACCCCCAGGAATTAATGGTGGCTTAAACTTATCAATCCTTTGGAGCCTAAATGGAGACCTTTTGATGAAGCTATTTTTGCTTTCATCTAGATTGATATGTGCATTACTGCAGAAATGCATGAAATAGTATGTACAATTGCTCCCTTCAAAAACTTATTTTATGTTTTTCTAATATTACTGTATAATGCACATAGCTTTCTTCAACAATGATGAAAGGACAGACAGGGTAGAAAATATGTGTTTTACCAATTTATTTAGACCTGAAGAAGTAGAGTCTTTGAAGATTTCTGTGAAACCATTTAGTCAGTCAAAAAATGTAGTAGTCATATGTCAGGCCCAATAATATAAAATAAAAGTTTGATTCATATGCAGTATATGATGCAGAATTTTGATTAAAAGCAAATGTGTAAGATACCATACTAAACCAAAACATATTTTTTGTAAACTATGAAACTATATTGGGCCTGCTATTCAAACAGACTAGTACTTTTAGTGGCCACTACTAAATGTATAAGTTTGCTATCTGTGAATATTCAACAGCATCATCGAGATAGTGTAGAGTTAGCATAGGGTGAGGTTGGAATGATTAGACATATGGATAGAAGTATTATTCTGCTGCTATTCATATAACTGTGCAGTTTAATATAGGCCTGAAAAAAGCAGCCCTAAATTAAACTGCTAAATATGGGAGTTTTTTAAGAAGCCTTATTTGTATTTTAAACATGGACCTGGTGGTGGATACATGTGGAAGTCACATCCACATGGAAAACCAGATTTTGGAAAGACCACAATTTACAGGTTGATGCACTGTGTATGTTCTTTATATGTTTATCCAGGAGGTGTTCAGGAAGCATTTCAGGACATGGCCTGAACAGCACCAGCATTTACAAGAGTATGGCATATTTCAAAAAGGCTGGTGAAGTGTAGATGGGGTTTCTGAATGTGCCGATTTATGCCTGATATAAATCACAAATACGTAGCAGCCTCACTTGTCTTTTGGGACTGCTTGTGGCATTGATGACTGGAGGAGCTTTGCTTGTGACTCCTCGGCTTGACTGTCATCTGTGTGCATATAGGTGTGTTTTTTTTCCCCGCACCCTTTCCTCTTCTTCTCTCAAACCTATGTTCCAGCCCCTTTCAAAGACACCTGTACATTCAGTCTCCCTGAATCCCTTTTCTCTCCTCCCTCAGACTCATTCAAAAATCCCTAGCCTGGAGTGTATCATTCTTTCTGTTGGCCAGCTGCTTAGTGCATTCTCTGTGCGTGTGTTTAAGATTTCCTTTCTGTATGTGTGTCTCTGTGTGAGTCCCTATTGTTTCTGTGTGTGTGTGTGTGTGTGTGTGCGTTTGTGTGTGTCTCTTAGTATGTGAGCATAGGTGCATGATCAGGGCTGTAGGTTTGAGTGGAAGGTGTCACTGGTTATGGGTGAAAGGAGTCTTTGGGTGAGAGTGTAGGGAGGCACTGAGTTCTGATTTAGGGAGCAATCAGAACAGGTGTAAGCACAGTAAGATCATCAGGAGGCATCCGTATCAGAGGGCATCTAAGCCTAGGACCTATTTCCTAGACCTCACTGATGAGCAGTGCCCCACAAGATTCTGCTTTGAAAAGGCAGCCATCCACCATCTCCGCTAGGAACTAGAACCACTCATCCGTTCCACCAAACAGAAGGGCCAGCCCATGCCTACCCAACTCAAGGTCATCACAGCCCTTATTTTCTTTGCCACTTGCAGTTTCTAGTCCATAATGGCCATTGCAGCAGGCATCAGCCAGTCGGACATCTCACAGTTCTGAGGGATTCTCTGACCATACTGAAAATATGTAGCCTCCCTTCAGACTCTTCAGAAAAGGCAGTTAACTATGACCCAGTTCTTTGATGTGGCCAGATTCCCATTTGTATTGGAGGTCATTGATGGTACACATGTGGTTTTCAAGCCTGTATGAGGAAGGGAGGCTACATACTGTAACAGAAAGATATTCCACTCACTCAACATGGTCTTCAATGCACAGGGGGAAATAATTTAATTTGGGAACTAAATCGCATAAATGTTTGCAAATGAAACATAATAATTCAAAAACAATTTGCATCTGAATTGGCAGCCAGTGCAGTTGAGATAAGAAAACCATAGTCCTATTTGCAACGTAAGCTCTTATAATCAATCTAACTGTTGTATTTTACAATAATTGCAATCTTTCACATTGCTTGATAGGAATACCCAAAAATATAATGTTAAAAAATCTAATCATGGTAAGATCAATGCCTGAGCTAGGATTCTAAAATGCTCTGCATATAATCGAGAGCAAATCTATCTAAGATGTTGTTGTAGTTAAGTGCCTTTGAGTCGGTGTCGACTCATGGCGAACCTCTGGATAGTTGTCCTATAGTGTGTTTGGTCTTCAGTCAGGTGGCTCATTGTTGACAGAGTGGCACCCAAAGCTGCTGCTATTGTATATATCCATCTCATTGCTGGCCTTCCTATTTTGCATTGACCTTCTACCTTGCCAAGCATGATGTCTTTCTCTAATGATCTCTCTCTTCGCATGATGTGTCCAAAGTATGAAAGTTGAAGTCTTGTCATCTGAGCTTCTAAGGAAAGCTTAGGTTTGATCTCTAGTACTGACTGGTTTGTTCTTCGGGCAGTCCACGGTCAGCACCATAATTCAAAGGAATCAATTTTCTTCCTGTCTATTCTAAAAACACTTTTAAAAATAAGATATACAGAACATGACTCCATAGTAAGAATCTATATTAATCCCTAGAATCTTCAATAATGTAGTCAATGGAAGTCTAATACCTGATAGAACTGGAAATTCTTTTGGTTGGTCCTTAGCCAAATTACTCAGTAAAAGTAGATTTGCTTTATTTCCAGTTAAGAATAAACCATGGCTATGCATCCAATTTTCAATCTATTAAGTAGTGAACATGTTTGTGATAAGTCTTTCTGCATTGGCAATAATACTAAAATATATTATCTAGAAACATAGAAACATGATGGCAGAAAAAGATCACATGGCCTATCTAGTCTGGCCTTCCATGTCAGCTACAATAGTCCCTTTTTTTCCTTCACAGATCTTCTGTGTTTGTCCTATGTTTTTTTGAATTCAGATATAGTCCTCATTTCTACTACCTCCACTGGGAGACTATTCCATGCATCTACCACTCTTTCTGTTAAGAAATATTTCTTCATATTACTCCTGAGTCTATCCTCTTTCACCCTCAACCTATGTCACCTCACAGCAATGCTTGTTTCAGTCAAAAGAGGCTCTCCTCTTGTGCACTTATGCCATGGAGGTATTTAAACATCTCTAGCATATCTCCTCTATCCCGTCCTTCCTTTAACATATACATATTAAGATCTTTAAATCTCTCCTCATATGCTTTCTAACAAAGACTACTAACCATTTTAGTAGCCATCTTTCTGCACCAATTCCATCCTGTTTATATTCTTTGGAAGGTATGTGCTCCAGAATTGCACATAATACTCCAAATGAGGTCACACCAGAGACTTTTACAGACGCACTATCACCACTTTTTTCTGCTGGCCATTCCTCTCCCTGTGCACCCAAGTATCCTTCTGGCTTTCACCATTGCCTTTTTCACCTGTTTAGCCACTTTAAGATCTTATGAAACAATAATGCCCAGGTCCCGCTCTTCTTTTGTGGAGAAAAATATTTCACCCCATACACTGTAGCATTAAATCTCAGTTGTCAAATTCTTCAACATTCTTAAGGCTTAGCTAGATCTCTCCTCATGTTATCTACTCCTTCCTGGGTGTCTACTCTATTGGCAGATTTTGTAACACCCACAAACAGGCAAATCTTACCCAACAGCCCTTCCGCAGTATCAATAACAAAGATGTTAAAAAGAATCAGACAAAGGACAGATCCCTGAGGTAACATCCTTCTCCTCAGAGCAAGCTCCATTTATCTGTATCCTTTGTCGCCTCCCACTCAACCAATTTCCAACTCAATCAGTCACTTTAAGGTCCATACCTAGGGTGCTCACTTGGTTTATAAGTCGTCTGTGTGGAACAGTGTCAAAGGCTTTACTGAAATCTAAGTGCACTGTATTTAGGGCTCTCCCTCAGTCCAACTCGCTGGTCATCTAGTCAAAGAAATCAATCAGATTTGTCTGACAAGACGTGCCTATGGTAAACCCTTGCTGCCTTGGATTCCTGCAATCCATTGAACTCCAGAAACTTCACTATCTTCTGTTTTAGCAGTGTTCATTTAATTTACTCAGCACAGAGGTTAGACCAGGGGTGGGGAACCCTGGTCCTGGAGAGCCGCAGACCAGTCAGGTTTTTGGGATATCCCTAATGAATATGCATGAGATATATATGCATTAGAGATATCCTGCCAACCTGACTGGTTTGTGGCCCTCCAGGGCTGGATTTGGAGACCCCTGCCTTACACCTCTGTCATTTAAGATTGTGAGTGGGCAAGGTGCAGATGTCCTAGACATCGAAAGGGTATATAGAATGTGTCACATTCCTCCTCGATTCTCACCACCACCAAAAAGTTGTATAATAGACAATATTTTGGTGGTGGTGAGAAGTGAGGAGGAATGTGACACATTCTATCTTTTTTTTTTTTTTTTTTTAAACTTTTATTTTCATTTTGCAACAAACAAAAGAAACAACACACCAAAGGAGACAAAACAAGTATACAATAAAGAAAAGTAAACCCAATTACCCCCCACCCCCACGCTTCTTCTCTAGCTGATTATGTCAGCATGTGAACGCTTCCAAACAACAGTGATTATATATCAAAACAATCAAAAGAGTATCTGCGATACAGAATAATCATGGGATAAAGATATATACAAATTTAGACAGTCAGATGAGAGCATTGAGCAGAATGTACATAGTCATTGAGCATCTTCCATTTAGACCGATGATGAGGAGTCTGAATGGGGGAAGCAAACATACGAGGTATTTGTTCATATTTACTGTAGAGACAGACATGATTCCACCATTCATTGGGGCTCAGATGAGAGCTATTTTTCCAGTATTTCGTGATTAGGGAAATAGCAATGCCAAGCATAAAGTCCAAAAGGAAGTAAGCCGTTTTTGGAAGAGAGGGGATCCCCGCAGCTGAGCGAAGTCCCACTATCCTCCAAGAAAGGGGCTCTTGAAAGTGCAAAATAGACTGGATACGACCCCAGACCCGACGCCAGTAATACTGTAGGGCGGGACATTCATACATAACATGAGGTAGTGAACCAATGGCCGCATGACATGTCCAACAGCTATTGCCCTGAGTAGTGTTCCATTTGGCTAATCTGTCAGGAGTGTAAAAACACCGGTGGGCTAGAAAGAAGAGTGTCTGAGTGAGTGAGGCGGATCGGGAGACCCGTGTCACTCTACTCCAGACAAGGCTCCATTGCTCCGGGGTCAAAGTCACATGCAATTCTCTCTCCCATGCTTTCTGCGCTATAGGGGTATCTCTAGTTATAGCATTACATAAGGTTTTGTACAATTGGATGCTACACCCGGTGAATTACCGATAGATCGGATAGTCTCCAACCAACCTTGTGTAGGAGAGGCCGATGGCGGGAGCACCTTAGCACTCCGAAGGCAATGCTGAAGTTGCACCAACTGAAAGTAGTGTTTCGCTGGGAGACCAAATTCAATTTGCAATTCACTAAAAGTTTTCCAGCGACCTTCATGGAACAACTGACTAGGAATCCAAATGCCCCTAGTGTACCAGGGGCTCCACGCCATCGGCTTATTTTGTATTCGAAATCGAGTATTGTACCAAAGTGGGAGCTTGTCTAACGGACAGAGTCGGGAGTCTAAAGATTGCATAAGATTATTAAAGGCACCTAAGGTGTCTAAAAGCATTGGTGGAAAGTGGGAGTCTGATGGGAGAGTCATACCAGGGAGAAAAGTAAGAGGAATCGGTTTGCAAAGGTCCTCTTCTATGTCTAGCCACACAGGTCTACTCGGTACTGGAGCTTCCAGCCAACGAGCGCCTTGTTTGAGAAGAAAAGATTGATGATACTTCAGGAAATCAGGGAATCTGACACCCCCATTTTCCTTATCTGCTTGCAGCTTATGTTTCGCTATCCTAGGTGTCTTGTTTTGCCACAAGTATCTAGTCAGAAGGCCCTCTATATCTTTATATATACGTCGAGGTAAGAGACAGGGCAACATTTCTAAGATATAATTCACTTTCGGAACAATCATCATTTTTATGGTTTCTAATCGACCCCACCAGGTAAGTGTTTAAAGGAGTCCAGCGGTGAGTAAGCGCCCGGACTTTAGAGGTTAAGTCTTTGGCATTGAAGGAGATAGTGTCTTCCAAAGGAGAACAATAGTGAACCCCAAGGTATTTGACCATGCGAGGTTGCCATAAAAAGGGGAAGGGTTGCATATCTGCCTGATGAAGCAAAGGATTTAATGGAAAGGCTACCGACTTGGTCCAATTTATCTTATAACCGGACAGTTGTGAGTATTTACCAATTTGCTCTAGGACAGCCGGTACTGAGTCTATAGAGACAAAAAGCATAAGGTCATCAGCATACGCTGAAATTTTGATTTCCCTATGGGTGAAGGGGACTCCATGAATCTCCTCCGATTGCCGGATTAGTAAAGCCAAGGGTTCGAGTGCAAGATCGAAGAGAAGTGGAGACAGTGGGCATCCCTGGCGAGTGCCGCGTTGAAGGGGAAAAGGCTGAGACTTTAAAGCATTGGCACATATACTGGCTGTAGGCTGTGCGTACATGGTGCGAAGACAACGGAGAAAACCTTCCCCGAATCCGTACCAGCGGAGGACTGCAAACAGGAAGGGCCACTCTAAGCGATCAAAGGCCTTCTCAGCATCAAGTGAGAGACCAACAAATGGGCGATCAAGATTAACTGCGGTAGTCAGTACATGGCATAGAGTCCGAGCATTGTCAGCAGTTGATCTACCAGGAATGAAACCGCATTGATCTGGGTGTATTAAGGTAGGCATCCTATCAGAGAGCCGGGTAGAGAGAATGGTGGCAAATATTTTATAGTCCGCGTTTAGGAGGGAAATTGGACGATAATTAGCTGTTAGTTGCGGGTCTCTCCCCTCTTTCTCAAAAACTACTACATTTGCCATTGAAAAGGACCCAGAAGGAGAACCCTCCTCGGCCAGAGCAGAAAAATAAAGTTTCAAAACTGGAGCTAAGTCAGCGTGAAAGGTTTTGTAGAATTCAGCAGGGAGACCGTCTGGGCCTGCGGCTCGACCTGAGGCACATTTCTTGATAGCAGAATGAATTTCTGAGACAGTAAATGGTGTGTCCAAGGCCACTCTATCTTCGTCAGATAGGGTCGGTCTTTGTACCCCTGAAAGTAAGCGTTCAAATACATCTGGCTCAAAATCACATTCAGATTGATAAAGCCGAGTATAAAAATCACGAAAGAGTTCTAAGATTTCGGTATCTTTAGTGACCAAGCCCCCCCCCGACGGATTACGGAGGGCGGTAACACGCTTGGCTTCTTTTTGACCTTTTAGGGCATTTGCTAATAATTTGCCAGCACGATTATTTTCCCGATAATATAGCCCTTGTTGTGACTCAATATTTTTAACAGCAGCAGTGTACAAAAGCTGATTGTATTGAAAACGCAAGCGTTGTAAACGGAGTAAAATACATGGGTCAGTACGGGACGTGAGAAGACGCTCCCCAGCTTGTATCTGCTGCTCTAGAATCAGTAATTGCTGCTTTCTTTGTTTCCCCTGCCGAATTTGATAGCTAGTGATAGTTGCGCGGATAGATGCTTTAAAACCCTCCCACCAAGCCCAGCTCGCTGTGTCATGGGGTGAGTTAAAATGAAAATAATCTTGGATAGCGGCCTTTATATCAACCTGAAAATCTTTTTGACCCAGTAAGGATCTATCAAAAAACCAAGCTCGGGGAGAATCGTCCTGCGCAGTGACATGTAATGATAAAGATATGGCAGCATGATCTGAAATATGGAGAGGATGAGTCCTAGTCGTGTCTACTTGAGGAATCATTGCTTTTGAAATGAGAAAGAAATCTATTCTAGATTGGGAGTGATGGGGGGCAGAAAAGAAAGTGAACTCTAAGTCGGAGGGGTGAAGCAGCCTCCATATATCTACCAGCGCAAGATCTTGCATCAGAGCTGTAAGGGTAGCAAGACTCTTGGGTGGACTACTCGTTCTAGGCGGCTGTCTATCTATCAGAGGGTCTAACACTTGATTAAAATCACCACCAAGTATTAATGGAGTATTGGCAGAGGCCTGTGCCAACTGCGCAATACTTGCATAGTAAGCAGGGTTGTCCACATTCGGGGCATAAATGCAAATACATGTAAATTCACTATCTCCAACCTTAAGATGTACTCGGGCCCATCTACCCTCCTTGTCAGCGCTAGTATCAATTACAGTAGCTTGCAAAGATTTCTTAACCAGAATGGCTACCCCGCACCGTTTGGAAACGGCGGGAGAATAGGCAGCCACCATGTAAGGCTTAACATTGAGTTTCAGTGTTTCAGCAGAGTTTAAGTGCGTTTCCTGAAGAAACGCTAAATCAGCATGCTCATGGCTAAGATAGCTAAGGATTTTCTTTCTTTTGATTGGACTATTAATGCCCTTTACGTTGAGTGATAAGATTTTACATAAGGCCATTCAGACAAGTTAAAAATTCTGAGCATAATAGCGCACATAATTTCACAATGTCCCTCATATTGACTGTATCTGGCTGTACATATGGCATAAAAGAAAATAAGCTTAGATAATACAATGAAGCGCCCCACATTAAAAAAGAAAAACCGCAGCGCGGTAGAGAAGAAGCAGAACCCCAAAAATTACTGGCGACCATGTGTCTGCGGGGAGAAGCCCCAGAGAAGGCCGAAATTGAAAAAACACATAACCTGTAGGACAGTGCGTGCTCCGAATCCGACCGAGGCACACATCATGGAGGGATAGGAGACCAAAAAACAAAAAAGTCATAGAAAGAAAGAAAGAAAGTCCAGGTAGTCTCTGTGCTTGACTATGACCGCCGCATCGGGCCCTTCAAAATGGCGGACAGAGCCGGCAAATAAAAGTCCAAGTCGTTGGATTAGCGCATCTGCTCTGCTTCTTTGGAGTCTAAAAATGTTGATAGTAGATCAGGATCTTCGAATGTCCTGGTTTGGTTGTGGAGAGTCACTCGGAGCTTCGCGGGATACAACAGGCCAAAGCGAGCCTGTAGCTGTTGAAGTCGAGGGCGAAAAGCAAGGAGTTTCTTCCGTCGGTCAACGGTAGGCTTTGCCAAATCAGGGAAGAAGGAGACTTTGTGACCTTCAAATTCCAAATGATGGTTCGCCCGAGCAGCATTTAAAATTTGTTCCACTTGTTGATATCGTAGCAAGCGAAAGATAATAGGCCGGGGGGTCGTTCGGTTGAGCGCCATGTGGGTAGGAACACGGTGTGCACGATCGATTTCCAGTTCTTTATGAAAGGTGATCTTCAGCAAGGAGGGAAGAGTTTTGAGCAGGAATTCTCTCATATCTCCCGCTTCCACCCCCTCCGGTATTCCAATGAGCCTCACATTGTTGCGACGGGCTCGATTATTGCTATCTTCTAACTCCTTTTGAAGATTCTGTATCTGGCGCTCAGCCTTGTCCAGTGTGCCCAAGCGCACCGCGTGCGAGTCGAGGACCCCCGCCATATTGTCCTGCCGTAATGAGAGACTTTCAAGTCGGTCCTGGAGCACTCCAAAGTCTTCTCGCATGGCTCTAAGCGCTTCTCCATTGGACTGCACCAATTCCTTCACGCCGCGTATTTCCTCTAAAATCTCCAGGTGCATTTCGGGGTTTTCCCGAAATGGAACCATCTTCTGTGGGGAGGACACCTCTGTTTTGGAGCGTTTTCCGTGAGAAGAAGAAGGAGACCCGAAGTCCAAGCGCGCTGGTTTATGGGCCGCCATCCCCCCCGAGGTACCCCGGTCAGCCCGGAGCGAAATAGTAAGTTTGTATAGGTATTAAGTCAGGATTCTAAGTAGGCCTCTCGGGAGCTTCAGCGCGAAGCGTCTTACCCGCTGGACATCAGGCTCCGCCCCCCCGTGACACATTCTATCTAACCTTTTGGATGTCTTGGACATCTGCACCTTGCCCACTCACAACCTTAAATGACAGAGGTGTAAGGCAGGGGTCTCCAAATCCAGCCCTGGAGGGCCACAAACCAGTCAGGTTGGCAGGATATCTCTAATGCATATATATCTCATGCATATTCATTAGGGATATCCCGAAAACCTGACTGGTCTGCGGCTCTCCAGGACCAGGGTTCCCCACCCCTGGGTTAGACTAACTGGCATGTAGTTTTTAATCTCATCCTTACTTCCACTTTTGTGTAAAGGGACCACATGTGCCTTTCTCCAATCCTCTGGGACCACTCCCAATTCCAAAGTAGCATTGAAAAGTTCAGACAGTGGAGCTGCTAGAATGTCCCCAAGTTCCCTCAGTATTCTTGAATGTATCCCATCCGGTTCAATTGCTTTTTCTACTTTTAGATTAACTAGTTCCTCATGAACACAGTCTTCTGAAAATAGATCAAGAACCCCATTTCTTCTGTTCCTATTTGTGGGTGTTTTCTGAGGTCCTGCTCCTGGCCCTTCATCTGTGAACACAGAACAGAAATATTAGTTAAGCAATTGTGCTTTACCCTCATCAGCTTCTATGTATTCCTTCACTTCACCCTTGAGTCTGACAAATCACTTTTTGCCTTTCCTCTTCTCACTAACATATCTGAATAATGTCTCATCCCCCACCCCCCATTTTATTGCAATGGCTACTTCTTTTTGTATCTTTGCTTTCCTGACTGCTTTGCTAGTTTCTGTAAATTATTCCAAACGCCTGTCTTCCTCTCTCTGTGATCTCTTTTATTTTATGAAGGCTTCCCTCTTTTTCTTCACCTCTTCAACTACTTCTTTTGAGAACGATAGTGACCTCCTGTTCCTTTTACATGTATTTACCATTTTAACAAAAAGATTGGTTGCCCTTAAAATATTCCGTTTTGCCCATCGCTGTTCCCATCCCACTAATGACTCCTTGAGGCATTGGCCCATCTTGGCAAAGTTACTTTTCCTAAAGTCTGAGACCCTTGCTTTTGAATGGATTTTATCTGCTCTAGTACTAATCCTGAACCACATCATCTAGTGATCACTGGATGCGAGATGATCTTCCACTATGACATCAGAAACATTTTCCCCATTGGTAAGCACCAAGTCCATTATGGCCCCTTCATGTGTATGTTCTGTTACCAGTTGCCAGAATAGTTCTTCCTGTAGAGAATCTAGGATTTCCTTACTTCTAGATGATACCGCTGCAAGGATGTGCCCATCAGTATCCAGCATATTGAAATCACCTATCAGTAACAGTTTTACTTTCATGGGAATACTGCATATGTCTTCTATTAAATCTCCATCCACTTCTTCTCCCCATGAGGGAGATTTGTATATCACACCAATGCAAATGGATTTCCCTTTTCCTCTTTCTAGCTTAATCCACAGTGCCTCCTTGCTCCCTTTTAAGCCCTGTAATTCTATAGCTTTAATATTATTTTTTACATGTGGAGGCCAATTCCACACCTTGCTTGTCCAGGCAGTCTGGACATGCAGAAATTGAACACAGCTGAGTTGTAACAGATTTTGCAACTGCAGGAGCTGTCTGTTCCTGTGGTTACAGAATCAGGGCACTTGGACGGGCCGGGGTGCACAGCATTCTGCGCCGGTCTATATCCAAGTGCCTGTCCATCTCCACCACACATTGCTCCTGCTGGAGTGCTGGTGTCATGGTGTTCCATTGCCATGGCACTGGGATGTCCAGCAGGAGCAAGCAAATCCTGACAGCAATCCTGATCTTCTTTCCCTGCCACCCGACCCTTGGTAGGGGCATCCAGGGCCAGGATCGGGATGCAGGGGCTTACCTGCAACTGCTTCGTGATGTTGAGGGGTCTATATGCCCTGATTGCTGCTGCCCTCAAGACATATTCCACCTCCAAAGGCCGTGATCAAAATAGGCCCTGTATGTCTGGATGATGCAGCATGCCCTCTCTGTGCCCACTCTCCGCCTCTGTACTGCCCCCTCCTGCCCCTGTCCAGTGCTCCCCACACAAGCCCTCTGTACATGCATGGAGTGATGGACACAGAATAGCATGCTGGGCCTGTTCTGAGGTTTGACGTCCATCCCAGATGTCCAACCCCGCTATTCATGGGTCAGAATCGGGCACAGAGTGTCACTCCTCCTCCCCTTCCTCCTACCCAGTCCTTCCTGATTAAAGTATAGCCCACTATATTTTCATCCCAGTCATGGTTGTCCATGAACCATGTCTCCATAATGGCCACTAAATCCAGGTCAGCCCCTTCTATTAAAGCCTCAACATCTGGGATCTTATTTCCCATTCTACGGGCATTTGCACACACTGCTTTCCAGATGTTGTGCCTTTTATCCATTTCTACAGAGGTTTTTAATCTTTCACTTACCTGGGGGCTTTCGCTTACCTGGGAGCTTTCTTCGCCCATCCCCAATGAATCTAGTTTAAAACCTTCTTCAGTAGCTTAGCTAGTCTGCTGCAGGACACACATGACTATTCTTGGACAGATGGATGCCATCTCTGCTCTGCAGTTCTTGGAAAATCATCCCATAGTCCAGGAAACCAAAATGCTCTCAATGACACCATCCACACAGCCATGTATTCCATGATGCGAGCTTCTCTGCCTCAGACTTTACCCTCAACAGGGAGGATTGAAGAGAACACCACCTGTGCACCTGTTTCAGCCTCTGTCCCATAGCCATAAAGTCACCTTTTATATGCTCAGAGGGATGCTTAGCAGTATCATTTGTGCCAACATGGATGAGAAACATCAGATAACAGTCAGTAGCCTTGATGAATTTTGGCAAACTCTCTGTAACATCTCACATTTTGGCACCTGGCAGACAGCAGACCTCTCTGGACATCAAGTCTTGTCAGCAGATGGATGCCTCAATACCCCTCAGAAGAGAGTCACCAACCACCACTACCCTTCACTTCCTTGTGGTCACTGATTCTGCAACTTTGTGGTGCTTGAATTCTAGTTCTTCCCTTTCCTGGGATGCTTTCACCTCCTCCAGTTACTGGTTCATCAATTTAAGGGCTGGAGGAGTTGGACTGTTGATTCTGCAAGCTTTGGTGACTCATGTCCAAATCTCTTCATTCTATTGCCTCCCATTTTGCCTCTATTGGAGAAACATCTCATCAATGTCACAAATGCTTCTCAGCCTCGCCACCTCTGAGCTTCTCCACTTTTTTCATGAGAGCTTTATCTTGCAGGCATCCTGCACATGGAACGAATCCTTCAACTGGCATCGGGCTCTCTGTCTGGATGGAGGCAGAAGCTGTAACGGAGCACCAGCTTTGGCAATATGATTTTTCTCAGTCATTTTTCAGTGTGTGGAGCTTTGGTACCTGTTGAAGTAAGAGAGAGAGAGACCTATCAAAGTCCCTACCTTTTCTTCAGCTGTCCTTTAAGAGAAAAAGTAGTTAACCTCTTTTAATTGTGTTCTAACAGCACTGTTCTATGTCCCTGTGTGTAGCTAATTGGGGAGATGCCCTATAAAGCAAGGATGCTCACATGGGATGGGTGGGGGTTGTGGTGGGTAGGGAGGGATCTAACACCTGATGAGGTCAGCGGCTTTAAAGAGCCTGCTCTGAATGGAAAGTTGGAACAAGAAACTATGAAGTCTAGCAGACAAAGCTTTGCCCAACACCACATAAAACTCCCCTTTTGCAATATAGAAAAATAATTAGCTTTTAAAAATGAAGACCAAAACCCTTTAAGAGCTCTCAGGCAGAGAAATTATATTTAAAACATAGCATCACCTTGATTGCAATGGAGTCCCTGTTAGCAATCTGCAATGGAGTCCCTGTTAGGAATCTACATTAGAAAACATTGAAATACCTAAATTTTGGCCTACTTCAGATGAATTAAAAATATATTGAACAAACTAGGAAATTATGGGGAACCCTGTGGTATCCCATAATCAATTGACAAACAATTTTTCATTTTTGCTGTATAGGTTCTTTGAATGTATTTTTGACGTTCCCAGGCTCCTGCCTTGCCTCCAATATTCTGCCCCACTTTGGCATCTATGCGTTTTTTGTGAAGGTCAATGTTTTAATAGACATAACAGACATCCCCCCTCTCACTAAGTCTTGTGTCAAGTCCCCAAATTTTTTTTTTTTTATTATTGGACCTTATTTTACCTCAGTCAGCACTAATTGATGGCAGCTAATCTTTTTTGCAGCTCTGTTTTCAGTGCATGCTTTATAAAGAGCTAGTGTTTTCTCCACAGCAGCCATTCTCCATACTGCTGGCCTCTCCAACTGGCATCAGGTTCCTCACCTTCCACTGCTCCTGACTCTCCTTCTACGGACGGTTGTTCATCACGGAAGGGTGATTGTGCTACCTCTCCCTCATCCTAATGGGGGACCTTGTATTGTGTAACTATAGTTTGGGTTGTTATTCCCTAAGTCCATAAATTTGTGCTTGTCCATATTAATTATCTCCAGGAACAAGCAGGAATGAGTCTTCACATATGGGTATCATCAGTACCGACGGAGCCTGCGTGGGAACGCTCCCCAGCGTCCAGTAAGAAAGCTTTTGGGAGCATCCCACAGTGCCTGTGCGCTGCCTTCCTGACTTTCCCAACCGCCTCTCTCCAGTTCTTCTTTTCCGCGGAGCCAGCAGGTCGTGTTCCTGTCACCGCAGAAGAAGTTCTTTATTTTTTTCTTTATTTTTCTGTGTCGCGTCTGCCTTCAACGTCAGACCGGTACCGCCGGTCTTTTCTTTTCTTTCTTCTTTAAAAAAAAAAAGAAAAAAACTTTTCTTTATTCAGCTGTGCATTTTCAGTTTGGGCCTTAGGCCTAAATATTTTCTCCTCATGGAGATGCCCACTTCCGGGTTCAAAAAGTGCACAAAATGTGGCGGTACTATTTCTGTCACCGACACCCATGATTGGTGTCTGAAATGTTTGGGTCCTGACCATTCCATCACGGATTGTGTGTCCTGCACCATGATGTCTAAAAGAGGTCGGCAGAACCGAGCAGCCAAGCTCAGTACCCTGTTTCCCTCTGATGCAGCCTCGGTGGCATCGACGTCTTCCAGGGCTTCTTCTTCCTCCCATGGATCTCAGGTAACCAAACATAAATCTAGTCGGTCCTCGAAGGGCAAATCTCCCTCTAAGCATCGAGATGCCTCCGGGCTTGTCCTCGAGGATTCCGCTCTGGCAAAATTACCCCGGCGGGAAGTTCCGGCTTCCAAAGCATTGTCTATGGGGTCACAGGTTGACATCGATGGCTCGGCCTCGACCGATCACCTGTTGCCGTGTTCTGGGGTACCGGTGGCCTCCACTGGTACCGACATCCAGACTTTGGTGGCGTCGATGGATCAGAAAATTCTGTCCATGCAGCGCACCCTTACGGCGTTTATGCAGGCTTCGACGCCTCCGTTACCGCAACAATCTCCGTTGCCGGTACCGACCCCGGTACCGGCACCGTTCCCAGTGCCGCTACCAATTGCATCGACATCGGCTTCGGTGTCGACTGCAACGATACCCTGTCCTATGATGCCCATCGGTACCGAACCGGTACCGCTTACTCCCGATGTCGATCCCACTCGGTACGCATATCGGGCTTTACAGGAGCATCCAGACAGGTGATACTTCGATTCCTTCGAAGACTCTGATGAGTCGGAGGCTTCTCTCGATGCACCGGTACTTCTTCCTCAGGAGTCTGCTTCTCCAAAACGAAGAATGTCTCCTCCAGAGGACTTGTCTTTTCAAGACTTCATTAGGGAAGTGGCTAGAGGCCTCTCCATCACAGTGGCCTCTGAGTCAGAGCCTAGAGCCAAGCAATTAGATATTTTGCAATATTCTAAGGCTCCTAAGGAAGCAGCTACCTTACCTATTCATGAGATTCTTTATGATCTCATGTTGGGCATGTGGGAGACTCCTCTCGCCACCTCTCCTCATTCTCGTAGGTTAGACACCATGTACCGTGTCCCTCCCTGTCCTGGTTTTCATAAGACTCAGCTTCCTCACCACTCTATTGTGGTTGAGTCTGCTATGAAGAAAATAAAGAGTGCAAAGAGACACTCATCTAACCCTCCAGGACGTGAATGTAGGACTCTAGATGCTTTTGGCCGAAGGATTTTCCAGGCCAATATGCTTCCTGCCAGAATCAACTCCTATAGTCTCTATATGGGGATGTTTCTAAAAGAAGTCACAGATCATCTGCAGACTTTAGCTCCTTTTATTTCAGAAGATAAAAGGCAGGAATTTCTCACTTGGCTCAAACATGCCCAAGATGTTTCCAAATTCTCCAACCGTGCAGCCTTTGACTCTTTTGAGTGTGTAAGCAGAGCCACGGCTATTGCCATAGGTGCACGCAGAATTGCTTGGTTACAAGCCTCTGATTTGGAACTCTGGGTCCAAGATGAGTTGGGAAACCTTCCTTGTACAGGTGATAACCTGTTTGGCAGGGATTGGCAAGCAAAGGCCACTCAGATGGATGCTGAGAACTCTGCTTTGGATCGACTTTCAAAGTCTACCTTTGCCCCTGTTAAGAAAAGATTGTTCAAAAAGACATCTTTTTCTAAAAAGGGAAGATATTATCCTGCTCATGGGCAGACATCTTCTGCAGGTCGTTTCGCTGCAAAGCATCAGCAACCACCTAAACAGGCCAAGTCAAAGGCTGCCAGGCCTACCATAGCCCAGCAGCCTTAACCTCCTCAGGGCCTTTGACTTTCAACTAGAGAACTTAGCCTTTCTAGCTCTGGAAAAACCAGAGCCCCTCACCGTTCCAGGAAGGTTGACTTACTTTGCTCCCAGATGGGAGCAAATCACAGCAGAGCAATGGACCCTCTCCATCATAAAGGAAGGGTACAAGCTTCATTTCTTAAGCCTTCCTCCTCACACCATGGTGAAACAGTTCAATTCTCCAACATCTCTCCTCAACCTTCTAGATCAGGAGATTGCTACCCTTCTTGCCCCAAGGGGCAATAGAAGAAGTACCTCTTCTTCAACAGGGCTCAGGGTTCTACTCCCCTTATTTTCTTATCCCAAAGAAAACAGGGGGCTACAGACCCATATTAGATCTCAGAGAATTGAACAAGTTTCTATTCAAGGAGAAATTCAAAATGATTTCTCTAGGGGCTCTGCTTCCATACCTTCAGAGTCAGGACTGGCTTTGTTCTCTAGATCTCAAGGATGCGTACACCCATGTCCTCATCCATCCAACACACAGAAGGTTCCTTCGGTTCCTTTTTCAAGGAAAGCACTACCAATACAGGGTGCTTCCTTTCGGTCTGGCCTCTGCACCAAGGGTGTTCACGAAATGCATGGCAGTAGTAGCTGCATTTCTCCGCACTTTAGGAATATTCGTATTCCCATATCTGGACGACTGGCTCATTCGAGCCCCATCCCAATCAGAGGCCCAGACTTGCCTAACCTGCACAATGCATATCCTTCAGTATTTGGGACTAGTAATAAACATCCCAAAATCCAATCTCACCCCTACTCAGTCTCTGGAGTTCATAGGGGCCTTGCTGGATACCACAACTGCAAGGGCCTATCTTCCTCAGGCCCGTTGCCTACATCTAGTGCAGTTAGCCTCCCAGATTCAGTTAAAGTCCCAATTAACTGCTCGAGAGATGTTACAACTATTAGGCCACATGGCATCCACCATGCATGTGGTTCCATATGCTTGCCTTCACATGAGGGCAGCTCAATGGACTTTGTCCACCCAATGGACTCAGGCATCAGGTTGCCTGTCAGACAAAATAGCAAACTCCAGTCGCCTTTTTTGGTCTCTCCAGTGGTGGAAGTCCTCTCAAAACCTGTTGCTGGGGTCCTCTTTTCAGCAACCACTACCCCAAGCAACTCTCACAACAGATGCTTCTCCAAAGGGTTGGGGAGCTCATCTACAAGATCTCTCCACCCAGGGCATCTGGTCTCCAAAGGAGACTTCTCTGCATATCAATCTATTGGAACTCAGAGCAATATTCTTAGCTCTCAGAGTGTTCCATACCCTGCTCAGCAACAGGACAGTCCTCATCCATACGGACAACCAAGTAGCCATGTTCTATGTGAACAAGCAGGGCGGGACTGGCTCTCTGTCACTTTGCAACGAAGCTTTGCGACTGTGGGCCTTCGCCAGAGAGCATCACATCCATCTTCTGGCAGTATATCTTCCAGGCGTTCAAAACTCTTGGGCGGACAGACTCAGTCGAGTTCTGCTTCCACACGAATGGTCCCTCCACATGGACCAAGTAGCCAGGATTTTTCGAATTTGGGGAACCCCGGACATAGACCTCTTTGCAAGTCCGTGGAATGCCAAACTTCCCCGGTTCTGTTCCAGAATTCTGTGTCAGGGAGTTCAGGCCAAGGATGCCTTCCTCCTTCACTGGGGTCAAGACTTCCTTTATGCCTTTCCACCAATTCCCCTAATTCCCAAAACACTATTCAAGCTTCAGAGAGATTGAGGGACCATGATCCTCATAGCACCACATTGGCCACGCCAAGTGTGGTACCCTCTACTTCTGCATCTCTCTCAAGCTCCCTCCCGGGACTTGGGCTCTGCACCAGACCTTCTATCCCAGGAAGAGGGAACATTATGGCACCCAAACCCCCAGTTGCTCCATCTCAGGGCTTGGTTGCTGAGGGCTTAGACCTTCAAGATTTTCATCTCTCTCAGCAAGTCAGAGATGTTATTCATGCCTCTAGAAAGCCTTCTACTAGGCGTTCCTATGCTTTCAAATGGAAAAGATTTACCATTTGGTGTTCAGAGAAGGGTCTAAACCCTCTTGCAATACCTCTGAATTCTCTACTTGAGTATCTCCTGCATCTATCCCATGCAGGTCTGAAAACAAATTCAGTAAGAGTCCATTTGAGTGCTATTGCAGCGTCCCTCAAGCCTCTCAATGGACAATCTATTTCCTCTCATCCTTTTATAGCAAGATTCATGAGAGGCCTTATTTTAACTAAACCTCCCATTAGACCACCTCCAGTGGCATGGGACTTAAACCTGGTTCTTGGCCAGCTCATGAAGCCACCCTTTGAACCTTTAGCCACCACCTCCTTGAAATTTCTTTCTTGGAAGGTTATTTTTCTCATTGCAGTCACCTCAGCATGCCGCATCAGTGAGTTGCAAGCTTTGGTGGCTAATCCACCTTATACAAGGTTCCATCATGATAAGGTAGTCCTCAGGACCAATCCACACTTTATGCCTAAAGTGGTCTTGCCTTTCCATCTGAACCAAGAGGTATATTTACCTGTCTTTTTTCCAGGACTTCATGCATCAAGTGCAGAGAGGAATCTTCATACCTTGGATTGTAAGAGAGCTCTTGCTTTTTACTTACAAAGAACACAGCAACATAGAAAGTCTTCTCAACTCTTTGTTGCTTTTGATCCTTCTCATTTAGGACGTCCAATCTCTAGGAGAACACTGTCCAACTGGATTGCTCAGTGTATTTCTTTCGCCTACCAGAGTAGAAACCTTTCTCTGGAGGGCCATGTCACAGCTCATGATGTGAGAGCCATGGCAGCCTCAATGGCTCATCTAAACTCTGTGTCCATCGACCAAATCTGTCGAGCGGCCACCTGGGCCTCCGTTCATACCTTCACAGTCCATTACTGCTTGGACAAGGACTCCCGCCGGGATGCCTTGTTTGGTCAGGCTGTTCTCAAACACCTGTTCCATTCCTAATCAACTCCTACCCACCTACCCTGGTTGGATGCCAGAGATCCATGGGAGGAGGTAGAGTCCCTTTCAAGGACACACAACCTGGGGTCTTCCCCTGGCATCTGCAGCTAGGGAGTCCCCATATGTGAAGACTCATTCCTGCTTGTTCCTGGAGATAGTACAGTTACTTACCTGTAACAGGTGATCTCTGGGAACAGCAGGAATAAGTCTTCACAACCCACCCACCTCCCCTAGGAGTTGTATCTCTCTATCTTTCTTTCCTTTCCTTTCTCTCTCTTTGTCTCAGCTTTAAAACTCGAACTGGAGAGAGGCGGTTGGGAAAGGCGGGAAGGCAGCGCGCAGGCACTGTGGGATGCTACCAAAAGCTTTCTTACTGGACGCTGGGGAGCGTTCACGCGCATGTTCCGTTGGTACCGACGATACCCATATGTGAAGACTTATTCCTGCTGTTCCCAGAGATCACCTGTTACAGGTAAGTAACTGTGCTTTATCTGCTATCTAGATGCCCAGGATCTCAATTTCTCAAGGTCCTCTTGGCATTTTTCACTATTCATTGTAATGTAAAAACTTTGAATAATTTAATGTTGTTTGCAAATTTGATCACTAAATTTGTTGCTTCCATTTCCATGTCATTTATAAATATGTTAGAAATTAGTGAGCTCAGCACAGATCCTTGGGGTACTCCATTATTTACCTTTCTCCACTGAACAAAATTGACCTTTATTCCTACTCGCTGTCTTCTGTATTTCAACCAGTTACCAATCTACAATAGGGCACTATGTCCTATCCTATGACTTTTTAATTTCCTAACGAATGTCTCATGAGGGAGCTTGTGAAAGTCTTTCTGAAAATCCAGATATGCTAAGTCCACTGGCTCATTTTTATCTACTTGTTTATACACATCTTCAAAAAAAAAATTAGCAGATTGGTGAGTCAAGACTTTCCTTTGCTAAATTCATGTTGGTTTTGTCCCATTTAACTTTGATAGCTGTATGTTCAGTAATTTTGTTCTTTATAATGATTTCTACCATTTTTCCTGGCACTGAGATCACTCAGTGATCATTCTCAGTGATCTGAGGTTTCCTGGTTCATCCCGGAAACCTTTAAAAAATATTGGCTTTACGATAGCCACTCTCCAATCTTCAAGTATTATAAATGATTTTAATTACAGTTTACAAATTACTAATACTAAATCTTGAATATCTCATTTTAGTTCTTTCAGAACCCTGGGATGTATACTATTTTATTTATTTATTTTTTATTTATTTATTTAACATTTTTTATATACCGCACTATTCATCATCAGTGCGGTTTACATTGAACAACAATATACCTGCCAATACATGACTGATCTAGGTTTACATATAACAGGGAAGATAAACTGGGTGTGAACTGGGGATAACTATCTACATAATTATACATAATTATATATACATTGAATAGGTTACATCAAGATTCGATATTTGACAAGAATACAGTGTTTTCACATTTTGATCCTTTGTTCTGGATTGCTGTTATGTGTAGGAGTTATTTGCTCATCTTTAGTTTGTCAAATTTCCTTATTACATCTTCCAGGTTCACCCAGATTTTGTTCAATTCCTTGGATTAATTACCTTTAAATAGCATTTCTGGAAATAAAAGAGAGATTCCAAGATGGCGGACGTGGGGCCTGTGCGAGTGGCGCGTTTCCTGAATGGGGAAGAAGTGGAAGGCAACATTCCCTTCCTGACCCCCTTGACTTCTACGCCATTAACTGGGATTGTAGGTCCTTTGGACTCCATTGTTTTGTGGCCATCCCAGCAACTGGTAGAAGCAGGGGAGACTAGCTCAGCTGTAGTGGCGCCAGAGTCTGATGACTTGGCACACTCCTTGAGCAGTTATTCTGTCTCCCCTGAATTGTGGCATCTGGCAAAGGAGGCGTGTCTTCAGGATTTTCCCGGAGTGCAGCAGTCAAGGGAGAAACCTGGATAGGGGGTTCTTGTCGACCAGAGAGGAGCTGCCAAGGGGATTCTAACAGAGGGTGTTTCAGCCCTCCCAGAGCAGCTAGTTCCTGCCCTTCATGCCAGAGAATCATAAGGGGTTCAGGCAGCAGTTTCAGCTGCAATACAAGGCCAGACACTAGCGTTCAATGAGATGGAAAGCACCATGGTGGCTATTGAGAAGACTTAATTTGCTTTTTCTCTTCAGCATCCAGAGATTCTCACCTTGGAGTCGATCTGGACTGCTATTGTTCAACTGGGGCAGCCCTTGTTCCTCAGGTTTCTTCAAGCTAACACCTTATCTATTAATGAGTCATCATCCAAGGTATTGTCTCTTCAAACTTCTTTGACTGAGGTTCAAACACAGATTAAGGTTTTGGAAGGTTTTTCAAACTCTTTCATGAAAGAATCTTCTATAATTAAAGCTAAGCTTGAGCTTTTGGAGAACTCAGCTAGGGCAGCAAATCTAAGGCTTGTGAATTTTCCCAGGGCTTTAATGATTTGTGATTTCACTAAGAGATATGTTTCGAAAGCATTTAACTGAAGTTTTGGGATTCAGCTGAGTCTCAACCACCAGTGGGTACTATCTTCCATCTGCTAAAAAAACAGCTACTTTTGTGGTGGCATGTGAGTTGGGGCAAGTGGATGTATTGGATATATCAGCTATTTTGGAGGATTCCTGGGAAGAGTCTGTTATCCCTGTTACATTATTAGTCATGCTAGCCTTGATGTCAGATAAAGAATAGCTGATGAAGATTTTCTTTAAGAAGAAAACTTTTGTTGTTCATGGAACTTCTAGTTCATATGTTTCTGGATTTGGTTCGAGGTACACAGCAGAAAAGGCGTGAATTTCTCCTTTTGCACCCAAGGGTTCAGCAGCTGCGAGAGTTGTTTTTTTCTAAAATATCCATGCAAGTGTTTTTTTTTTTTGAGCCCTCCCAGCTGCTGGCCTTCCTTAATGTCTTGCACCTAGAGGACCTGACAGTTACTCCAACTATTCTGCTGTGATAAATATAGGTGCACCAGTTGTTCAAGCTTTGTGATTTTGCTTTTGTTTGTGTAATTGGTTATTTTCTTTTGTTTATTTATTTAACCAGTTTTCTGTGCCACCTAATCCTTCAATCAAAGTGGTTTACATTATATGATCACTACAAACAGATAATGGATACATTCCCTTGTTCCCTCAAAAGGGTCACAATCTGTCTCCCAGTGCCAGGCACAGTGGATGTCTGGATGTATGGGTGTATGGATGTATGGGTGCCCTATTATACTGCCAACACTATCTGATCTAATAAGAGTACCCTATGTAAACTAATCCAGAAGGAATCAGCATGGGTTCCCTCTGGCTAAATGTCAGAACATATCCCTGTCAATAATATAAACCTCAGAATAAGGGCATTCAGCAGTGCAAACAACACTAATACATGCTCAACAGCAACACCATTGGTCATACAAAATGTGCATTATGGGCATGCATTAGTGCTGTTTGCACTGTTGATTGCCCTTATTCTGAAGGTCCTTTATTATTCACGGAGATATGTCTTGACATTTAGCTATAGTGAACCCTCTCTGAGTTTGACTACCCAATCACACTGGCACCTGGTGATGCTGGGGTCATCCATACGGTCCAGGTAATGGCCAGGCTTTCATATCCCCCTGAATTGCAGATGAGCACACCAGATCCCCCCCGTATACCCCTCAAACCACACACATAAACACAATCTCACGTTCTGTCACAAAAACATGATTCTGCATTAAAGATGCCCTAAACCTATGCAAAAAAGCTATGACATAACATAATTGCATGAGGTACCAGGACTACAAATGTGATCTCCGTTTCTCATCCAAAAGTCAATCCTTTCCCTTCTCATGCCCATACTATCCCTGTATCAGCAGTCCCATTTTTCTGAACATGAAAATTGTTAGGGTCCCATGATTGGCTCCTTTTGCACAAACAGCACACAACTTGAAACGAGATTTGCACTGCCTGTACATAGTTACCATATTACCAGTAAAAAGTTACCTGTAAAAAAAAAAAAAGTTCCAAATGTTGCTGTTCTAATTATTATGTCACCTGTAGAATGTTACCTGTAAAAAGTTCCAAATGTTCCATGTATTAAGACCAGGCATGCACTACTGTCATGCCTTGTAACAAATGTTCTTTGTAAACCACATCCAATCCCTGGGAGGACGCAGTATAAAAGTGTTTTATTAAATAAAATAAAATAAATAAATAGGTGCATAGCCTGAATAACACTATTGCTCTTCTTAATATTTCCTCACCTCAGCTACCTGTACCTAAAGACTGCATCTTGTATTTTTCGAGGCAACAGTCACATCAGTTCAAAACATAGTTGTCACATCCATTCTTCTATATGGGATGCACAGCACTATATTTTCTAAGTCCTAGCCTTATACCACTTTTCAGCAGGAATAACGTTGATGTTTCCAGGAAAATCTTAATACTTATACAAGCATTTCCTGAATACGCTTTCTACGTCGTCACGGCTGATCACGCCCCTATTCCACCTTCTCCCACCCATGTTCTGAGATCCCCATGCTAGCGCTGTGGACATGCATCTCAGCAGTGTTTAAGAATGCATTCTGGGATGTTTTCAGCACATAAATGTCTCTACCATATGTACAAACCCCATATTTGTGTTCTGGAATGACCCCCTTAATCTTTGCAACTGTTCCTTTTAAGATATTTATTAACCATTTCCACCTTTATTTATAGTCTTCCTTTTGAAAGTGAAATGCTAGTGAAATAGATTTTCTTGCTGTTCTCCTTCCATTTATTAAATCAACTTTTAGCATGTTATGATCACTATCACCAAGTAGTTCTAACACTTGTGCTAGATCCTGTATTCCACTAAGGACTGGGTACAAAATAGTTCCCGCTCATGTCAATTACTGAACCAGTTACTCTGTAAAGCAGTCATTTATTTCATCTATTATTACTACTACTGAACATTTGAATAGTGCTACAAGACATATGCAGCACTGCTAGAAACTTTGGGGCTTGTTTACAAAGCCGCGGTAGCGGTTCGCGATTGCTATCGGAACCGCGGCCCCATTGATTTCAATGGAGCCGCGGCTCCAATAACAATCGCGAACCGCTACCGCAGCTTTGTAAACAAGCCCCTTTATCTCCCTAGTATGTCCTGATATGGCATTAATTCAGTTAATATCAAGGCAATTGAAATCACCCTAATTTCTGTTAGCATTTCATCATCTGTACATTCATTCTGGCCAGGCAGATGGGAGTACACAGCCACTGCTATTCCCTTTCCCTACTCTCATGGAGTTTATATCCATAGTGATTCTTAATATGTACACCTTAGAGGAAAGGCGGGATAGAGGTGATATGATTGAGATGTTTAAATACCTCCATGGTATAAATGTACAGGGGGAGAGCCTCTTTCAATTGAAAGCAAGTTCTGCTACGAGGGGACATGGGATGAGGGTGAAGGGGGGATAGATTCAGGAGTGATATGCGGAAATATTTCTTTACGGAAACAGTGATGGATACGTGGAATAGTCTCCCAGTGGAGGTGGTAGAGATGAGGACAGTATCTGAATTCCAAAAAGCATGGGACAAACACAGAGGATCTCTAAAGGAAAATAGGGGACTGTTGTAGTTGTTGATATTGAAGGACAGACTAGATAGGCCATGTGGTCTTTTTCTGTCGTCATATTTCTTTGTTTCTACGAGGGTTATTTTTAAAGTAAGGTCCGATTGGCTGTAGCTTTCTAATTTTTTTCCCCCTGTAGAAACAAGCATGCGTGCCGGCTCCCGGCATGCTTTGTGCAAAATCAGATGCCATTTGCAGTCGTAGCGTCATTTTGTACGGCTTATACTGAGATGTTAAAATGTTTAAGACAATTGAATGGCCCTCCGACTGTGAAATACGGTCTGTGATTCAGTTTTTGAAAGCAAAGACCATGTCATCAGCGGACATTCATCGCCAGATATGTGAGGTGTATGTCCCCAATGCGATGAGTGACAGCAAAGTGCGTAAATGGGTGAGACTGTTCAAGGACGGGCGGGACAATGTCCATGATGAACCACGGTAGGGTCGACCTTCAGTAATCACAGAAGATTTTGTGCACACAGTTGACGCAAAAATTCATGAAGAATGGTGATTCATGATTTCCACTTTGTCACTGAAATTTCAAGGTCAGTGCTATACAAAATTGTTTCTGAAAAATTGCAGTTCAAAAAAATGTGCTTGTGATGGGTTCTCAGGCTGTTTTTCGAGGAACACAGTTGCCATAATCTTGCGTGTTGAGATTGTCTGTTTGGCTTTCACTTTGACTGGAGATGATGTGTGTCTCTATTCCATCGACTGTCGCTTTGATTCTGGAGTCATGTGAGAAACCCATGTCTCGTCCCCTGTGACAATGTGGTCCAAAAGTTCATCTCCTTCCTCATTGTATTGGATCAAAAATGTCAAAGCACTAGCCATTCTCCTTTTTTGGTGTTCCTCAGAAAGTAGCCTGGGAACCCATCATGAGTACAGTTTGTCCCGCCCATCCTTGAACAATCTCACCCATTTACACACTTTGCTGTCACTCATTGCATTGGGGCCGTATACCTCACATATCTGGTGATGAATGTCCGCTGATGACACGGTCCTTGCTGTCAAAAACCGAATCACAGATCGTATTTCACAGTCGGAGGGCCACTTAATTGTCTTAAACATTTTAACGTCTCAGCATAAACCATACAAAGTGACGCTACAACTGCAAATGGCATCTGCTTTTGAACAAGGCATGCCGGGAGCCAGCACGCATGCTTGTTTCTACAGGGGGAAAAATTTTACAAAGCTACAGCCAATCAGACCTTTCTTTAAAAATAACCCTTGTATGTTTCTATAGTGCATTTTGCTTCCTACAGAACATTTATCCTGTTTGATTCAATGCCCTCTTTAGCATATAGCACCACCCCTCCAACAATTATAATTGTGATATAATTAGTATCCCAGTATCACAGTGACTTGTTGGTTATCCTCCTTCCACCAGGTCTTTGAGATATACCTCTTCATTCAGTGCTACATACTTTAACTTTCCCTTCTTATTTTTTAGATGTCTATCATTTATATAATGGTGGAAGGAGCATTTTAAAGTAGGTGTTATTTTCATATTGACAACCTGCTTATCAGTTGACAGGATAATCTGGAATCTTTCAACTCTGCAGAACTACTTTCAGGTTTATTGCAACCTCTTTTCAGAATGCCCTAACCTCCCTGTTTTGGTAGCATCCTTCAACAATGCATTATTTTGAACCATATGTTCCTGGATATCTGTCAGCTTTCACCCAGTATCTAGTTTAAAAGCTGCTCTATATCATTTTTAAAGGTTAGTGTCAGAAGTCTGGTTCCACCATAGTTAAGGCGCAACCCATCCATCTGAAAAGACTCCTTCTTCCCCAAAATGTTTCTCAGCTCCTGACGAATCTAAAGCCTTCTTTCCTGCAACATCAACTCATGCATGCATTGCAGCACCAGGATCTACCTGCTACTTGAGTTCTTCACATTGAACAGGGAAATTTTCTAAGAATGGATTTCAATTTCACTACCGAAAAGCCTAAATTTGGCTTCTAGAACCTCACTCCTGAACTTTCTTGTCATTGGTGCCCACATGTACCAAGACATCTGGTTTCTCCCCAGAACTGTCTAAAATCCTATGTAGATGATGCATGAACTCTGTTACCTTCACACCAGGCAGGCCAGCAACCAAGTGATCCTCATGTCCTCTAGCCACCCAGTTAGCTACATGGAATCACAAACTAAAATGGCTATCCTAAACATTCCTTCCTGGGTAAAAGTCACTGGAGACACATCTTCAGTGCAAGAAGATACTGCATCCCCTGGAGGGAAGATCTTGGCTAAAGGATCATTTCCTGCTATACAGTACCAAGGTGATACTCTCCTTCTAGGCTGCCAGACTGTAAGTATGACTTTTCTATTAAATCTCTCTGGGTCTCCTCTATATACATCTATCTTCCTAAGCTCCTCCAAGTCTGCTACTCTAGCCTCCATAGAATGGACTTGTTCTCTGAGAGCCAGGAGCTCTTTCCACCAAGTGCACATTGCCACGCACCCGCTCCCGGGACCTTGAGGGTTTCAGGAGGGGGTGGCCTTTGATGCCCTTCAGGGTTGAGAATTGTAGTTGTGTGTGCTCAAGTAGTAAGGCAGGCAAAGAAAATTTCTTTGATGAGGTTTATTTCCGCATTGCAGTTCAAGTGCAAACAGACGCAAATAAAGTATAATAGCACAAAACAAGAGTGAGAAACCAAAACAAGGTATTGCACTGCTAGGCTAAATGTCTATTATCTTCTGTGATCACATTCAGTTGTCATGTGACCCTTTTTCACTAACGGAAGAAACAAACTTTGTCAAACAGCAATGCTCCTGGTATGCAGAAAATTATGCTTTAACTTATTCCCTTCTGATAAGTTCTTCAGCATAGGAATCAATACAGCAACTTCTGTTATATTGCTTCATATAACTTTGTACAGCATTTCAATTAAATGTCCTTCTCAATGACACAAGCTGAACAGTCCATTGGCATGTCTGGCTCTGTGAACGGTAGAGAAGAAACTAAAGGCATTTCCTCTTCACAGCTGTTTGGGGGCTGTGCTACATTAGAGGAAGAAACTGCCCTGCTTTCAAGGAATTCTCTGAAGTCTTTAAGAAGCAATTCAGCCTGTGTTTTTCCTGGGCTAAACTGATAATGTCTTCCTCCTTCAGGTAACTGTTTGTTTAAATTGCTTATCTATTGATAATTAGCAATGCTGCTCTTACTAGGACAACAGTTCAGCGTGTTTGAATTATCCTTCCCCCACTTATCACTAAACGTAAGTGCTGGGTTTAAAACTTCAGCTGTGAGAGGAGAGTTTCTCAACAGAGTGTTAAAAGTAGAACTGTCAGACTTCTCTTGGCCCACGTCTCTATAATAAGACTCAGCTGTTCTCTTACTATAGGTTTCTGCTGGCTTATGAATATACAAGAATTGTGTTGGTCCTTCTGGAGTAATAAAACTAATGTTAAAATACCAGCCGTTTACTCCACTGTAACATGCAGCTGTATTCGGGGCATTTGTGGTGTGTAATCTCAACAAGCTCTCATGTACCCATTTGTAGTCTCAGACCAACATAGCGCTGCTAGTCACCAACAGATAGTGAAACACACATAGCGCTTTACTAGCATCAATGACTACTGGGAAATTGTCTCTTTTGTATATAATGAACTGTTTTTTCTTTCCTTTTTTTTGCTATCTACACCACTAGTGTTCCTTTCCCTTCATCCATTAAAACGTGTTTAAATCCATTAAATAATTGGACTGGCTTATCTTTTGTCGTGTATCCACCAGTTCTTGGTGGGTCTCTCCCCTTCCACCGAGGTCTCTCTCAACGCCTCACTCGGTGCCCTTGCGTTTCACTCCCCTATGGAGTTTCTTCAGGAGATCTATCTGCGAGTGAAAAAACATGTTAAAAGTGGTTGTCTAAAATTATTCATGCTGCGTATTGAATGTGAGTACGTTGTGACAAAAAATATATAAAAGCAGTGAGTGTAATCCTAAAAATCTTCTGTCTGTCGGTTACACTCACTGTTAACTGCTGCCCACGTCTCTCTGCTTATTTTCTCAACAAGAACGCCGCGCATGCGGGTAGATTACAATCCCCTCCTTTTAAAGTTAGGGCTGATTCGTCAGCATGAGTGTCATTTACAAACCTGCCACTCAACCGAGGCATTTAGACCATATGGTGTCACCGTGTTCATTGAGAAAATCCACTTCTGCTCATAAAATAACAACGTCTCATCAAGGGTTTTTCCCCTCTTCAGTTTGCAGATGTGATCTATACAAAAGCATCGAAGTTGTGAAAACTCATGATTAAAATCTTCACAATGCTGAACCAACGGCGCTGTTATGACTTTATTTATCAAACGACTTTTATGTTCCTGCATACGAACTTTAAAGGCTCGGATCGTCTTTCCTATGTAAAATTTATTACAAGGGCATTTGACTGCATAGACCACCGATGTTGTGGTGCACGAGGTTTTATGCTTTAAAATATAAGTTTTCCCTAAATGAGTAAACTCTCTGACATCTTCTGTAATCTGACAGATGATGCAGTGTCCGCAGGCTGTGTGGCCTCGCTGTTGAGGGTCAATATCTTCACTCAGAGGAGAACATATATTAATCGGGCTAAGTTGTTCCTTTAGATTATTATTTCTTTGCCATACACATCTTATTGTTTTCTCCGCTAACCCTGGTACTGTTTGTATTAAAGGGAGATTTTTAGTGACTATCCTCTGGATTTTGTGACTAAGAGGTGAAAAGTTTGTGATGAGATTCACACTGTCTTCATTCCCACTACTCCTGATGGGCTGTGCAGACCCTAATAACCAAGTTCTGTCATTATTAAGGGCTCTTTTATATGCCCTTTGTGAGATTTGTGCTGGATATCCCCTTGTTGTAAAATCTTGTAACAACTGTTTAGACTTCTTTTTAAAATCAGATATCTCCAAGCAATTGCGCCGGAATCTCAGAAATTGAGAGAATGGTAAACTATTCTTGAGTTTCACCGGGTGAGCGCTCGTATAGTGAAGAAAGGTGTTACAAGTAATAGGTTTTTTATAAACAGAAGTTATCCATCCTTCAGGACCCTTTTTCACTTCTAAATCCAAAAAAACTATTGTTACAGGGTTGATGGTGTGAGTGAACTGGATGGCTATGTTACAATGATTAAGCCAAACCACAAACTCTTTTGCTGACTCTTCGGACCCTTTCCACAGTACAAAGATGTCATCAATATAGCGGGTCCACATTTTGACTCGGTGGATCCATAAGGATGTATCCAACCATTCATGCTCAAATTCGCCCATAAAAAGATTCGCTATCGACGGAGCGCAGGAAGCTCCCATTGCTATCCCTGATTTTTGCAGATAGAGTGTTTCCCCAAATTGAAAAAAATTATTGGTAATCACCAAATGGGACAAACTCATCAAAAATGAAATATGAGTGTCAGAGAGGTCTTCCCTGTTGCGCAGTGATTTCTCTATCGTCTGAATTGCTTCCTGTTGGGTTATGCTTGTGTAAAGCGCTGTAATGTCTACAGTCATCAATAGTACTTCGGCATTTCTAGAGCGGACAAAGGAGGTGCCATAATAGTCCAAAGTAAGAATGACTATTTAGAGGAGGCAACACGACAATTGTCTGATAATCAAGTTTATCAAGTACTACCTCAAGATCCTACAGGAAAACTACAAGATATTATTAAGGCCAAAATGACGGCAGCGGTACAACAAAAACTGATTTCTCAAAAAGAAATGACTTTCCTAAATGTAAAAGCACCAGTTACAGCTCATCTCTATTTAGTCCCAAAAATACATAAAAGCTTGTTTAAACCACCGGGGAGACCGATTGTGTCTACAAGAGGATCGCTTCTTGAGCCACTCTCAGTTTATTTGGATTCATTTCTGAGACCTTTATTAAAGGATATCCCCTCTTATCTCAGGGACACTTCTCACTTCCTTGAAAAATTGGATCAACAGACCCAATGGGCTTTGGATGCCGAAGTACTATTGATGACTCTAGAAATTACAGCGCTTTACACAAGCATACCCCAACAGAAAGCAATTCAGAGAAATCACTGCGCAACAGGGAAGACCTCTCTGACACTCATATTTCATTTTTGATGAGTTTGTCCCATTTGGTGATTACCAATAATTTTTTTCAATTTGGGGAAACACTCTATCTGCAAAAATCAGGGATAGCAATGGGAGCTTCCTGCGCTCCGTCGATAGCGAATCTTTTTATGGGCGAATTTGAGCATGAATGGTTGGATACATCCTTATGGATCCACCGAGTCAAAATGTGGACCCGCTATATTGATGACATCTTTGTACTGTGGAAAGGGTCCGAAGAGTCAGCAAAAGAGTTTGTGGTTTGGCTTAATCATTGTAACATAGCCATCCAGTTCACTCACACCATCAACCCTGTAACAATAGTTTTTTTGGATTTAGAAGTGAAAAAGGGTCCTGAAGGATGGATAACTTCTGTTTATAAAAAACCTATTACTTGTAACACCTTTCTTCACTATACGAGCGCTCACCCGGTGAAACTCAAGAATAGTTTACCATTCTCTCAATTTCTGAGATTCCGGCGCAATTGCTTGGAGATATCTGATTTTAAAAAGAAGTCTAAACAGTTGTTACAAGATTTTACAACAAGGGGATATCCAGCACAAATCTCACAAAGGGCATATAAAAGAGCCCTTAATAATGACAGAACTTGGTTATTAGGGTCTGCACAGCCCATCAGGAGTAGTGGGAATGAAGACAGTGTGAATCTCATCACAAACTTTTCACCTCTTAGTCACAAAATCCAGAGGATAGTCACTAAAAATCTCCCTTTAATACAAACAGTACCAGGGTTAGCGGAGAAAACAATAAGATGTGTATGGCAAAGAAATAATAATCTAAAGGAACAACTTAGCCCGATTAATATATGTTCTCCTCTGAGTGAAGATATTGACCCTCAACAGCGAGGCCACACAGCCTGCGGACACTGCATCATCTGTCAGATTACAGAAGATGTCAGAGAGTTTACTCATTTAGGGAAAACTTATATTTTAAAGCATAAAACCTCGTGCACCACAACATCGGTGGTGTATGCCGTCAAATGCCCTTGTAATAAATTTTACATAGGAAAGACGATCCGAGCCTTTAAAGTTCGTATGCAGGAACATAAAAGTCGTTTGATAAATAAAGTCATAACAGCGCCGTTGGTTCAGCATTGTGGAGAATTTAATCATGAGTTTTCAGAACTTCGATGCTTTTGTATAGATCACATCTGCAAACCGAAGAGGGGAAAAACCCTTGATGAGACGTTGTTATTTTATGAGCAGAAGTGGATTTTCTCAATGAACACGGTGACACCATATGGTCTAAATGCCTCAGTTGAGTGGCAGGTTTGTAAATGACGCTCATGCTGACGAATCATCCCTAACTTTAAAAGGAGGGGATTGTAATCTACCCGCATGCACGGCGTTGAGAAAATAAGCAGAGAGACGTGGGCAGCAGTTAACAGTGAGTGTAACCGACAGAGAGAAGATTTGTAGGATTACACTCAACGCTTTTATATATTTTTTGTCACAACGTACTCACATTCAATACGCAGCATGAATAATTTTAGACAACCACTTTTAACATGTTTTTTCACTCGCAGATAGATCTCCCGAAGAAACTCCATAGGGGAGTGAAACGCAAGGGCGCCAAGTGAGGCGTTGAGAGAGACCTCGGTGGAAGGGGAGTCCCACCAAGAACTGGTGGATACACGACAAAAGATAAGCCAGTCCAAAATGGATTTAAACATGTTTTAATGGATGAAGGGGAAGGAACACTAGTGGTGTAGATAGCAAAAAAAAGGAAAGAAAAAACAGCTCATTATATACAAAAGAGACAATTTCCCAGTAGTCATTGATGCTAGTAAAGCGCTATGTGTGTTTCACTATCTGTTGGTGACTAGCAGCGCTATGTTGGTCTGAGACTACAAATGGGTACATGAGAGCTTGTTGAGATTACACACCACAAATGCCCCGAATACAGCTGCATGTTACAGTGGAGTAAACGGCCGGTATTTTAACATTAGGCTTATGAATATAGCCTAGGCTGCTTAAATGCTTTTCATGCTGCAACCAATTGCTACCATGTTGTCTGCCTTTGTCCTGGCTTTTAACGTTAGCCTTCACTTTTTCTGGCTTCCCAATGTTAAACTTGCTAGCTGCTTCAAACTCACTGTGTACCTTGTGCTGAGGCTTTCTCCAGGGTAATTCTCTGTCCCTTTGCCTTCGGTTCCAAGGTTCTGCTTGGTCCTTTAGAAGCCTGTGCTGTAGCCTTGGGTCTCTCAGTGCTCCTGAATCCTTCTGCTCACAGAAGATTCTCCCTGCCTCTGAGTCTCCCAGGTACTTGCTTCGTGAGTCCAGTCTTCTCCTTAGTGGATCACAGCTGCTTAATTGCTCTCTCTCCAACTCTTCCTGGTCATGTCCGTCCAAATCCAAATCTTTCTCCTCGTCTGTTTCTGTTTCTGAGTGCTTAACAAGCTGCCTGTGTACTGCACTGCCCGCCTCCTGCTTAGGCGTGCCCAATTAGGGACTTGGCTTCTCTCCTTCCTTGAGGTGAGTTGTGGTTCCTGATTAGCTCTGTGTTTTTTTCTCTCTGAAGAGAAAATCCTGCATTCTCTTGCAGTACCGGTTCTCTCCACCGGATCACTATCTGTTTCCATAGCTTCTTGAGAGGCTTCTACATCACAACATATATGACCTTTCACCAACTGGGAGATAATCATATTGTATATGTGGCACTCAGTGCAAAAGACTGGATAACCTCCATCTTACTACTGTCTGCATCTCGGTATCAGTCACATTACTTCTAGGGATGTGCATTAGTTTGAAACAAAAAGGAAAAATATCAATGACATTTTCTCTTTTATTTTACATCATTTTAATTCAAAACATGGAACCAAACAAATTCAAAATTCATTTTTCTCAGGCCAGGTTGGCTGTTAGCTGGCCTCAAACTGGTACCCTTTGGCAGGCAACTTGGCAGGCAAGTTTTTTTAAGGAGAGCTACCATGACTTCACTGGGGGGGGGGTGGGGGGGAGGGAGGTGTTATTCTAACAAGTGTTGATGTATTGCTTATATTTGTTCTTCCTGTTTCCTGATTAGTCCAAAGTTTGTATGTTCTGCAGCTCTATTTAAAATGCTAAGTGGATTTTGAATCCTGATGTACAGATTTACTGCAAACATTTTTCTTCGCTGTTTTTGTGCCAGAAATTCTCTCTCTGGTAATATACTTCTAAAGCTCATACATTATACATAAAATTCTGTTAACCTCATAGTCACTTAATTGTGAGAAAATTAATATGTGATATGGTATGGAGAGATAGGAAGAGGCAGGGAAAAGGGCCAGGATTTTAACCTTGAATCACTGACTTAGTGCACTAGCTTCTTAGCAACCCACACCTCCTTCCTCCTCAACACAACGACACTCAGATGTTGATTTCTTACCATCATGACAGTACGAATCAGCTTGAACCCAAACTCCTTATTCCCAACCTCTCCTCCAATGCAACAACAAAGTGGCAAGAAAATCTATAACCCCACCTGATGTCCCCCTCCAGATGTATCTAATCACTCATAGCCCTCTAAAGACAGAATGATAGGTGCTTAGCTCTTGCTGTCTCGTACAACACACTCAAAACCATGCTGGTTAACCATGTAGGTTAAAATGTGAAGAAGAACGTGGCCAGCATCATTTTTACAGCAATGAACCTGCAAGAAATAAGGAACACTTCTCTCACCAGGTAGAAGACTTAAAGGATATGGGAGGCTTGTACCCTGAAGAGCTTGAGAAGTCTGGGTGGCCTTGTTGCAAACAGCTCAAGAATGGACTTTGAACCTTAAGGAGATGGGTGGCTGAGAGGATGGGGCAGAGTTGAATTTGGATATAATTACTCACCCTTCCTAATCCCAGCTGAAAGTAAATTGCATTTCAGATATTTATTTATTTACATTCTCTTATATACCATGCTATTCTGCATCAGTGCGGTTTACATTGAACAAACTGAAATTACATTGAACAGGGCATTATAACTTGGAGATAACTATTTTACAGGGAACATGGGCTATGGAGGGTTAAGTGGCTTGCCCAAGACCACAAGGAGCACCTGTGGGACTAGAAACCCCAGTCCTTCTGGCCCAAGGTTGCTGTTCTCTAGTGGGATTTGAACCCCTGACCTTCTGGCCTGAAGTACCTTGCACCAACCACTAGGCCACTCCTCCACTCCATATAAATTAGCTAGTCCCTCTTCAAGAGAGCTTACAATCTACATTTGTACCTGAGGCAATGGAGGGTGATGTGACTGCCCAAGGTTAAAATGAATATAAACAGGATTTGAACCCTGGATTTCCTGATTCTCATCACCCCACTATAGCCATTCCAAAAATTACAGTGTATATAACCCCTTCCAGGGAAAAATAATTTAAAAAGGTTTTCCTAAATACTGAATAAAACATAATAAGCATAAACTGAGCTCTGTAACAAACTGGTATCAGTTATTACACCTAAAATACAATATTAAACATGTTAAAAATGCAAATAAAATATCCAAAAAATTTTCAAGGTCAAAGTAATTATTTCTTCTTTTATCTTTGTCACATGCCAGCCTTCATCTGCAGTTGTCTCTCATCCCTAGTCTCTAGCTTTGATTGCCTTTTCCCAGCCCTTCTCTCTAGGTATCTTACACTTTCTCTGCAGCAGTTTCTGTCTCTGAGCCTTCAGTAAAACAAGCCCATCCTTTGTTAAGTTTACTCTCAGGAAATAAAAATTTATAGGTTTGGCGAAGGTGTGTAAGTAAAAAAAGAGACCTTAAAATGAGTTTCCAAGATTCTTTCTTCATTCCCTCACTAGTGACTGCAACTTGCATAGAAAAATGACAGAACTTGAATTTGAATTCTTTCTATGCTGTGCTTTTCTTGGAGGAATTTAACCTCACTGCCTAACTCTTAAGCAGTTGGAAAATAAAGGACTTCTGAAGAAAATTCCTAAACCCAGGTTCTATCACAGAAGTAGACACAAAATTAGTCAATTGATTTAAATATATATAAAACACATAAGTAAACAAAATCATCATGAAAAGCAGTGCCTGAAGTGGTTGTTCATTTTCACACATGGGAGATATGAAGCAGTTTTGAAGCTCTGGAGGGTCTATGTTTATATATCTTTCAAGACCTGACAGGCTCAATTTGGTGGTGTGCAGAAATGCTGGTTGCATCTATAAGCTGTCAGCTCTATAAGCAGAAGGTCTTTAGTTTGAATCTAGCCTTTAACTATGAGGAAAAAATGCCAATGATTTTTTTTATTTGCCTGGAACCTCTAGTAACCATTCAGTTATGTTTCCCTGAAATGCAACTTTCTAAAAATGAAATAAAACAAAATGAAAATGTATTAAAGCAAAACAAAATAAAATGAAATAACCCACTAATGAAATAGGAAATGAAAGGAAATTTTTTGCCTGAATACCTCTAGTTAATTATCAGTTAAGGGTATTCACTTGATGAAAATAGACTGTGGTGTCAAATTTCACTCTCTTAATTAGGGAACCTAATTTTAGATTAAGGGATATGCCTTGGATGGGTTGAAGTTGCAAAGGGTGGGTTGGAAAAGAATATATACCTGTCTATTTTATTTTCAACCTATAAGGGCCTAACTACCTCATAAATCTAATACAAGTTAATTTGAAACCTCTAAAGCAAACAGCTATGTGCCTGCTTAGAGCCCACTAAGAAATTAATGTGTGCATCTTGAGAGGTGGTACATGATGATGCCAATGCTGGCGGAGGAACCTGCCATTAGAAGCCTTAAGAATGTGGGGTCAAGAGATGTGGACAGTGGCAGAAAAAGGCATATGTGTTGTCCTCTTGAAGTACCTTAATCTACTTCTATAACCAGTCAAATTATATGTGCCTTGATTGTAAGAAAAAGCCAAATTATATGTGTCTTGATTGTAAGAAAAAGCGTATAGAAACACAGTTAAATAAAATAAATAAATAAATGTGCACCCTACACTGGAGATTTCCCACAAACCTCTTCTACTTTCCATTTAGTCCATCCCAGGATAACTAGTTCCTTGCCTCTGGACCTCTCTTGCTGCTATTACCAGACTAACGAGCTGCCTTGTTACATTTGTAATACTTCTGGAGTTTTCATACACTTTGGCTAACAGCTGTTCATGGCACGCAACCAGGTTCAGCCATTTCAGCCTGTCATCTTGTCTGGAGTGATAGTGAGGATGGTGCTGCAGTTTAGCACTCTATACTACAGACACATGGTATCAGCTCATAGCCTAGCCATGTAAAGCTGCTCATCCATGAGACCTACTTTGTTTATTTATTTATCCAGATTTGTATACCACTTTCTCCTTCAATCAAAGTAGTGAGTTACACAAAATGGGTTTACATTGAGGGGATGACATGACTTACAAAGGGATAAAGTATTACATTAATGCCTAGTTGTGCTATCTATACATTCAAGCAAAGTTAATGAAGTTCATAAGCTACTTAGCCATAACATTCCATGAATAAGAAGGTCTTAAGGGATTTTTGAAAATCCTTTAGGTTTTTTATGGCCTGCAATTCATCCGGAAGAGAGTTCCAGAGGTTCGGTGCTGATAGTGAAATGGCTCTGCTAGAGGTAGATTGTTTTGTTTTGTTTTATTGTATCCAGCTGGTAGTCATAATTTATTGATGCTGCTAGTTCATCTGGGTTGGTCGTTTGTGTCTTCGGATATCAGTCAATAGAAAATATCTGCTGAGCATTGGTGTAAGATCTTGAATATGTTTGTAATGGTTTTGAACTTTGCTCGCACAACTATTGGTAGCCAGTGCATTTTCTGAAGTATAGGTGTAATGTGTTCATTCTTGGCTGTGCCAGTTATGATACAGGCTGCAGTGTTCTGCACTAGTTGGAGTGGATGTGTAGCCTGCTTAGGTAGTCCTTGATACAGTGAGTTTCCATAGTCCAGTACTGGTGTGATGATTGCTTGGCATACGGTTCGGAAATGGTCCTGGCTGAGTAAAGGCTTGAGTCTTCTGATGAATTTTAAACGTTGGTATGCTTTTACAGCAGTTTTGCTTATGTGTATATGAAGGTTTAAATTTCTGTCTAGAGTGATTCCTAACTACTTCACTTCATCCTTTATTGGAATAGTGTGATTCAGGATGTTGAGGGTTTGAGGTAGTTTAAAGTTTGGATTTCTGGATATAAACATTGCATCTGTTTTATCTAGGTTGACTTTCAGGTTGTTATTTATGCGCCAATTGTTCAAGTCTTTGAGGCAATGGATCATGGAAATAAAGTCTGGTTCGAGTGTGTCAATTGAAGTATAAAGCATAATGTCTTCAGCATAAATATGATATTGTAACATATGGCATTTGATAATGTCACAAATTGGTTGTAAGCATATATTAAGTAATACAGATGACAGAGCTGATCCTTGTGGAATTCCTTGTCTAATGGGGAACTGTGAGGAATTTTCGTGGTCTCCTTTGACTTGCTGTGTTCTGTTGGTTAGGTATGATGTAAACCATTTTATTGGATTGTTGCATAGTACAATCTCCTGTAATTGGTTTAACAGTACCGAGTGGGAGACTGTATCAAATGCTGCTGAGATGTCTATGATCACAAGTAAAAATCCATTCTTTATATTGTCCAGACCCTTCAGTAGGTTGTCAAATAGGACTGTGAGTAGAGATTTAACATTGTGCATTGGCTTAAATCCATGCTGTTGTGGGTCTAATGGAGCATGCAGATCAATGTGGTCCTGTAATTGCCTCTGTATCACTTTTTCAATAACTTTCAATAAGAATGGAAGACTTGAAATGGGTCAGTAAGATTTTGGATCTGTAGGACACAGTCTTGCACTTTTGAAGATAGGTCATATCATGGCTCGTTTGAGCGACTGTGGTACATGCACTTGTATCAGTGACTATTTTACAATTTTGCGGATATGTGTTGATAACTGATCTTTAGAGTTTTTGATCCATTCAACTGGACATGGATCTGATGGAGATGTGGTTGTATTCAAGGCATTCATGATGTCTTCTGTTTGCTTTACTGTTGGTATGGTGAAGTTTTTCCATGTTTGTCCTATATTAGTCCCTTTTAGATTGGATATAAGCATGGCACTTGTCTGAGCTTGCATGGTGTTCTTATTCATTAGATAGCGTGCATATTGTTGGGGGTCAATTTGATGGTTGTTATAACCAGACTTTTCCTTAGTGAGTTTTTTCACAATTCTAAAAAGCTCCCTTGGTTTATTTGCCACTTTCATGATGAGGTTAGTATGGAATTGCTGTTTATGTTCATTGATGAGATTGTTGTAATTTTTCTGTTAAAGTATCAGGAGATTTGTTATGTCTCCATTTTCTTTCTATTTGCCTGAGGGAGCGCTTTGCTTCCCTGATTGTGTTGGAGTACCATGGGGCATGGGTTTGTCTGTGGGTAGATGGGTTTTCCTTTCTTGGAGCAGATGCGGCTTTGGTTATGCAGTGGTTCCATTTGTCTATTGTATCATCTAGGCTATTGCATCCTGTTGAATTTGTGGAATTATTTCCTTCAGGAAGTCTTCTTTGTTATAGGATTTGAATCTTCTTTTTATATTTTTCTCCTCGTAGTGTTGGGACATGCTTTGCAGCTGCAATGTGAATGTAAGGACACAATGATCTCACCAAGGAACTTGCGTAGGTATTGGATTAGTGAATCGATTTAGCTTGATCAATTGAGTCGGAATGAAGATGAGGTCCAGTATATTTTATTTTTATTTATTTATTTATTTATTTGAACAACTTTTATATACCGCTGCTTCCAAGGATCAGCAGCGGTTTACATTATAACAAACAGAACAGGTACATTGAACTTTAAGAACTAGGAATATTTTACATTATAACAAGTCAAATATCAATACTATAGATTTTACAATAGATTTTAAATTTTTACAAATTTTACATTATAACAAATCAAATATTAATACAATTGATTCAGAACTTATGAGTTAGTATACATTATTACATATATTACATTATTACAGGTATTGTATAATGCAATACTAGTAAAAATGTATTACAGTATAAAATAACATTATTGAGCTATATTACAAGTAATAGTTTATTAATGTAAATGATTCAGTTTATGGAGGTTGGGAAGCTATACCTGTTTCTCCATTGGTATAGTGTTGTGTGAATAGATGGGTTTTTAGTGTTTTCCTGAATGTTAGAAGATCTTTTGTTTCTCTTAGTTGAACTGGTAGATTGTTCCACAGTATCGGAGCAACTAGCGAAAAGGCACTGTTACTTGTTGAGTGTTTAGATTTTCTTATTATATCTGGGACTGCTAAGGTGTTGAGGTTTTTTTCTCCGTCTTATCCTATTTTCAGGCGGGCTGTGAAGGAGGGTGGTTAAGTATGATGGGGCAATATTATTGATTAATTTGAATGTTGTTAACAGTATTTTATATTGAATTCTACTGGATATAGGTAACCAGTGTAGAGTGTATAGAATAGGGGTGATATGGTCTGATAGATTGGCTTTAAATATAACTCTAGCTGTTACATTTTGGGCCATTTGTAAGATTTTGATGTTTTTCTTGGTTGTTCCATGTAGTATGCTATTACAAAAATCAAAATGTGGTATGATCAGGGCTTGAGTAACAGTTCTAAAGTCATTGTCTTGTAATAGCGGTCTTAGGGGCATGTTTACTAAACATTCTTATCGTGCGGGGCCGCGGTAGTGTACCTGTGCCATATAAGGAGTGGGCGGATCAGGCTGCCAAAAGAAACAAACCGGGAGTAAGCAACCGGACGTGTGCGCGTCACGGTAATGTGCGGGGTCGACATTAGCGCGCCAAAAGGCAAAGTGGCGCGCTGCCGGGTATAGAAAACACCCGAGCCGTAGTACAACGGTGAAGACACTGACCAATAGTGCAGGGGCCATGGGTTCAATCCCCCATTGTGCACAACGACAAAGGCCAGCTGAGACAGCAACTGTAATGATTAAAATTAGTTTAGGAGGCAAATTAATTTTGAACGGCATAAGGCGGTGCACAGTTCTTTTTCAGCGGCATAAGGAAGCGCACAGTTCTTTTTGGGCGGCCTAAGGCGGCGCACAGGTCCTCTTGTGCGGCAGAAGGCGGCGCACCGGTCATCTTGGGCGGCAGAAGGCGTCGCGCTGATAGGCACAAAGCGGTGCGCCGATAGGCACAAGCACAGGAACGGAGCCACAGCACATTGGTGAAAACACTGACCAATGGTGCTGGGAGCAGGGGTTCAATCCCCCCCCCCCCCGTGTACACTGAAGGCAGTTGTCAGTGTTTGTTTTCTATTGGAGTCACAGAAATTATGGCCGCCAGAGGTGCGTGCGCTGCTGTACGTAAAGCGGCGCACTAATGGTATTGGAGGCCTCTGATGACTGGGAGGCATAAGTCGCGCAATGATGGGAAAGCAGAGGAACCGAGCAACAGCATGATGGTTAGAACACTGACCAATGGTGTAAGGAGCAAGGCTGTGAACACCCGCAGTGCACACTAAAGACAGCTGGCTGAGGCATAGGGGGCTGTGGTGCTGGTCAGAAGGGTGTGTGGCAATGTTTTTTGAGGAATAATAATTTGGGAGAGGTAAATGGTGTTGTGCTGATTTGCAAGCACCCAAACACAATCAGTGTGCAATGGTGCAGGGATCAGGGGTGCAATCCCACACAATGGCAAATGAACATGTCTGGCAGAGACAGCACCTGTAAGGGGTAAGATAGCCCCATTAGGGTGTTATCGCATATCTGTGGAATAAGTGGTTTCCAGCAAATGTACTCTCAGAGCACTGTAACATAACGTGCCCTTGAAGTCACCCCACAGGACACATCTCCAAATGCAGTGTCCACCACGCCACCCAACAATGTTAGTGAAATAGTGGCCGAGGGGGCGCCACATAGGGTGCCCTATGAGGCGGGGAAAGGTCACAGCACTCTTTCTGCTGTTAGCACTGTGCATTGTAACGTATGGAAAACATAAGTAGTTGTGCTGACACAGTTCGTGCATATGTGATTTATCAGTGAGGGACTGCAGACAGCCCCTGGTGTCTGATATCCACAGGGTGTCAGAGTTAATCTCATATTGCAATCCTCAGCCTGGGCCTGTCTGCAGCCCTTTGCTCCGAGATCAGCAATGGCAGACCTGGGTCAGTCATTAGTTACACACCAAGGAGGGGCTGCAGACAGTCCCAAGTGACGCATATCAACACAGAATCAAAGTCAATATCATCCATTAAACTGCCCCATTACCTCTGGAGATTGAAATCCACAGAGTAACACAGCTCCATGACAGCCAAGGTCTGATGAAAAAACACACACGCCTATGTCATGTATGTAGAAAACTGGTGAATACAGCAATGATGTTGCAGGGGTCATGGTCTGCTCCAGTTAAATAATAAGGGTGGGTGAGGTATGTTCCCACTCTGTGATCAAGTGTACAGCAACCACTCCTGGCATAGTGAGACAATTACACCCTTGTGCCATATATTATTGCACCTTTTATGGTGCAGCAGATGTAACATCACAAACATACCCTGTCAGCAAAGGTGAACTGTAATCTATTTCCATAGGCCATGTTGAAAGGCTGTCCACTCCCAGGCCACTATCGTAGGCACATCATAAGCTGTGTCAATCAAAGGTGTGCCAGAAGATGCCATAAGGACGTATAGGTAAAAGCAGAAAGCTGAGCCAATAACAGTAACATCCCCCAAGCTGAATGCAAACAGAGGAATGTGCTAAACACACACATAACACAAACACTGCACAGAGCAGAGAAGACAGACAATATCAAATTAAATGAAGGACCTACATAAGTTGATGGGCTGCCGAAAGCAGCTGCAGGCCATGTGACACCCATAAAATGTGAAAAACATATCATGGGCAGCTATATCCATGCACAGATTGATGGTAATGTACCCTGCTACACTGACAGTGTGAGACAGAGGATGTGCAGATGTGTGTAGTAGGGGAGTCTGAAATGGAAGAATATGTGAAATATCAGGATGACGGTGGAGTACAAGTGCTAGGCAGAGCACACACAGGAGAGGCAAGCAGGTTGAGATGCAATGCACGAATGTGTGTTAGTCGATGACGTGGTTTAGCAGCATGCACATCAGGGTAGGATGGCACATAGCTGGCAGAGAAAGGATGGATGGAAGGATGTCGCACAACTCAGTTAATGGTACAATGTGGGCATGCCACTGATGTACACACATATGACTATCACACTAATGAAAAGCACATATGCAGGACAAGCAATAAAATACAACACTGCAGACAGGAACCACACAAACGACCAGTACTACAAATGTAGACGCCTAAAATGGTAACACACACCGCCCATGTGAGGCACAACAAAGTCTACATAACCAAAATAACGCATGCCAGTACACAAAACGCCTGCTGGCTGCCATGACAAACAAACACAAAAACAACTAATCTGTAGTAAATGCACATGCAGATACACCATGTACAGAAAGAATTTGCACTCTGTATCTTGCAACAACAACACCTGCACAAACACAATGAAATGTCCTGCACTGAATACAGCATGCAAAACAGGGATATAATTAAACACAACGCCATCAGAGGATGTTCCCTGGATCAGGTGAATAATCAGGAGAAGAACAGGAGACAGCTCAACATGCAATAAGGTGTAGCACACCAAACACCTGAATCTCATCAAAAAGAAAGGGCCACATGCAACAGGATGTAAAGACCCTAAAGTGTGAGGTCGTTATTACACAACAAATGTCATGGCTAGGCAACACACAGGATGCACCCTTTTCTACAGTGAAGACAGTAAAGGGTGTGTGTAGAGCTGAGGAACCTGTTGGTACCTCATGGCCGAGTGAGGCCATTAGAGATGTTAAAAACAAAACATGTGCGGAAAAAACATGCATACAGCACACGTCAAACACATGACCATAGCCAATAACAAAAAGCAATCAATGAGCACACTCTAACACAAAGATCCCAAAGGGCGTGTGTGGATGTCAAGCGTACATAGACAGTGATGTGCCATGTGGCTGTCACTAACACAGCTGGCACTGTACAAGGATGTGAGCATAGGTGACCCATGTACATGTCCAGCAAACAAACACATAAAGGGGATGTATGTGCAAATACCGGAGGACTAACATAGTGAAGTGAAACATGGCTTGCACACCAAACAAACAGTGAACAATTCACAGAAGCACCCCATGTGGCCCATGGCAGGTCATGTAACCCACCATCACCTAGCAACAACAAAAACATCATCTACACCCTGTGACATTGAAAGGAAAATGATGGATCCATGGGCTCACAAGGAGTCATGACTGATACAAAGTCACACATTGAGCATGATGACAGACCTGAAATGCAAACACCACACGAAACACATATTGGGTAAATACAGAACTTTATTTGGTTTGCACATCACAAATAGTGTAGACAGTGCCATCATAATATCAGGGCTGGCCGCATCACCTCGGAAAGTGCTCAAAACCTTTAGCATGTCACAAAGCCACCTCCTACAGAAAGGTAACTTGGTTGACAACAAATTATCCACACCAGATATAATGTGCATCAGGTGCATACTCTGCACCTGACACCAGACCCCAAGCGCCCCCTTGCTGCTGCATGTCGCAAATGTGTCACCCACATATGAGTGCATGTACAGATGAGATGATGCATGCTGAAGACCCAATACACCTCATCTGTCCCTCAGAAAATACCCAACTGTCAAAACAGGGGTCAGACTAACTCCAAAAAGATATTTGGTGCAAAGGATTTTAATGTTCAAAAACATGACAGAAAAGTAATGATGATACGCACATCCCAATGCCCGATATGGGATTACAAGCTACACCACTATGGACACAAACAATCATGTAAATCACAATAAGCATCTGCTAACAAATACCACATGCACATGACCACAGACATAATACCAACTCAACAACCAGCAGAAATATGCACATATTACACCATCAAGGAGGTCAACATGCAGTGTTGGTTTGGGGAAACAGTGCATCGTCACATATACCCGCATACATGGAATTTCCCAGTAAACAAGTAGTATTGACACCCACACTGCCACACTGCAAACATAATGTGGCAATGTGAGTGTCGCTAACACAAGCCATAGTCATGACCGTGAAGACGGGAAATGCAAGGTGTGTACAGACATGCAGACTGTCATGTATGCACAGTACGCAAACACACGAAGCAGCATATAAATAAGGAAATAATGGACAAACATATCACCTAAATCCACACAGAAGCCATAGGTCCACATGTGGTGTCACAGAAACATAGTCAGTGAGATGCACAAGCACCAGCCACATGGCAACATGATACAGTGATGCCACACATGCATGTAAACACCCATGGGTCACTGAAAACATCATCCCAAGATGGTGTTGTGTTTGAAAACATTGTGGAGTTTAAATGGGGATCATGTCCAGGTGGCAAATAGGTTGACGTAGACAATAGGAGCACTCCATCGTTGGCCACATGACAAATACATGGGCTGTATGCTTGTGTTGTAAGAAAAACATTAGAATATCATCGGTGCCATGTCACAGCCATGGTACAAAACATGAGACACCCAACTGTGACAAAATGTAACACCTACAATGTCCATGTCAGTTGCTGCTGCACAAGGGGGGATCATCGTAAAACGTCAGAATTGTATCTGAAATCCAAAAACTCATGTTAAAAGTGTCATTGAGGCTCAAGACATGCATAGTCAGGTGTCTGTGATCAGTATACCATAGTCCTTCGAAGTCCATGTGTGTCCCCCACAATGAGGAGCACGTCCTGCCAATCAATTGCATCAGCAGTGCTATCGACACCTCTGTCAGGGTGAAAGCAGTAGTCAAAAATCAATAATGTCTATCCCAGTCATGTGTTGCACTCTCAGAGGTAAAACATCCAATGGCAAAATGTCATAGCAAAGAGTTGCATGGTGGTCTGTCCTCAAACAGGTGGGTGTTGTTGACAACAGTTGCAGTGTAAGAGATGTGCCCGGTATGTCCACTGTCCTGTGTCAGGAGAGGAGAGGTATGTAATCGTCAGACACCTTTGAAAAGAAACACAAATGTCATAACGTCACAGCTGTGCAAATGCTGAAGAAAGGAATGCAAAGGCAAACAGGACATGATAGCAATATGAAACATAACCATGTGGCCAACATCATTATGCCTCAACACAGACATGGTTGTCACATGGATATGTTAATGTCCATGCGCCTGTCACACAGGTGTGTTGCAGCTACACACCATATGCAGCTGTTCATGTGAGTCTAGAGAAAATGTTACATGCCCATCAGAACAACATTATATCATCAACAGTGAAAGACAGATGTAATGAACCCCAAAAGAAACCAATACACATACCGTGTGTGTGCATCAGGTGTAGCTCATCAATCGCTTGAGCCACTACACAACAATATCAGGAACACCTGAAGGTAGACAATGTCAGCAAAAGCTCGAGATTCACCATGGCAAGCCAACGTTGATGACGGTCCAGATTATGTGCATATCTGTAAACACAAATGAAAACAGACCAGTGCTTAATGACAACAAAAGAAACATGTTTTCTCAATGCACACAACACATGTCCATAATGTTGACAACGTTTACACCACTATGTAAGAGGTAGCATAGTCACAACAGACACCCAGAGGCACACACCCCTAACAGCACATGATAATGTATGATGTCGGAGCAATGCAACATCACACAGGCAAACGAGAAATACACACACCCACAGTATGGAAATGTCAAATTGACATCTGTAACACATGGCCTGCATGTGCACAGGTGTAGATCTGTAGATATAACGGCCCAGTGACCATGCAATGATATCATGGTGTTGTCTGAGAGTACATTGTTTGGGGACAGAAAACGTGCAGCCAAACATCACAATACAACAACCTACACACACATGCAGGTCTGTTTCACATGTCACAGTGAAAGTGTGGTAGAGGACATGCTTAACCAAGACACAAGGGAATATGAGTGACACCAGCAAGAGATGGTTTACTGATGCTAAACCTAGAATATTGGAAAACAAATCATCTGTGCAATATGACAGATCAATAGGAACATATGATTTCAATTAGTGCGGTCACACACAATGTCTATGTACAACCACCTACCAAAACAAAATGATTACTTGCTGATGTAGAGACACATGGCAAAGCACCAGACCAACACCATCCAAACCACGTATGTCCTCTGCACATGGAGACACAAGATAAGCAAACAAATGTCATGTTATAGCCGTGAATCACACACTGCACCGTCATGTCCCCAGCTATCACACCCCACAAGAGCCCTCAATTAATGACTGCTCCCTATCACAATGTACAGATCACATACATGTCAGAGGCATCACGGAGATGTCTAACGAGATCCTGAGGTGTGTGTAGTGTCTCCGACCCCTCCCTTACCTCTCTGTCCGTGTACACACAGAGCAATTCAGGGGTATGCGCACACCATTCTGTTGTCTCAGTCGCAGAGTGCACTATAAACCTTTTATCACCATATTGTGACAAAAGACTCCTCTACCTGTTTAATGTTGTGCCAAAGTTGTATGTTAATCCACTTACAATAGGGAAAAGCATTGGATATCTGCGCTCCCACCTCATGTATTCCCGTATCATAAACATATCCTGGTTTGTACATCTCATACCGTCTGTAATATTAACAGTTATGTTCTGATGATGTGCACAAATAACATGCATAATGTGTTGCATGTGTTAAAATGGACCACCCCATGTCTGCATGTGACAAACCCCTGAGGGCTGCATGCCATCCCAATGTGTGTTAGTCTGAACGTTGAAACATGCATACCCTACATGTGCACCTCTGATAAATAGCTGGCACCTACGTCTGTGTATGTAAGTCAACATAATCATGCCTTGCTTGTGTCTGCAAGATATTTGCTCATATGGTCTGTGTTCACGTTACCTACACACATACACAGCCTGTAGCTAACGCATGATGGATGATGTTGCAAGAGCATCAGCAAGATATGCCATCCAATCCATTAAATACCTGCTATAACACAAGCAACACCCACATGCTGTGATCCAACTGGCTATTGTAAAACACCCTTTGCTGTATCTGGCTGATACATCTCACCATGTGTGTAGATACCCATCACTGCAGTGAAGGTAGACTCACCAAGTTAAAAGTGTTTTATCACAACCCCCTGGCTGCACAATGCAGAAGGTCCCCATCCCTAACCACATCCATGTCATGGCTACCTGATCAACAATACATTTTGACACACGTCATGTTTGACATCCACATACCACCCAAACTGTTTATATCATCTCCCCATACTAGCATTAACTATGTTTATTGTGCTTTATGTGACATGTTGCTACACACATGAAGAGCACACAAACATAGGTATGTCACAGGAGCCTAATACCAACATAAACATCACAAATGTGTCTAATCGTAGCGCTCCACAATGGACAACAGTCAACAAACAGGGAGTGACCGTCCAACATGAACATATCAACATATGGCTGACACTGTGTGGCACACATATCATGTAAGATAACACCTTCTGGTCTGACAACAGCTGTTTATATCAGAAGCATACACTACCTGTGAATTGCACCCTCCAAACAAACCACACAGATACCAACAAACCCCCACATCATCTGCCACCAACTGCTGTTGTGCAAATCCCACATTAGTTGTGGCACACCCATGGACATATGTGATGTTGGCATTTAGAGTCAACTGGTACTGCAGTGTGTCATCCAGATTCCATGTTAACATTAACACATAACACAATAAACATTACACACATTGTATAGCACATGTGTGTCGTAAGCGACTTAATACGTACATGTGAACAGCTCTGCAATCAACCTCCGCCTGAACGCTGAGCCCTCCCGTGTGTCACCACTGGCACGTACAGGGGGGCACAATGGATCCTCCTCAAGATCCTCATTAATTTCTGCAGGGATATCGTGCCTGAGAGCAATGTTGTGCAGGATGCAACAGGCTATGATTATCTCGGCAACAGTGCGTGGCTTATATTGTAAGGCCCCGCCTGTCCTATCCAGACACCTGAAGCGACTCTTCAAAACGCCAAAGGTGCGCTCTATGACAGAGCGGCTGGAGGCATGGGCCTCATTGTACCTCTGCTCTGCACGTGTCCGTGGCTGACGAACAGGAGTCAGCAGCCAGGGGCGACAACCATATCCTGCATCACCTGCAGAAAGAAATGTTGCATGTAAATGTAGGGGTCCATGTGACACAGTCCTGACAGCTGTGTCGACATGAGAAAGAAACCAACAAGACAGTGTGACAACAATATACAGCTGCAAACTATGCAGCTCTATCAGATATACATATGATGACATACAAGCTAAACATGGCTTATCCAGCCCGTAAACACATATCAAATATCACAAACGACCATAGTCACCCTTAAATAATGTGTGTGTGTGTGTGTGCTACATGCGTATGGTGATGCAGTTACTGTCCACATCTGCAAACCCACAATGGTGACACCACAATAGCAATCCAATGCTCCCATAATCACAGGGTATGTCTCATCAATAACCAAGGGAAAAAACATTGCAATTTGCGTGTGGCACACATACACACCATGTATGCCATGGTGGTAGGTAAGAATGAAAAGCATATCACCTGTTGACATCCTGTTTATGAATGGCAACATATGATGTTTATTTTGTCAGGCAAAATAGACTGTGTATTGTTGCGCGCCAATGCCTGTCATAGCCATACTCTTCCCAGTCCCCATCCTGTACACATCCCTCTGAAGGTGCGGTCGTCCAACATGCACACTGTACCCGTCATTAGTTTGCCCCCAAAACATATGCATAGGCACATAACCGTCCGGTGTAGCTGGTTCCCATACCGCTGTGTATGCACCCACGTAGTCCCCTTGCTGTAACTGTACATTTTACACAATGTGATGTGAAATGAGAATGGCCAGACAAGATGACACAAACGTACCCTCAACTACAGTGTCAGAGGCTACTGTAAACACTACATATTGTTGCAAGTCTGCTGTGACATAGGCAATATGTCTGGCCAAATATATGCACACGTGTTTCCCCTGCTGGAAACCTCAACATCATCTATCAGATATTAATATACACCTACTCATGTCAGATAGTGAGCCCTGGGTGACAACTCCATCACAGAGTGCGTGTGTCAAACTGACACGCACATGACATGTGTGTACTATTAGGGTTACCCAGAACCAGACATGTTAAATGACGGAGAAACATTATCCAGCAATTAAACATCATCACAGGTGTATGTGGTGGACAAAACCACCCCACCAACCACCCCATGTTTGCATATGCTACCAACATGCACTATGAGGTCATCATCAACAACATAGATGTCTGCACTGAGGTGGCAGCACATGTACAACATGTGCATATAACGGTCATAGACTGTGAGGATAATCATGATGTAGGGTTAATGTTTCTAGTCGTACCACACGTACAAAAACATGTAATAATGTATACCAACACCAGTCCTGTGACTAACATCAATCATATGCAAAGTGCATGTGTCAAACTATATAAAACCTCTACTGTGATCACAAATAGAAACATGTATAATGACATACAGAAATAAAAGACCCTGACATACTCACCCAGCAAGATACATTCGCCAAAACGTCCCTCCTCAAATTGTGTGAATATTGCCGAGTGATGCAGGATATAGGAGTCATGGGTGGACCCTGCAAACCTAGGGACCACATTCAGAATATGCTGATTTGCATCACATACAACCTGAACATTCAGGGAATGGTAGTGTTTGCGGTTGCGGTACGCTACCTCCCTGTCTCTAGGCGGGACCAGGGCAACATGTGTGCAATCAATAGCTCCCATCACGTGTGGTATCCCGGCTAATGCCTCAAAGGCCTGGTTCAGGGTCCACCATTGTTGCCTAGTGTGGGGTATGGCTATGTAATCCCCCATCCGGCTGACCATGGCACGCAGTACCTGGTGGAGACATCGTGAGAAGGTGGGCCGGCTCATGCCACCCACTGCGGCCACAGATGTCTGAAAACAGCCGGAGGCAAAGAAATGTAAGGCAGCAAGGAGCTTGACTAAACCAGGTATGGCATTGGACCGATCAGTCAGGGGCTCGAGGTCAGGTCTAAGATCCTCATAGAGACCCCTAATAGCCCTTGTGCTCAGTCGGTAAAGGGAGATGACCTGGTCCTCTCGCATGTCATAGAGCTGGGGACGGGGCCTGTAGAGGCGTGGCTGCCGAGCCTGCACCTCGGCACGCCTCCTGCGCCGTGCACGAACAACACAGGCTTGGACCGCCACCACAGCTGCAGGTCTGAGTTGCTGCGGGACTATACCCATGCCCTGTGCCCCAGCCCCATCGACACCATCTCCCGTGTCCGGCAACCCAAGCATCTGCCCACTGCACAGGACACATGCAGCAGCATAGACATGCGCCATAAACTCCTCCCACCAAACTAAGAAACAAATAACTATGTCACACACAATAAACTATCTAAGCACTGTACAAACTACAAGACACACCAGACCATACACACACAAGACAATACAATCCTCAATACAAACACCAGCCAAACAATCTACACATACACCTGTTCGGACTCCCTTACTGTCTCTCACCAAACACACTTCTACTCTTCTCCGCCTACAACCCTCAACGTCGACAAGCTGTTCTCCCTCACCTATATTTCTTTTTCCTTGCCGTGACGTCCAATGCGCATGCGCATCTGCTCGCAGACGAAGGTCTAGAGTCACGCGCATGCGCGACTCTACGCATGGGTGTCGGCATGTGCGTGGTGACACGCAGATGCGCATCGCCTTGCGCATGCGCAAAAAGCACCCAGACGCCCATGCGGGACTCCACGTAATGCGTATGCGTGACCATACACATACGTAACACTATTTCCCTCGGCGCATGTGTGTGTTGACGCCTGCAAACGCCCATGCGTATGACGTCACACTCACGGCGCACGAGCGCGACGCACGAGCGTGTCCCACCAAATACACGCCTGCACAAATGCGCATGTGCAGAAATCAAACGTGCAAATACCGTATAAATAGGCCTCAACACGTGGCACACGGTGAGGGATGTTAGAGGAGTTTCACAAACAGACACAGAGGTAAAGAGTGAGCCAGAGCCAGAGGATAGGTTAGAGGTAGTCCAGAGGAAGGAGTGAGACATAACGGTACAGTGTGCAATAGGGAGTGAGGCTGTGGTGGCAAGAAGTCAGAGGAAGGCGGGATATAGAGATTGAAGCAGAGTCTGAGAGAGAGAGGCTGAGGTAGGGGTACGGCACAGGATAGAGGGAGAGGAAAAATTAAATAATCACTGTAGTATCTGTGTACATGTGCTCATTTACTTGACACAGCACCTGTGTTACAGTGTACTGTATTGTGTCCTCTATTGTAGTGTTATTGTTATCTGTTGTGTGTGCTGTGTCCTGCTGTGTGTTGGTGAACGGGGGTTGTTTGAGAGGTGCCTGTGTTCAAGGTGGAGATGGAGAGGGACAGTGACAGAGAGGGCCAGTGTGAGGAGGCGGAGGATGTGGGGCAGCCAGTTGGTGATGAGTCACCCAGGGCACAGACTGCACAGCCTAGCCACGAACAGGCAGGGCCATCTGCTGAGCGACAGCCGTCACATTACAGCCAAATGGCCAAAAGAAAAAGGGTCCCTGTGCCAGCAACACAAAGGAGGAGAGCTGTAAAGTTCAGTGACAGTGAAAACCATATATTACTCACCCATGTCCTTGACAACTACGATGTATTATTTGGCAGAATGAGCACACGCACATCTGTTGCAAACAGAATGGCAGTGTGGGAGGATCTGCGTACTGCACTGTGTGGGGCAGGGGGCCCCACACGTGATGTAGACAGCTTAAAAAAGAGGTTTTCTGACATCAAGAGAGGTGTCCGTCAGCACATGGTTGCTGTAAGACAACATGCTATGGGCACAGGTGGCGGACCCCCCCTCACACCCACACTCTCGCCCCTGGAACAAGAACTTGCAGCACGGCTGGGAGACATCTACCTTCGTGGACTGCCAGAGGCCCTGGATAGCGCACATCCACATGCAGGTATGTACACTAACTAATCATTTCTTTCCCATGTACAATCTCCATATTCCGTACAGGGCAGTCCTATGCAAATACACTCCCATATGTGTCCACAAAATCCACATCATGTTGCCATCCTGTTGTGATATGTGTGTGCAATATCCTTACCTCACCATTTCTGTTGACATGTCTGGGGTTCACATCCAAACATACCTCCTCAACCCATCCCACGAGAATATGGCATAATGAAGCACACACACACATGAGTCACCAGACACAAAACAACTGTGATTTCCATACACTGCATGACTGTGTTGGTCATTTCCAAGGCATGTTTGTATGACATGACAGCAATACAGTGCTGCATGTGCACCCCAGTGGGCCAAAGGTGATGCCTAGTTGCCATACGCTGCACTATGGGTCACTGCGAGTCACATGTAGCACTGAGAGAATCATATGACATACAAATATGACCCATACTCACAAACCAACACACACATGCAGTGACTTGCATAAAGCAGGTGTTAGGGTGGGGGCAGTAACACGCATGTGCGGAAATATGTTACAAAACAGAGGAATGGGATGCTATGGGCAAACATGTGCAATGTGACCATGAACAGGAGAAGGGGCGATCTGCCACCTGTGCATGGGCACAGCACACACATGTGTCCCTAACCCAGACACATGGTGGTGACACACACGTATGGGAGTGTGTCCGGTGTCTGGTATGCAGCACACATGAACGGACGCAAAACATCCTGTCTGTGTGTTATGTATCACACATGTATACATATGTGGTTTGCTGAAACATATGTGTGCTCTCTCTGATTCCTCCCAATGCAGGTGACTACAGTCAAATGGGTGCGGAGGAAGAGGAGGAGGAGGGGGCAGAGGAGGAGCAGGAGCAGGATGAGGCGGTGGTGGAAGAGGAGGAGGGGGAGGTCTACATTGCAGCCCCTATGAGTCTGATGGAGGCAGAGGCTGCTGTCTCTGGGGGCAGCACAAGTGCTGGCGATGAGTCCCTGGAGCCACACGTGCGCGCCATGACACCATTGCGTGAAGCAGCAATAGAGACCAGCCAACCACCCATGCCAGCAGAACCAACACCTACACCTCTCCCGGAGTTGATGATGGCAGAGATGAGGGCCTATGGTGCATCATCACATCGTGCTGCTGAAGGTGGGTGACAATAGACTGTCACAACCACAACACACACACCAGTAGTCCACAGTTGGTGTGTGTGTGGTGGCTGTTCATACATTACCTCCACACGTTACATGTTCTGCTTGATTACCTTAGATGTGTGATACCCAAAGGTTGTAGGGTACCTGAAATGATAGCATTCTACCCCCAATAGAATAGTGTATGTTCAGGTTGATACACATGGATGCAGACATATGAGGAATGTGTCTGACGTCCCAGCACTCTATGACAACATAAATTGATACAGACATTGGGAAAGCTACATCCTGCCGCTCTGCAGATACCCAAATGTCTTGTACACAGCAGGATGACAACTTAGCCATAGTCTGCTGTGTTAATGAGCATATGTTAAGCTATATGACCATTCCTCAATGTCTGCATTTGCGGGTAGCGGGAAACATAGCCATGTCTTTGTAGAGCTCTGATGTCCCCCTCTGTTGCTTCCCCTGCTCTGTCCAAACAGAAAAGCGTGTAAATGTACTACACAAAGGGCAATTTCCTTATCGGCCCCACTTATATGGAACTCTCTCCCTCCCGATGTGCGATCCATGGATGATTTAAAGGAGTTCAGAAAACAACTGACATTTGTACTCTTCACTGAGTACTATGGCACAGACATCTAACAGTCTCTATTATTATAGCCTGCATGTAACGTGTTTTACTGTAACAGTTCCTTGATGTTGTGTATCCCAATTTTACCTTCACTCTTAGGTTTAGTCAGTGTATGCCCCCCTGTCTCTGTTCTCCCCTCTTGTGTCTTGGTAACCGCTGTGATTTAAGGAAGAGGCGGTATAGAAAACCTGTACAATAAATAAATAACTAAATAACTACACATTTGTTACATGGCCTACATTATCTGGACCAAGGACCCTCCTCTGTGTTACAGTGAGGGTGCACATGTATCACTCAGGAGTCACATATGTGCAGCAGAGGTGCACATGTACAGGTAAGGTGTGTCATCCCTGTGCCTACCAGACATCCCATTGCTTCATTAACAAACACATGTCCCTGTCAGAGAATGTGTTTTTCCCTCCACATGTGTCATCAATTGTGATGTCATATCTCGACCTTCCTGTGTTCATCTCCGTTGGTGTCCAGCTGATGTAGTTGTGGCTCGTGCATGCGCAAGCTCCCCTACACAATGGTTATGTGAGAGCTGTCATTGGCCAATCCTGTTGCCACAACTGTAGTATATGGGTGTTTCACCACAGCCTGTAAATCGTTGTGAGGGCATACCACATCTACGTCGTGTGATGTGCCCTGTGGGTTTGTCTGCCTGCCATATACTACTGTGGACATTATGTATATTGGCCCTCTCCATTTCTGTGATTGAGTCTGCCCTATCACATCACCAATCGTGTGGCATGTACATTAACTGTTTGTGTATGGCGTTGGAGTAGTGGAGATGTATGGAATATAACACGCTGTATCCCATGCACAGGCAGTCGACGTGTTCTGGAGCGGATACGCCTTGCAGTGGAGCAAAACACAAGGCAGGTGTGTGGTGAGATCCATCAATTACATGAGGCGGTCCAAAACATGCCCGTCACCCGGATATGTGAGGCCCTTGAGGGCATGCTGGATGTTATGCGCCGACTTGCTCCTGCACCACCACCAGCACGGGTTCGAGGAGAGGGTCGTGGCCGGGGGAGGGGGAGGGGCCCGACGTGTCAGGCGTGGGCGACCACGTCGCCAATAATGAAACATGATATATGCAATAACATGGTATAATCCTAGTTTTTGTTGATCTTACAATGCGCAGTTAGAGCAATTATGTATCCAGTTCAACATGTTTTGAGGTGTTTGTTATGTGTGTCATGTCAATAGCTTACATATGCAGATCATATGTTGTGTGGGTGTCAGGTAACACTTAAATTTGTAACGCACACACATTAGAATATCCATGTGTATATGGAAAGCTAATTATGAGACTTACGCTGTGACAATAAACAGCTGTATTACTATACATACAGTGTGTGTGTCCAATGAGTGTCCATGTTGTCCCATGTGTATCAGGGAGGCGGGGGGTGTTTGTGAAAACCCTAAATGAGCTGCGCCCAGGTCATCTAGTGATGGGTACAGTAGATGACCCACACACAGGTTCCCTGCTGCAAATACCTCAACAGAGTCAGCTACGATTGTCATGCTGCACAGACATGTGATGTGTCACGTGCACCTTGTTTCCCAACATCCTTGGGGATGCAGCGGCACAGTGTGCACAGACATCCATGTGGTCACAGGGGGACTATGTTCCCAATGGCGTGTTTACGTCACATACTCATCGCCGTGAGAAACCCATCATAGAACACTCATTGGTGGCATATATGTGGCTTTTTCCCTTGACCACATCAATAATCTCCTGCCTCCCAACACACCATAGGTACGTCTGTGACAGAGGCAGATATGGGTGGTCTGCCTATGTTTGGGACTCAGATATGTGAAGACCTTTGTTCCACATAGGACCATTCCTGTGCCATGTACATCAGTGAGACAGCTGCTACGTTGCAATGGTTACTGTAGACCCCTAATTATGAACATCTACACCTTATTTGGGGGGTGCTGTTGGTTTCACACACATGTTTGCACCACAGCAACATATGTGCACCCACACATATCACATGCTGACATCCGCACACTTTGCCTAGGTCAGACACGTGAGCATTACAGGTTTTTTCAAAAATATATTTTATGATGGAAAACAGAACTGGGATAAACTTTACAGACGTGGGAAGGGGGAAAATACCATCACCCTCCCCCCCTCCCCAAACATCCCCCCCTCCCCGCAAACGCCCACACGCAAATATAAAACACACACACACATAAAACAGACACACAGGTGACACCCACCCTCCCCCAGCATGCCCACTGATGGAAGACAGGGCAGCACAGGGCACATGTGGTGACGTCACTAGCACAATCACTGACGCCAGTGACGCCATTGAGGGGGTGCTTGCCGACATGGCAGACGTACCACCTCGGCAACCACCCTCTCAATCACTCCCGCCAGCCACTGCTGAGAGTGACACATCTCATGTATGCGTTGCTCCATCCCATCCAAGGCCACAGACAGGTGGTCCACGCATATGCCACCACACACACACATTGTCAATGTTGTCTGTGTGGTGGCATCTGCATAGGGCCTGTCTGTGGCCCTGGATGGTGGAGGCAACTGCAGTGGCTGGGGGGAGGCCACAGTGCCCTGTGATGCCCTGTCTTCAACATCACTTTCCCAAACCCCTTCTGGGAAATCCTCCACCCCTGATCCCTCCCAAACATCCCCCCCCCTCCACATCACCTGCAGCCACCCTCAACCCTGCCTCCCCCACAGACACCCCTTCAGAATGTCCTTCTTGGCCCTCCTGTGTCCTTTGTTCAGGTGATCCAGGTGTTTGCGCCTCCACCACCTCCACCTCATCATCCTCGTCCACCTCCTCCTCCTCCTCCTCCTCCTCCTCCTCTGTGGTGTCCAGGACCACCACCTCTGCATCATGTGGTGTTGGTGTCCTTCGGAAGAGGTGTGCAGAGGTGGTGGCCTCATCCTCGGTGCCATCACCATCTGTGGAACATGACAGCCATCAGCACGTTTCTCTGTCAGAAATGTAGCACATCTACATAGGCAGGTAACACAAAGGCATCTCTGATAATGGGACATAAGTTACAAATACGTGACATTCTCATTATTATACATCATCACCCTTTTGTGAGTTCTCACCCTGGAGGCGCTGAAGGTATGCAGCATGGTGGAGGCGCAGCTCCCTGCCCTTCTTCCGGAGATCCTCGATCTGTGGATATGCAAAGGAAAGGTGAGGGCATTAGTGACTCGTCACCTTCTGCTGGTTTGCCCACACACACACACACACACACATCACTGTGCACAGGGTCTTGCTGCTTCTGCGACAGTGCTGTGTGTGTGTGTGTCATGTACTGCATAGTTTGTCACCTGTCAGCAGGCAGTTCCATGGGCAACACGCATATGTCATGCCATGGGTTCTCCGCTGGTGACAAGGGAGCCTGTGTGTCACAGCTGACCCTCATCCCTTGTGACGGTGTGTGTCAGCATCCCACAGTGTGAATGCACTGCCCCTCCCCTGTCCAACATGTCTCTCTCAGGTGAGGTATACAGCTTACACAGGGATCAACATTGAGAAAAACGTGTGAGAGTGACACGGACATGGAGTGGGGCCCCCCCCCCGGGGATTGGGGGGGCTGTTATGTCCTCATGCTGCTGTTACGCCAGGTAAACTCTGACAGGGGTTTGGCTATGCTGTCACCAGATACACACATAACATGGTCTATCACCTGGCTGCAACGTATATGTACATGCTAGTTTGTTTTCACAGGTGTGCTGATGGACTGTGGCTGCCTTCTTATTCCCCACCTCTTTCTATAGCATCCTGTGTGAGTGGCAGATAAAAGTGGGTGACATCATTTGGGTGTGGCCCAGGGCAGTCAGCCCAAACGGGCCATGCCTGGAAGGGCCTTCAGGGAAGCTTACATGGTTTGTGGGGGGTGGCCAGCAAGGCGTCTTAAGTATTCATATTTCATTATGGCCTATTGGCAAACGGGGGGAAACCTACAAAGTGACATACTCCTGTTATCTCATGGCTCACGTGTGTGTGGGGGGTTATGGAACCTCCATTTGTGTACATTGTGACATATAGGTCAGATGACACACAAAATAAACATACACTGCCACACGTGTTTCACTACAATAACTAGTGTCATGCAATGACAGACACAGTGACCTGCTTGATGTTTGGCAATCCATGACCTAGGAAGAGCCATATTGCACGGCCAACATCACAACACACATACACATTTGTTTGCTTATGATGTCATTTAAAATGGACACTGGGGTGTGTTCTCATGCATCCTGGGGTTTCATCAATATAGTCACACATGGAAGGCCTACCTCCTTTTGTTCACAGAACATTCGGGGGTCACAGTACCACCTGCATTAGTTGCTTTGTCTGTGCACATGTGTGCAGTGACACCTGTGGCCAGTGTACATGGCTCCCTCAGCACATCCTGTACATACCCTTTCGCACCCTTGCATGACCTTGTAGCAACATTGCACAGTTTGTTGCCAATGATGTTGTCCATGCTAGTCACAGTTACACTGCATGTGCTGTGTTACACACATCTATGTTGAGATTCTCTTTAGACATCCTGGTACTCAACCCCACTGGCAAACTGATATGCAACCAATCATTGGCGGAGTGTGGTGAGAGGAGTCATTGTGTGGGTGGCCCTATTGACTGTGACAGGGGACACTAACATAAACATTCACCTTTGACAGGGCCAACAATATCAATGCTTGCACCACTGGCTGCATTGTGGGAGGTGTGTCATATGGGCAAGCTGCTGGCTATGTGCAACCTACGTTGCACACAGTTGATGTCAGCGTAATGTAGGGGTAGGGGTGGGTATTGTTCCTGTATGGCCTAGGTTATGTTGTTATGTGCATATTCACTGGTTCAGCTGGGCTGACAGAAGGTGTTTTGTGGAAGCAATATCGACAGGGGCCAAACCAACATAACGGCTCTTTGCACCAGTGCTCATGTGTGGGTTTATGTATGTGTTATCCAGCAACATCAGTTGCATGTGTCACTGAAACACCATCAGTGATGTCCATGTGTCTGATGTTGTTGGATTTATCTTAGGTGTTAAGGTTTTGAACCACAATCTGCATGGTGGTATGGGGACATGTCTCTGCTACAGGTTTCTGATAACACATATAATGGCTAAGGGGGATGGGGTGCTGTTACACACATTAACCTCTGCAGCTAGCATATCATCTGGAGACATCACAGACATGTGTGATGAGATATTCACTTCACAAACTATGGTATAGGTCCAACCTACCTGCCATGAACATACACATTATCTTACTGACATACCCACCATAGCTATTGCTGATCTGTCCCCCTGTGGGCTGGTTGTCCTACCACAATTCATCAGCTGCACACACATTAGCAAAAGGGTGACTAACACGACGCATTGCGCAGCTCACAGGAATCCTGGGGATAGGGAGAATGCATATAACCTGTTAGGCACACACAAGCATATCCCCATGGTGCCAGATTAGACACTGGGATGGTCTTCCTGGCCTCCAGGGGATAGGGAGCATAGAGCAAAACTGTTAGAGCACACACAACCATATCTCCATGGTGCCAGATGAGCCACTGTAGTGGCATACCTGGCCTCCAGGGGATAGGGAGCATAGAGCAAAACTGTTAGAGCACACACAACCATATCTCCATGGTGCCAGATGAGCCACTGTAGTGGCATACCTGGCCTCCAGGGGATAGGGAGCATAGAGCAAACCTGTTAGTGCACACACAACCATATCTCCATGGTGCCAGATGAGCCACTGTAGTGGCATACCTGGCCTCCAGGGGATAGGGAGCATACAGCAAAACTGTTAGAGCACACACAACAATATCTCCATGGTGCCAGATGAGCCACTGTAGTGGCATACCTGGCCTCCAGGACATAGGGAGCATAGAGCAAAACTGTTAGAGCACACACAACCATATCTCCATGGTGCCAGATGAGCCACTGTAGTGGCATACCTGGCCTCCAGGGGATAGGGAGCATAGAGCAAACCTGTTAGTGCACACACAACCATATCTCCATGGTGCCAGATGAGCCACTGTAGTGGCATACCTGGCCTCCAGGACATAGGGAGCATACAGCAAACCTGTTAGTGCACACACAACCATATCTCCATGGTGCCAGATGAGCCACTGTAGTGGCATACCTGGCCTCCAGGGGATAGGGAGCATACAGCAAAACTGTTAGAGCACACACAACCATATCTCCATGGTGCCAGATGAGCCCTTGCGATTGTCCACATGGAATCCAGGGGATAGGGTGTATGTGTTAACCTGCCCATGCACAGACAAGCATTTTCCATGGGTTTCTTAGAGCCTACTGGGATGAGCTCTATGGACCTCTGCAGTTAGGGGAAGTGTTTGGGGCTCTGACAGCACACAGACCAATATCACAGGGCTGACAGCAAACACACTGTGATGGGCTCTCTGTCCTCCTTGTGATAGGGTGGATGCCTGAAATTGGATGGGCACGCACAAGCATTTCTCCAGGGTGATTGCTAGCCCACTGTGATGGGCGCTGTGGACCCATGCAGATAGGCGTGTGTATTGAACAACATGGCCAACACTGCCCATCTCATCTGGGTGTGTGACATACCATCAATGCTACGTTTCACTTATCCTTGTGCTTGTCCCAGGGTGCTTTGTTACAGGTACTGATCCCACCATATCCATATGTTGTTGTTTCTATTTACATCTGCTGATCTAGGGTCTAGCATAATTACAGTATGTTGTGGCACAGCCATGGCAGCAGCTGACATGCCACAAGGGTAGCATGGACACCTCTATGACCATGTCCATCACCACCTGGGTGCAGGTCACCACACTCACAAATGACACAGATACATTTTGCTATGTCCTCTCATCTTGTGCACATTACTGACTCACAGTACCTCATAACAACAGCATGGACATTTGCAATTAGCACAGGCTACAGATCTCATTTTGAGGTACAGGCACCATACACTTACCTCACGTGGGTAGTCTGCTTCACTATTGTACCGTCTTTGTAGACGTTGCCACGCCCTTAGGACCTTGGAGCTGTCCCTGTGCCCGGTGGCCCCTGGGAAGAGCTTGTGCTGGCGTGGTGCGATCAGCCGGGACAGGTGCCTGAGCTCTCGGAGGTTGAAGGAGGGCTTCCTTACTCTGGGCGCCATTTTCAGATATTATCACCTGATTGGACGCAGCGTGCATCACGCAATGCGTAGGGCACCTGAGGCGCAAATTTACGTGCACCTGCGCCACGCATATGGCGCAGTTCAGAAACGTATGGCGTCCATGTGCGCACCGAACGCAGTACGTGCATGTGGCCTACGCAGCTGGCGCATGTTTGCAATATTTCACGTGCAACTGCGTCACGCAAATGCGCACAGAAAAGTTTATCGCTAGAACCTGCGCGACACACATTACATATGCACTGTTGTGCGTCATTTATCTTACGGAACTGAACACCATTTTCGAATGTTGATGTGTATACACATTTGGGTCTTGAACCTATCAACACATACACAATGGTTCTTTGGCTTCTGTATGATGTGATGTGCTATGGCTTTCACATTGCAATGACTGCCAATAATAAGGGTGATGTTAATTAAAGAAGGTTGCTGTGTGGGTACCCGTTAGTGTACTGGTGCCATATACGGAGTGGCCGTTTCAGGGCGGACATAGACAGACACCAGAGCAAACCTGTGCGTGTCGCAGTAATGTGCGGGGCCCACATTGGCGCGTGGGAAGGCTACGTGGGCCGCTGCTGCATAAACATACAGCAGAGCCGTAGTACAATGGTGAAGACACTGACCCATGGTGCAGGGGCCATGGGTTCAACACCCCATTGTGCTCAATGGTAGAGGCCAGCTGCAGCATCAAATGTAGTGGGAAAAAGTGTTGTTGGAGGTATAGTAATTTTGGGCGGCAGAAGGCGGCGCACGGTTTATTTTTAACGGCATGAGTCGGCGCACCGTTCATTGGGGGCGGCAGGGGGCGGCGCACTGTTAGGTTTGGGGGGCAGAGGGCGGCGCGCTGATGTATGAGGGGGCAGTCCGATAGTGGGCGGCATAGGTGGCGCACTGATGTGCACAGCAAACAGTAACAGAGCCTTAGCACAATGGTTGGGATACTGACCAATGGTGCAGAGGTCAGGGGTTCAACCCCTCACAGTGCCCAGTGAGCAAGGTTGGCTGGGGCAGTAAGTATTATGGTGAGGTGTGCTGTAGGAGGCCTTATAGTTTTATTTTATTACCCACTACCAGTATACCCGCTCTAACAGCGTGTTAATATATGGAGGCCCGTAAGGCACATGTTACAGTGCACAGTCCGCAAAGGCACCCTAGCAAGTCCCCTATAGGGCACCATGTATGCTGCGCCACAGGATAATGTATAGTGCACGCAATATGGATGGCAACCATAAGGTGGCCTATAGGGCGCCCTATAATGCACCCTCAGAGGCACCCTTATGGGTACAGTATGGCAAGGGTGTGTTTGATGCCATAATATGTACATAGTTGATGCCATAATATGTACATAGTTTCCCTAAGTTATAATCCCAGTTGTATATTTCCTGTTATATGTAAACTCACCACAGTCTGTTGATTGAAATGAGTATTCCTGTTTAATGTAAACCGCGCTGATGAAAAAGAGTGCGGTATAGAAGAAATTCAAAAAAATAAATAAATAAATAAATAAACATATGTCCAGTAAAAAAGTACAATGCTCTGGACAACCCTATCACAGAACCCCTCTGTGGACTTGAACCCATGACCTCCTGCTATAAAGGCAGTGACGGAACCATTGGGCTACGGCACTATAGCTCTGAGTAAGCGCCTGTGTGGCTGCAGAGAGCCTGCACGTCACCCCACAGACAGTCTGCTGCTGTAGACAGGACGGGGTAGGCCACCCGTACCCATGATGCAATGCACATGCAAATCAGCTGCCCACAGATGCACACAAGATGGGGACTGCACCCCAAAAGCTACACGGCATGGTAGGGGGAACTGTCCGTGTCCACCCACACAGAACCTCGGCCTGGTGGGGGGCCTGAGCGTGAGGACTGCCGGCGAGGGGTAGCTACACACCGTCACATTGTGCAGGTAATGTGCTCACCCTGAGGGTGGGTGGTGGCGCCCAGGACCAGGTCCACATCAACGGCCATGGCTGAATGAGGCCATGCCAGAGCTCAAAATCAGTATTAACCTGTGTGATAAGAAGGTGTTGCAAACCCATCATGGATACCCCTTCTGTCTTAGTTGGTGGTTCCCCCCCCCCCCCCATAGGTGGGCAACGTACCTACCCCCCCCCCCCCAAATGACAAACAGGGTCTCCCATCAACAGATCCCCATCCTTTCCCCCCCCCCCCCCTTGCACTAATGGCAGTACAGTGGGCCATCAACCCCTGTCCTGCTGGGGGACAGACACCCTACAGGGCAGTCCAAGCAGCTCCACACACATCCAAAACACACTATCAGACAGACAGTAGGCCTGGATATTCAGGGGTGCACCCCAGCACTATCTGATATTCTCCTGCAGCAGGCCATCAGCTGCTGCACCCTGCAAGGAGCTCCATCAGGACACATACCAGCTGTGCAGAGTCTGCTGGATAGTCCTGATAGGATTGCATGCACCCCAAACTGGGGTGGCAGCACACACAGGCAGATCAGTCCATGAAGAGGCCCCAACAGGACACCCATATATATCACAGGAGAGAAATGCTATACAGCACTATGGGGGTGCCTAGCCATGCTGTCATCACTGCACGCTCAGGGTGAGAGTGATCCACCAGCAGCAGATACAGAGGTCAGCCTGTCTGTGTAGGTGGTGGCTGGGCATTACAATGTCCCAGCCAGTGCCCCATGCCCTGTGCAGATGCATCCTGGCCAGCACACCCTGTCTGAGCTATACCCATGGTACCTTGCTGCTCATTATGCACATTGTCAGGCCAATACTGGCAACAGTGCTGGCAGTGTGGCCTGTGGAGGGTGTTTGTAGCCAACACACACTGTATAGACAGACACCCCCCCCCCCTCACCTATGCCAGCATTGTGCTACTATTGGGGGAGTCATTCGACGTGCCCACCACACCAGTCCTGGGAAGGGTACAGGCATGGATATGGTACACAGTACTGCTGCGTGTCACTCCCCAGGGTGGTAAATACTGTCAGGGGCCAGACCTGGGGCACGCACCACAGACAGCCGACAGCTTGTTCTGCTGCAGCACAAGGAGCAAACAGTGCTGAGCGTAGGACTGTCTACCTGCCAGTACCCACATCAAACGTTTGTGGTCTGTGTACCGTGTACCCAGGTATAGGGTGGCATTGCTAGGGTACGCAGGAGCTAGATCTGGGAGATGCCCCCCCAGGGGGCTTTTCCAATGTGGCCTGTGGGTGTGGGTGCGTCTGGACCTGTTGCCTCTTGCTTTACGGCAGAGTGTCCCTACTCCAGTCCTGGTGTTCCAGACACTGTTCGGGCCTTCATGCTGTCCCCTATGAATATGCATGGGCTACAGTTGCATAGCATGGGGGTGGTGCAGACATCTGCAGCATAGGCATCTGTCTTAGGGGAAGCATGGAACCTGAATGGTGTTTGGCCCTCCAGGACTGCATTTGGGAGACTCTGCTGGAGATAATGTGCCTGTTTATGGTGTCTGTGTTTGGTGTGGTAAAAGATAGGCGTATTGACCATGCCTATGTTCTCAGCAATAAAGGTTTGTCCTTACTACCACGGTGTAGCTGTGGGGTGAATATGTGGACAGGGTTGGCGGTAGCTGCAGCTGGGCTCTGAACCTGTGACCCTCTGTTCTTGCATACACTGTCTGTGTGCACTGCACCACCGTGTAGCCACTGATTGGCTGCAATCCCTGGGTGGTCCATGACTGTACATCCGACAGGGCCTGTCTGTTGCAGTGGACGGTGCCAGCCTGCACATGGCCTGGCCACTGTCCTCTGTGGCTAGCAGCCACTGCCCCCTCCACCATCTGAACCCTTCCGCCAACATGCTGGCATGTCCTTATCCTTGCAAAGGGATATGACCTGATTGCGTAGTGGAACCCCAGGACTGTATTTGGCTCACATGGTATAGCGGTCTAGCTGTTGTTCTTTAGCAAGGTTTTTGTGGAACGTGGGCCACCCATTACGTGATCATGACCAGGGACACAATTGGCCCTTGGCACGTGGGGTGAAGGCATGTACAGGCACATCTGTCGTACATAACCTCTACCTACTTAACCTCTACCTACGTGTCCTTGGCCCCTACAGTTGTGGCACTACAGGACTGCATTTGGGGGACGCGGCTGTTGGTGATGCACATTGTGCTGGTGTGTGTGTGGTGTAGGGTAAAATATGGGTGTTTGCAACATGCTTTTGTTCTGTGCAATAAAGGGGTGTCTCTGCTATCTGTGTTTAGTGGTGGGTTAAATATTGGGATTGTGCTGGCATGTGCCACAGCTGGGATTTGAACGTGTGACCCTCTGGTCCTAGAGGTACCGGCTCTGTCCACTGCACCACACTGTGGCCACAGAAACAGTGCAGTCCCTGGAGATAGTAGGCCTGGCAGGGTGGGGTTCCAAAACCTGCTCTGCACATTATTACTGTGAGCTCCTTCACCCTGTCTGGTGACAAACGTGCAAATATAACACGGGTATGACGTCCGAACAGAGGGGGATAGCATATTCCCATGCTGGGCAACAGTGCTATTGATGGACAACCATAAGTAACACTCCCAGGAGGGGTCCAATACACAGAGACGTTTTTGGAGGTGTCTTGTTTTTAACTTTTGCGCATTACTATACCTGTTCCCCAGCTGACTTACTATTTTAATGCTTTTGTTGTGGTAATTTCCTCTTTTTCATTGCAGTTTTGTGCTGTGCACATGTATCACACTGCTGACGTTTTGCATGTTTCCCCGGTTTTGCTGTACATTGCTGACGGAAATGGTTTCTCTTCCCTTTATATGCCCTCTACCGCGAGTGTTTCACTCGCGCTATTTTTTACATGTAATTTCGGGCCCGATACTGTGCGGGGAGCCTCTCCCCTCCCACTCTCCACCCATTGACCCCGTCCCTCCGCCCCTCCGTAGCCTTCCTCCGCCCTCCTTTAGCCGTTCCACGCCTCTATCGGACATTTGCGGGCCCGCACTTGTACGGGGCCCGTTACTGAACCGCGTACCTGTGCGGGGGTGACACGCACGTGTGCGGGGCGTTTAAACGTGTTTCTGCGCGTTTCAATGCCGCGTTGCCGTGCGCTATTTTGCGCTGCGCAGATTTGCGGACTTTAGTAAACATGCCCCGGCAATGTATGAAAAGGCTCTGTTACTGGTAGCATGGTTCATTTTGTGATATTCTAGAGATATAATTAGAGTATTTTGAGTGCAGGTTATTCTTTGGTGATCACTTTGTTTTTTTTTTTATTAATTTGGTCAGATATGATGGGGTCATGTCTCTGACCAATTTGATGGTGGTCATCAGTAATTTATATTTGATCCTGCTGTGGATTGGCAGCCAGTGGAGGTTACATAAGATTGGAGTGATATGTTCAGATATGTTTGCTTTGTGAGTTATGTGGGCAGCCATATGTTGGGCAATCTGAAGACAGTGTATTGTTTGTTTGGGAAGACCCTGGAGTAAGCTATTGCAATGTGTGGAAATATCATAGTTTGCAATACCGTTCTGAAGTCATTGATTGACAGCAGTGGGCTCAGCTGTTTAATCATTCTCAATTTATTGTAACTAGTTCCGGTGGTAAGTTTGATATGTGATGTAAAGCTGAGGGTTTGATCAATGGTGACACCTAAGTATTTTACCTCAATTTTTACATTAAGGATGGCCTCTTTAATATCAGTCATTGGTGGGAGGAATAAAACATTGGCTTCTGGTTATGAATAGCATCTTGGTTTTATTATAGTTTATTTTTAAAATGTGTGCTTTCATCCATTGAGATGTTTCATTAAAGCATGATATTATTGGTTCTAAGTTGGGCTTCATGACATCAAAGGGAAGATGTAACATGATGTTATCTGCATAGATAGACTAACCTACTTGGAATTTTTTGATAATCAGACATAAAGGTTACAAATAGATATTGAATAATAAGGCAGAAAGGACAGATCCTTGAGGCAGTCCTTGCTTCTGCTTCTAAATATCAGATGACTGTTGATTAATCTTAACTTGTTGAGTGCGATCTGCTAAGTAGGATTTGAACTATTGCAGTACATTCCCCTGAACCCAGTTTGTTGTAGCCTTTTAAGAAGTATACAATGAGAGATAGAGTCAAAGACTGCAGCTAAATCTAAAAAGATGAGGAAGAATGCTTGTGTGGAGTTCTCAATTCCTTTTATTAGTTTATCAAGAAGTGTTAGTAACGGGATTTCAACACTGTGGTGTGGTCTGAAACCATACTGGTGTCCGTTTAAGGGTGCATATGTGTCAATATGTTCCTGGAGTTGTTTATATACTATCTTCTCAATTATTTTAACTAGAAATGGGAGGCTGGGAATTGGTCTGTAAGATGTAGGGCATGTTTTATCCAGTGATTTTTGTTTCATATGGGTCGGATTATTGCTTGCTTTAGCCCCATCGGCATGTCTGCATGAGAGAGTGTTAAGTTTACCATTTTAAGAATAATTGTTTTGAATTCCTAATGATATAGATCAAGGCTGGATGTTGTGGTGTTGATGCTTGATATAATGTTATTTAAGTAATCAGGGGAGACTTGATTAAATTCTGACCATATCTCAGGAAACATTAGGTCAGCTGTTGTAACCTGAGGGGAGGGGGGGGTGTGTGACTATTCAAAGGAGTTAATTTGTTCATATAGTAATCTACTAGAACTTGCAGGTTGATGTCCTGATTAACTACGTTATTATTTAATAGACAAGTTAATTATTTTACTATTTCAAATATTTCAAATTTCAAAGAAGGGGCCCAGGATATCAATGCTTGACCCAATACAAGCATTGTGGAACCTGTGTCTTTTGGGGAAACTGCTAGGTACGTATGACCTAGATTGACCACTGTTGGAAACAGGATACTGGGCTTGATGGACCTTGGTCTGACCCAGTATGGCTTATCTTATGTTCTTATGTTCTTATGTAAATAGTTTGCGGGGTCTGTTCAGTGATTTCAGTAAGATATTTTTGTGGTAGTCCTTCTTTATAGCATTAATGTGTTCACAGTAAGTTATTCATGTAATTTATTCTATCTTCTGGTGATTTTGAGATTTACCATTTATGTTCTAGCTTCCCTAGGTGTCTTTTTAACCCCTTAATTTCTTGTGAGTACCATTGCTTTGCGTGATTTTGTCTTGTGTTGATTTGAAGTCCAGGTCTTCTTTTATGCTGGGGTACAGCTCTAGTGGCTACATTAGAGAAGACGGTATTCCAGTTAGATAGCAAACCATCTAGGTCGTCAATGTTAGAGTCCAAATTTTTTTGGGTGTCCCTTACAAAGATATCCTTATCAAAGGGTTTAAAATTTGGGGTATGTTTACTAAACAGCACTAACGTCGCAACGGTGATGTTATCGTGCGATAAATGATGTTATAGTGTGATAATGGTGCATTACTGGGTGAGAACATCACGTATCATGCTATAACGTCTCCACCGGCGTTAAGGTGCACAGAGGGTGGAGTAAGGCTCCCCAGAGGGCGGAGTAAGGCTCCCCAGAGGCAGAGATAAGGGGTCAATGGGTGGAGAGTGGGTGGGTAGAGGTTCCATGCACACTAACGCCATGAAATGAAGGTCTGAAAATTAGCGCCAGTGAAAACCTTGCGCTAGAAGCACATTTGCAGGAGAGAGAAACCATTTCAGTCAGCAATGTACAGCAAAGCCAGGGAGACCAAGAAAAGTGATAGTAGTGACACATGTGCAGCAGCAGCATAGTGCCCAAGTATGAGAGGGCACAACCGTGAGGCTGACAATGGGGTACAGGGGCTGAAGGTGGGACATGCAGTGGGCCAGCTGGGGCACAGTGTGGACTAGGCAGATGCCTACCTGGCACATAGGAATGCAGAAACTGAAAATCAGCAAGACAGCAACTGACCAGGGTCCAACATGGCTACGAGTGTGTGTCCCATAGTGTCCCAGGGGACAGTACCCAGCAGGTACCCCCAAGAACATAGAACATTGGCAGGCGGTGCCAGGTGGAAGTGCTGATGTCCATGTCAGCACCCCTACCCCATACCATGCACCATAGGCAGTCGCTTACTGGCACACTGGAAGGCCTGGGACTGCGCACTACCAGCACCACCGGCATAAGGGCATGTCATCATGGTGGCGTAGGGGTGCTGGTGGTGGAGGGGGAAGTGGCATCTGCCCACAGCAGACCAAGGCCAAGCCCTGTTTAGGTGGGTGCCGTGCACTGCATCAGACAAGGTCTGTCTGATGAACAGTAATGGTATCCCCAGGGAATGACCTGCCTCTGTGGCAACAGTTTGGTGCAGTACACACAGCCAGGGTGTTCAGGAGCAGAGGATCACAGGCTCAAGTCCCAGATGTGGCTCCTGCAGACCATGTCCCTACATTTTACCCAGTACTAAACCGTGGTAATAAAGACGGAACCTTTATTGGAGATAAAATAAACATGTCATAAACGCCTATATTTTACCCTACAGAGCACATACACCATAAACATGTGCAATCCCTAGAGCAGAGTTTCCCAACTGCAGTCCTGGAGGGCCAAACACCATTCAGATTTCATGTTGTCCCTAATAAATATGCCTGTGATGCAGTTGTATGCACCGCTCCCATTATATGCATTATATGCGTTAACCCTAAGCTCATGCCAGCACAGTGTTAAAAGCTACAAAGATGTAGCCCACTGGTTTCTGCAATGACTGTGGAGGCAGAGGTCATTGGTTTGATCCCACAGTGGTGTTATGTAAGAAGACTGTCTGAGGTGTTTCCTTTTAATTTAAATCAGTGCTGCCAGCAAAAACACCCGCACAGTGCCGTAACCTAAAGTGCCTCATAAGGCGCCTTATAAAGTGCCCTATAAAGTGCCCTATAAGGCGCCCCATAGGGCACATTATAAGGTGACTTGGCAGACAGGGCACTTTATAATGTGCCCTATGGAGTGCCTTATAGGATGCCTTATGCGGCACCTTAGGTTACGGCACTGTGAGGGTGTTTTTGCTGATTTAAATTAAAAGGAAACACCTCAGACAATCTTCTTACATAACACCACTGTGGAATCAAACCCATGATCTCTGCCTCCACAGTCATTGCAGTAACCAGTAGGCTACATCTTTATAGTTCTTAACACTGCACTGGCATGAGCTTAGAGTTAACGCGTGTTAACATGCCACGGCGCCCACTATCGTGCGATACAGATTCTTGCTACCGTGCTGCCGGAACACCCACTCCTTATATGGCATTCTTTACATTAACGCTGCAACTAGCGCCAGTAACATTAAGATGGTTTAGTAAACATACCCCTTAGTGTGATATTTAGTTGTTTGGTTTTGTGTGTAGTCAGGTGTGATATATGAGTGTAGGGAGAATTTGATTCAGTAGTGGTTTGACCATGGAACAGGTAGCATTTGGGGGGTGGTTCTTTGAGTTTGTTCATAGATTTTATGAGGGAGGAAAATTAGATCTAATATATTGTCTTTATTGTGTGCTGGGACATTTATTATTTGCTGATAGTGTAGGTCAGACATAGCATTTATAAAAGAGTGAGTGCTGCGTAAGGATGTGAGGTTAAAGTCTCCTAGCAATATTAGCATACTGTTTCTAAGATGGTGGTTAAATTATTTGGATCAGTTGTGGGAAATCTGTATAGAAAGCAAAATGAAAGGTGCATGTTTTCTATGATCACAGTGTCTATGTCAGTTATGGTATTAGACAGTGTGAGGGATGCATTGAGTTCCTTTTTAATGATAATGAGGACTCCTCCGTATTTGTTTGACCTGGATGGGTGAAGGATCTCATAGTTTGGGACCTTCAGTTGGTTGAGGAGCACACTGTCAGTCTCAGATAACCAGGTTTCAGTAATGAACATGATATCTGGGGCAGAATTGTGTATATGGTATTGCAGGTATTTTATTCCTAATTGATCTGGCATTAATAAGGGAGCATGTCAGGAATATTTCTTGTGTATTATATCTCTGGACTTAGTACCTGAGAGGCCCAGTAGGATTAATGTACTGTATATAAGTCTGTTAATGTTATGATGTGATCTGTGTTGGATTCTATCATAATACGAACAATTATAACCACTTCTATAGTAGAGTAATGCAAAACAAAAGACTTACATTTCTCTGCATCTCCATTGTTGCTGAAGGAATTTAGGTAGCTCCTGTGGTTAGTTTTATAGATCAACAGCTCTCTTGTTGAGTAATCTACTGTTCTCTTTGTGTCCATGCTTAAGGGCCACACCTAAGGGCCCTCTGGCGAGGCCCTCAAGCACAGGCCTGCCAGTTGCAGGCATACCTAGGCACGCCGACACCATAAAGTTCTCTGCTGGAGTGGTTTCCAAGGCCCAATTGGCCCCATCGGAGGGGAGCAGGGAGGAGCTTACCTGCCTGCTCTCCCTCAATATTGTTCCTGACTGGACAGGAGTGCAAAACCCTCTCCAGATTGGAGGAGAGCTTGGAGGAGGCAGAGACAAGGCTATAACCTCAGTGATTGGACAAAACTACAAAACCTCTCTCTTCATAGGCAGACTTGGGGTTGGTGGGTAAAGGGAAAGGGGAGTTAGGAGACAACTTAATAAGATTAAATCTATAATCTTTAAAAGTTTACCTAAGTCACTACATATAAGGCTATAGTTGCTTGTTTGAACTGCCTTATCTCTTATCTTACATTGCTATTTCACCGTACCTGCTTGAACCACTTATCATAATATGGGTTGTACATACTGCATTATTTTATCAAAATACTTGATGTATATATTTTGTAAATAATTATAAATTCTATTAAGCCACCCTTGTTCACAGCAGTGTTCTTTGAAGGGTTTCCTGGGGTGAAAGGAGGGAAATCCTACCTGCTAACACCTTTCTTCCACCAGGCACCAAAATGACAAGGGCTGATGGAGCCTGCTCTCAATGGGACTCCAGCCAGGCTGATCCCAGACCCAGAAGCACACCCAAGGGGCACTACACATAACACAGGTCTGCAAAGATTTTTTTTCGAGAGCTGTTTTGGTTATTCCACATAATCTTTATGTTTTTTGGTGCGCTGAATCCAAAAATGACCTCCATTTTGTCATAGGACATTACATTTCCTGACAATTTAGGTAACTCTGTTAAATAAGGCAATACCTCAAAATAAATGGAAATAGACTTATAAAATTAAAGTTTTATTACAATATTTTCATGAAAATCCTTTTTTGAACTGAAATGAGCTCACCTACACACATTAAACTTGATTATTCTCCCTTGTGAGGCTCCTCTTGGTGCATTTACGCTTGTGAGTAGCATCTGGAATGTCTCTGAAGCATCCAACAGTAGTCTGCCATCATTGTAATGCTCCATTTTCCCTGGTATCTCCTTTCCATCTCTTTAATGTCTTGGTGGACTCATTCTCCTTGTTCCTCACTCACAGCTCCCAAATTTTCAGAAAAGTAGTCAAAGTGGGACTGGAGGAAATGCACTTTCAAACTCATCAGGCAACCTAAAGCTTGAAATGCTTTCAGCATTCGTCCGACAATCTTTTTGTAGTGAGGATCTTTGTTATTGCCTAAAAATTTCTTTACAACTTCTTTAAATGCAATCCACCCTTCTTTTTGAGGATCCATCATGGGATTGACAAACTCTTGATCAACTATAAGCCTTCTAATGTCTGGTCCAACTAACACACTTTCCTTCAATTTTGCCTCCGACAGGCCTGGAAACTTGGTGACCAAATATTTGAAGCATTCTCCATCTCTTGGAAGTGATTTTACAAATTGCTTCATTAATCCCAATTTTATGTGGAGAGGTGGTAGAAGAACTTTATGGGAAGGTACCAAAGTTTCTCGGAGGACAGTTTTTTCACCGACTCTTAGCACCCTCGGCTGCCAACTCTTCTTGGTCCAGTGATTTTGTCGGTCTCGACTGTCCCATAGACACAGAAAACAAGGATATTTGGTATACCCACCTTGTTGCCCGAGCAGCATGCACAAGACCTTCAAGTCCCCACACACTTGCCAACCATGGTCTTCATATTTAAGTTTATGAAGAACCAATTCCAAGTTCTCGTAGGTTTCCTTCAAGTGTACGGAATGACCTACAGGCATGGAAGCGTAAAAACCGTTGTGGAGTAAAACTGCTTTGAGACTTCTTTTTGAAGAATCTATAAAAAGACGCCATTGCTCTGAATCATATTGGATTTTAAATTGACCCATCAGACCTTTGACATTGATGCAATACACCAACTTGTCTTCCTGGGCGAAGTAAGGAACAAACTCCTTTTCACGATGTCTGAACCATGAAGATGACACTCCTGGCAACAATAAATTCCTGCTTTTCAGCCTTGATCCGAGTAACTCAGCGGCATCATTGGGAAGATTCAAGTCTCTTACCAAATCATTCATCTCCTGAGAAAACAATTTTGGTCTTGTATCATCTTCAAAGTCAGAACTTGATTCGTCATCTGGTTCAGGTATGACTTCACCTTCATCGGAGCTAGGTATCTCTTCCAAGGTAGCAGGGGCTTGGGTACTGGTATATCTGTGCCATGGGGGATGGGACTAATTGCCGAGTGAAGACTGGGGTATGAAATGGAATGCTTCCATTTGGAATTAAACCCTTTCACAACACATGAACAAAAGTAACAGTTGTCACTATGGTTCTTTTGCTCTCACCATTCCATAGGAATCCCATAGCGGAAAGATTTTTTCTTACCCTTGAACCAGTTTCGGAGGTCCTCAACAAACCGTTTGCACACTTTATGAGGCGACCAGACTCTATCTTGATCTCCAATTTTTAGTCCAAAGTATGCAAAGTATACTTTTTTCACAAAGTCTGTAATATTCTGCTGTTGCTTCAACACTGTATATTCACCACAGATGAAACAGAAACTGTCTGGCGAATTAATACACTTTCACGGAGCCATAACATAACGGTTGAAGAATGACTGCTAACACGAATTGCGATGAAAAAGTGTGAACAGCCTAGAACCAAGAACCTGATGATGATTCGTGCACAAGTGTGGCATGCAGGAGAGAGTAGCTGTACACGAGATGTCACAGTGCTGGCCACGCCCCCTGCACTGACCGGAGCTGCTGCTATCTGCCCTGTGTCTCCCTCCCACTGGATTCTTCAGGAAAGATTAACCCCTTCTCCCATTAGAAGCACGGACTTAAAATTTGCTTAGCTTATGTATATATTGCTGACCATCAGATTTACAGTGCTATATTTTTTTTACATAACTCGGACAACCCCTTTAAGGTTTTTTTGGCATTTTATATCTTAAATGCACTTATGTGAATTAATTAATAGTAATTTGAATTAATTAATAGTAATTTGAAAAAAATTGATAAATTTGAAGACAATTTTGCATGTTGTGGCAAATCATGACGTCTAGGAGTTTTTTTCACTATTTTATTTGTTTTCAGCACACCAAAATACATGGAAATTAGATGAAAATAATCAAACAGCTTTTTAGTCGCAGACCTGTGAGCCTAACCATGTATTGTCCAAAAATATACAGATAGTATCAGGCTGCTGTGGGACATATTAGGGGAAGAACAAGGGTTGATCAGAAAATTATCCAGATAGTGGCAATATTCAGCCACTCTTAAGGTAAGTAGCACATTTAGTTTAGGTCTGTGGAATATCAGGGCTAGCCTAAATAATAATACAGTGACCATGCCATCACTCCCTGTATATTTAGTGTGCTATCTATATGGATAGTGACACAGAATACACATATTAAGTTAATGGGAGGGTGTCATTTAACAAGCCAGTGGGCTGAAAGTTTATTCCTGTTTGCACAGCTTGCACTGCAAGATTGGACCCAAGGGGGTGGGGAGCAAAAAAACAAAGATTGTCTCAGGGTCTTCAACCCCATTGACTGGATAGTAACACACAATTTGGATATACCAGTTATTCAGTCCCGCTAGTCAGATATGACCCTGGCACGGAATATCTGGGGATAGTTTAAAGCAGCGACGGCCAGTCACTTTAATCACATAATATCCTGGGAGTGCACTTTGCACTCAAGTGGAAACCATTAAGCCATCTATTAAAACTATAAATATTACTGCTATTATAATGCTGAACATTCATAGCTGCTATAGCCATCCCTTCTAGTGACTGATGTGGTAGTCAGGTTTCACGGTTCTTGCCATGATTGTCAACTTTAAGGTAGCTCATCCCTTTATGATTAAATGTGTGGATTCAGAAGACGGATTTCTGTTGGTGAGTATTGGAACAGAGTGATCATCATTGATGGGTTTATTGATTCTGGTATTGCATGGTCTGCATTTTCTTTCTCTTCTTCTAGGTGATAATGGTCATCCCCTGCTGAGCTTATTGCTAGCTCCTTTTCTCCAGCTCTGAAGAACAAAATACCGTAACTCTACTTATTGCTCTACCAGGTCTCTGACTGAGTGTATATTTGGGATGATGATAAGCCAATTTCATTCAGTAAAGTGCATCAGAGGCTTCCTTGCACTTGCAGCAGTAAAAGTCAGCAATGTGTTCATGATGTTGCATACTGCACAATACTTGCCTCTATCACTGTCTTTTTTGCTGGGAGGAAGAAGAGGTGGATACAGAAGTGAAAACTGAGTGTGGGAAAGAACTTTCTGCAGGTTCAGCATCCCATGAACTTGCAAGACATCACCTAGAGCTATCTGGTAGTTGTGTAGTGTGTGTTGTTATTGGCATACAGTGACTTTGGAAAGTCTACATCCCCTTGAATTCTGTTTACATTTGGTAATGACAATGCATCAGACTTGCAGGCATTTAAATGAGATTTGTCCCCTCTCATCAACATACCATACTCTGCATTCCAGGGGAAAATGTTTCAATTTGTTTATTTTTTTCTATACTGTATTCCCAGTAAACAAGACTTCCTGAGCGGGTGCACAATATATTCTCAGTAAGAGTTAAAAAGCACATCCAATATTCTCCTCTTTAAAATCTCCCATCTTCTCACAGAAACCAAATTCTCCATCCATCCTCCATCATTATCATCTTACCTAATTGCATCTTAATAATTCTCTAATCTAATATCTAGAGACATTGCATTTCACATTTTGGGATTCCCATTGAAAATGCCATAGCCTGTCACTTAGTCCTCTACATTATCTACTGTATAAAGAAGGAAGAGCTAGCAATGCTCTTGGTTGACCATAGTATTCTCTTTGACAAGTACCCAGGGCCACCTCCTTTCAATGCTCAAAATGGCATCATAAGGCCATTGAACTGAATGTGAGCCTAACCGGAAACCAACACAGATCATGTGATAATGACAGCGCTTTGCACCAACAAATCATCCTCATTACCAAGGTCTCTAACCCTTGCAGTCACTGAATAGTTCTCCCTAACCCCTGGTACAAGCTATGCAATAATAAGAGGGGAAAGGGAAAGAGATTCGGAGATCTAGCTGGATAGAGAAGGATTGGTTCAGTGATTTAAAATGGGAATAGGAAGGAAGGAAATGAGAAAGAAAGTGAGGGGAGGAAGGTGGAAGAGAGGATTTTTGTGGAGCTGAACCATCCGCAATAATTGGATACCCGTATAGTTTCATGATGCAACCAGGCATGGTTGTGCTTACCCCATGCTTCCCTGAACTTTTTTTAGTGTTTTCTCAACTACCACCTTCATTGGAAGGCTTTCTATATCCATGTATCCTTTATATGAAGAAATATTTCCTAATGTTACTATTGAGTTTAGGCATTTAGAGATCCATATTATGATCGCATATTCTAGAACTAATTTTTCACTAAAATTATTTGCAGCTTGTGCATGAATATTACCTTGGAGACATTTGAAGGTCCCTACTGTGTTACTCATTTCTATCATCTCCTCTACAATATACTGTGCATAGCTTGGCCCTTAAGTCTCATTTCAAAGAGCTTTTGTGCAAAATTAATACCATTTTTGTATCTCTTATCTGAACTGCCTCTACACTTAGATATCTTTTTGAATACTTTATATAGCCTCCAGAAGTGAACACCATTCTCCAAATGAAGTTTTATCAATGACATATACAATGGCATGAATACTTTTTATCTGCTGATTGAAGGGCACGTAATCAAAAATGGGCAAAATGAGATAAACTCTGTGCTTATGTCTACTCACAGGATTTGTATCCATAATCACAGCAAACTATGTTGGTAGTTTTGATTTCTTACCAGAATTAGGGGGTAGTTAGTAATGTGCATTAAATGGCAAAACAATGCATTATTTTACCATAAATTATGATAGTTTAAGGCAATCTGTATTACACAATAATGAGATGCAAAATATCTCATTATTATGCAAATTGAATAAGGAAGCTTGCATTGAAATTTGCAAGCTGTATTACCTTTCTGCCCTGGGAGAAACTTAATGAGGCTGATGCTACTGCAGATGGCATGTAGACCCCACCTTAAAGACACCACCTGGAACCGGCCCCCCAGAAAAATCCCTGGATGCCCCACCACCATGTAGAACCCCAGGACCTACCAGGGGTTTTCCTAGTGTCTAGTGGATGGAGCAGGAGCAACCTGCAGTCCCTTCTTCCCTGTAGGGCACAGGGTTCAAAATTGCACTAGCTGATTCCTTGTAGTAGTCTTCCAGTACTACCACTAGGGGTCAAATGTCTTTTTCGTTATTTAAACATTTGATATAACACCTTCAACCAAATAGTAACAAGGAGGTTTGCAATTAATTACAATTGCTGTGAAAGTGAAAGAAAGAGAAAAGGAATGCCAAAAATAAACAGGACAGGAAAGAAAAGCAATCAGAAGTATAGAAAAGACAGAGGAAATAGAAGGGGAGGGGGTCACTAGTTTAAATCAGGGGAGAGGGGAGGTCAAAAGCTGTCTGGAAAAGGTGGGTTTTGAGCATTGCCAAAATTCAGGGAAGAGGCCTCTAAGCGGAGTGCAGAGGGGAGGGCGCTCCGTAAGGTAGGGCCAAGAAAAAATAAAGCTGAGTGACAGGTGGAATGCAGGTATGCCTGAGAGACAGAGGGAAGATGCAGACGACTGGAGTGAATGGACTGGAGCGTGGGGGGGAGGGGGGCGGGGGGCTAACGTGAAAATGGATCAGATCGGAAAGATATTGTGAAATGGAAGTGTAGAGAGCTCTATAGACCAGTGTGAGTCTCTTAAATTGAAAACTGAATTTGACCGGAAGCCAGTGAAGACGGATAAGTAAAGGAGTGATGTGATCTGTACATGAGGCATGTGTGAGAATCCGTGCAGCAATGTTCTGAAGGAGTTGAAGGCATTGTATCTGATAGGAAGGGAGACTGGTAAGAAAAGTGTTGCAATAATCTAGACTCATGATAACAAGAGACAGAAGAAGCATGACTAGAGATTGGGGGGAAAGGAAGGGGAGGACCGCTCAAACCTGATGAAGGAAATAGAAAGACTGATGCATTAGTAATGAGAGGTGTTCATGAAAGGACAGAGCAGAGTCCAGGGTGACACCAAGGTATCGAAAGGAGGAAACAATGGGAACTGGAGACTGCAAGAGGAGGCGAGCCAATACTAAACACTAAACAACTGTTAAATAACAGCCAAGTGCCCTTATCAGCAGCTTGATCACTAGTGGTACTACAGCAATAATGCTGCTAGGGTCAAACAGCACCATTTTCAACCCAGCACTCAATGGGGCAAGGGCAACTGTGGATCATTCCTGCCCGACCAGCTAGACATAAAGGAATCCTCCAGGAGGTCCAAGAGTGAGAGGTCTTGATGATGGCAGTGCGTGTAAGAAGCTCAGTGATCCTGGTGAGAAAAATAATGCAGCTTCTATGGTTGATTACAAATTGTGCTATTCATTTACCGCTGGAGTTACTTTACTGAGTTACTACAGGTTAATGACTGCTATGGTAAAACAAACTGTAGTAAATTTCCCTCCTTAATTGCATACAAACATTTATATTTGTTTTTTTCTGTGAATCTTTGATAATCAAAACTATTCATATGAACATAAGATTTGACATCCTATGTCAGACCAAATGTCCATTGAGCCCAGTATCCTGTTTTCAGGTGTGGCCAGTCCAAGTCACAAGTATCTGACAGGATCAAAAAAGGTAGACAGATTCCAAGCTGCTTATTGCAGGAATAAGCAGTGGATTTCCCTCACTTTATGGTTAATGGACTTTTCTTCCAGAAATTTGTCCAAACCTTTGTAACCTTATCTATACTAACAACTCTTGCTACATCCTCCAGCAACAAATTCCAGAGTTTGATTACATGGTGAGAGAAAAAATGTACTACTTTTTAGCTTCGTTGCATGTCTCCATGTCTTTCTATTTTTTGAAGAAGTAAATAACCAAGTTAGGTTGATAGGGCCCGATATTTGAAAGGTTTTTACATGTTTTACAGCCTTAGACGGGAATATTCAGCGGCATCTATATGGTTAGTGCCATTGAATATTCCCGTCTATGTCCCACACGCGCTCCGATGCTATCTGGTTAGCATCAGGGCATTTTGGGGCCATTCTGCGGTTGAGCAGAGGTGGGTAACCGGGTAGTGGTGATATTGGACCACTACCCAGTTAGCCAATCTGTGGCTAAAACTAGGTGAGCTTTTGGCTTGCCTAGTTCTAGCCATGGATGGCTAATCAGGTAGCGGTCCAATATTGCCACTACCCGGTTAGGCTCTGTGGGTGAATCCCCTCGGCGCCTAACCTGGATATTCAATGCCGTTGCCACAGCATTGAATATCCATGTTTAGAGGTCAGTGGACAGGGCTATGGGCTGACGTGGCGCATAGCCCACCCAGCCGAATATCAGGACCTTAGAGTTAATTTTATTTCCTGCAAAACTTTATCCTGTTTGACTCTATGCCCTCTTTAATTTATAGAACCAACCCTCCACCAATTTAATCTACCCTATCATTGTGATACAGTATGTTCTACTCCAAGCATTATTTTATAGATCTCTGTCATATTCTCCCCTCATCCATCTCTTCTCCAAACTGAAGAGATCTAACTTTTTAAGATTTTTTGTCATAGAGGTGTCCTTCCAACCCCTTTATCACTTTAGTTTCCCATTATTACTGTGTTGTACATTTTGTTAGCTTTCCTAATTTCTCTTAGCATTTAATCATCCGCCTGTTCATTCTGGCTAGGCTGACAGTATACCTTCACTGCTATTCTCTTCCCCTTTTACATGGAATTTCTATTCTATTCTACAGTGTATTTTGTTTCCTGCACATCTTTTAACTGTTTGACTCTACCTTCTTTAACTTACAGAGCCACTCCTCCAGTTATTTAATCTACTATATCATTGCGATGCACTTTGTAACTTGGTATCAGTATCCCATACATTATCATCTTTCCACCAGGTCTCTGAGATGCCAATTATGCCTACGTCTTCATTCAGTGGCATATGTTCTTATTCTCCCATTTTAATTTTTAAACTTCTAGCATTCATATAAAGGCATTTCATAGTATGGATTTTTCATTAACGGTTGGCAGCAGGAGTTCTCAACCGAGTCCTCGTGGCACACCAAGCCAGTCACGTTTTCAGGACAACCACAATGAATATTCATGAGAGAGAGGCTTGCATTCAATTGAGACAGTGCATGCAAATTTTTCTTATGCATATTCATTGCAAGTATCCTAAAAACTCTGCCTGCCTAGATGTGACCTGAGGACTGGGTTGAGAACCCCTAGTTGACAGGGATAATTTGGAATCTTTCAACCCTGTCTGCTTTTTGCTTAAAGGCACCAAGACTACTTTTACCTTTATTGCAACCTTCCTATCAGGGTGCCCTAACCTCCCTATTTTGGTAGTATCCTTCCAAATACATTATTCTGAACCATGCATTCCTGGGCAACTGTCAGATTTTCCCCTATTATCTAGTTTAAAAGCTCTTTTATCTCCTTTATAAAGGTTAGTGCCATCAGCCTGGTTACACCCTGGTTAAGATGAAGCCCATACTTCCAGAAAAGGCCTCCTCTTCCCCAGAATGTTCCTTAGTTTTTAATAAAGCTAAAACCCTCTTCCCTGCACCATCGTCTCATCCAAACATCGAGACTGTGGTGCTTTGCCTGCCTCTTGGGTTCTATGCATGGAACAGACAACATTTTATATAATGTTATCCTGGAAGTCCTGAATTTCAACTTTCTACCTAAAAGCCTAAACTTGGCTTCCAGAGCCTCCATCCCACACTTTCCTATGTCATTGGTGCCCACATGTACAGTATCAAGTTGGCTGGTTTCTCCCAAACATGGTCTAGAATCCTATCTAGCTGATGCATCCTATCTACAGTACCTTCAGGTGACCTCTCTCCTCCAAGGCAGGACTATGGCTGCCAGGCTGGAAGGTGGAGTTTTCTCTGTCCTTATAGTTCTCCTATACATTCTTCTCTATCTGCCTCAATTCCTCCAAATATGATACTATTGCCTCCAGAGATTGAACTCATTCCTTGAGAGGCAGCTCTTTCCACCATGTGCACATATACACCCTGTCAACAACTGAGAGATCATCATACACATAGCACTCAGTACAAAAGACTGGATAGCCCCTATCTTGCTGCTGGACTTCTGTCTGCATCTTTGTATTAGTGAGTTTAGTTGTTGAAAACTGATAAGGGAGTAGGGATACCTAAACTAATATAAACAGCTTTAGGATTATTTGGTATATTTTAGGTTACTATTTTTTGTTTGCCTGCCAATGACTTGCTAATAATCTCTTCAGCATTAATCTTTTTGCTGATGAAAATACACTGTGGTGTCAAATATCATTCTCTTTCTTTAATTGGGATGGCTAAGTATAAATTATGGGATGTACCTGGGTGGAAGTTGGTGGTGGGAAAAAACTATCTGTCTGTTTTCTTTTAAGATTGTAAGAGCCAACCTAAATCTAACAAAAATTAATTTGAAATGTCAAAAGCATGCATATACTTGACTCTACCTGAATCTAACAAGAAATTAATGTATACCTCTAAAGTAAGCTCAGCAGTGGTATAAATTCTGCCCAAGCAGCTCCTGCAATGCAGGGGGTGACTAGACAGAAAGCAGACCCACATAGCAGTGGTAAGGCAGCAGGACAAACATACTGTCTCATCTTTCCAGGCTGCCTCCACTCTTGTAAGCTTGGCACAGGTCCAGTGGCTATTCCCTACCAAGATGACAAAATGCAATGTGTGTTTTCGAGTCAATGCTGACTCCTGGCGACCCAGAAGCTCCTGAGTTTTCTCATGATAATATCCGCATGAAGAGAGTTTGGCCCATTGGGGAACTGCCTCCAGGCCAGCGCTAAACTTACAAGAGTGGAGGCAGCACGGCAAGATAAAAATGTAAGTTTGACACTGCTGGTGCATGGAGGGCCCACGTGCTAAAGGGACTGCCACATGAGGGGGGCTTTCAGGAAAATTTGCTTGGGGGCCCTTCATTGGAACTTATGGCACTGAAGCTCATAATTATTTTTTGTTTTTTAATGAAATAAAAAACTGACTTTTTCAAATAAACCCACAGTTTCTCCTCTCTCCCAAGTTTAGATCACCAAATTCACTTGCTCACAGTAGCCATCTTCTTCTTCCCAGTGCTCAGGAGGACCTCCACAGTCTTTGCATAAAAATATGGACATTGCTTTGAGAAACACGCAAACCTTTTACCTGCAGACACGGTGAACAATAATCTAAGAGTATATTTATGCAGATAAAATACCTTTTTTATGAAAATGCCCTTAATTATTTTCAGGGCTTAATTTGCAGTCAGAAAAGATGTGGAACAGTGGGTGGAGACAGGGCAGGAAGTGACCTGTGGGGGCAGGCCAGGACTAGGACAGGACGTTTTACATACTGGTTTGTTTCCAGTTTTTCATTTTCATGTTTTATTGCTTTATATTGCATCAACTGAACTATATATTACTCCCAATGTAGGCACAGTTGCTAAAACTTGGCCAAGTCAAGTCTTAATAAAGGGGTATGTTTACTAAATGGTGGTAAAGGAGCAAGTGTGCCATTAGTGCATGCTAACTGGGCATGTGCACACCTAGCATGTGCAAAAAGCCACTTTAGTATGCACTAACAGTATATGTGGGTGGAGAGAAGGCATGCACGGGGAGGAGAGTGGGGGTCAATAGGCAGGGAGTGGGCAGGAACAAGGCTTGCTCCCTTAACGCAGGCACCTTAATGGCAGGAACCCTAGCGCAATTCAAAACCTCGTGGAAAGGGTGTTTTTTGAGGAGAGAGAGCCAGTTTACATCTGCAATGTGATGCACAGACAGAGAGCCCAAGTGAGTGATAATAGTGTTCCACTACAACATAATGCCCAAGTATGAAAGGGCACTATGTTGATGGTGCAAATGGGGGCAAAGGAGGTGGAACATGGGTCAAGCAGTGGGGGCTGATGGTGCACAGGGGGGACCAGGCAGCTGCCTAGATGGCACATAGGAACATAAGACTACAAAATATGCCAAACTGTGTCAGACCAAGGTCCATCTTGCCCAGTATCCAGTGTCCAATAGTGCACAATCTAAGTCACAAGTACCTAGCAGTTTCCCCAAAAGACACAGAGGATTTCCATTAACTGTAATGGGGCAAGCAGTGCATATCTCGGATCCAGTTTAGCAATGGTTTATGGACCATTACCCAGGAACCTGTCCAAACCTTTTTAAACCCAGCTACACTGACAGCAAACCACATCCTCCGGTAATGGTTTGCAGGATCTCATTATGCATTGACTGAAAGAATATTCTCACCTGGAAGACCCAAATGGGTGACACTGCAGCCTCATTGCAGGTCCCCTAGTCTGTCTACAATCTGATGGCATAAGAAAGTGACATTTATGTTTACCTTTTCCACTCCAGTCAATAATCTATAGATCTCTATCATATCACCCCTTAGCAGTCTCTTCCCCAGATTAATAAGCCCCAACCCTTTTAGCCTCTCCACAAAGTGGTATTCTGCCATCTGCAGAACCATCGGTGATGTTTGTCATGATCCCACAGTGACAGTGGCAGCACACAGTCCTGCTAATGCCGTGGAAGGGCAATGTGCCACATGGGGCGGTCCAAGGGTCCTGGCACCCCAGAAAAAGATCCAGGCTGCCTCCCCTCCCCCTCCCCCACTGCCGCAGAACCCAGCTGTAGGGGAAGAGGCCAATAGTGTTGGATGCTGTAGCCCTCCAGCTAGCTGGAAAATGCAGGTGCCCGGAGAAATACCACAGCAGTAGCTGCCATCCTCCCCCGAGATGTATTGGTGGCAGGTGGTGAAGGGCCCCTGCATGGGTAGCTGGTGGGGGGGGGCCTGCATGGCTGTCCATGTGTGCCCCTGACCTCCCCACCTGGCCCTTGTGCCCAAGGCGCCTACCAAACCCACATGCTTAACATGCTGGGACTGCAACCACCACCACTGGCAATGCAATGGGCAGGTTTGCATGGTGGGATATTGGTGGAGGCACCAGCCTTCAGCCTTGTCCTGGTTGTGTGCACCATTTGCCAACGGTCAGGTGAAGAGAAGTATGTCAGCAACAGGAGCCACAGTTGGTGTGTATATATGTGCAGAGAGTCATAGATTCAGGTCCCAGTTGGGGTTTCTGTATTGAATATTCCTGTGGACAAAGTTTAGTTGATAATGTAAGTAAAGCTCCAGAATGTGCAACCCTCAAGGAGATGGCCAGCAAGGATGGAAACACCCACCAGCAGCAGTAGCAGGCTCCACTATCCACAGCTGGTTAGAGGCTAATAGTACACGGTAATATAGCACATGCAAACAGTGCACACATTATCAATCCTTGAGCTGACATTGAGACAGGAGTGTCAAGCAGTAAAGCCATCCATCTTCACTTTTGCTCAGTAAACCAATGAGAGTGTATGCATGGGTGTATGGCTCCCCTTTGTCCTTGGCCTTTTCTTCTAAATTGTACATATAAAGATCCTTAAGTCTGTCCTCATATGTTTTATAATGAATACCACTAACCATTTTAGTAGCCATCCTTTTACTGACTCCATCCTGTATGTATCCCTTTGAAGGTGTGGTCTCCAGAATTGCACACAATACTCCAAATGAGGTTGCACCAAAGACTTATACAGAGGCACTAACACCTCCTTTTTTCTGTTAGCCATTTCTCTCCCTATAAGAACATAAGAACATAAGATCTGCCATACTGGGTCAGACCAAAGTCCATCTAGCCCAGTATCCTGTTTCCAACAGTGGCCAATCTAGGTCAAACGTACCTAGCAGTTTCCCCAAAAGACACAGGTTCCACATTGCTTTTATTGAGTCAAGCATTGATATCCTGGGTCCCTTCTTAATAATGGTTTATGGACCTTTCCTCCAGGAACTTGTCCAGACCTTTTTTAAACCCAGCTACACTAACAGCCTTTACTACATCCTCTGGTAACAAATTCCAGAGTTTGATTACACGTTGAGTGAAAAAATATTTTCTTTTATTAGTCTTAAATAGTTTACCCTGTAGCTTCATTGCATGTCCCCTAGTCTTTCTATATTCTGATAATGTAAACAATCGATCTATGTTTACCTGTTCCACTCCGTTCATTAATTTATAGACTTCTATCATATCTTCCCTCAGCTGTCTCTTTTCCAAGTTAAAGAGCCCTAACTGTTTTAGCCTTTCTTCATAGGGGTATCCTTCCATCCCCTTTACCATTTTGGTGGCTCTTCTCTGAACCTTTTCTAATAATGCTATATCCTTTTTAAGATACGGCGACCAGAATTGCACACAATATTCAAGGTGCGGTCTCAACATGGAACGATATAGAGGCGTTATAATATCCTTTGTTTTATTTTCCATTCCTTTCCTTATGATACCTAGGATTCTATTTGCTCTCTTGGCCGCTGCTGCACACTGGGCCGAGGGTTTTAACATGGTATCCACAATGACGCCTAAATCTTTTTCCTGGGTGGTGGTTCCTAATATGGAACCTTGCATCATGTAACCATAGTTTGGATTGTTCTTCCATAGGTGCATAACTTTGCACTTATCCACATTAAGGGGTATGTTTACTAAATCCCCGTTAGGTGCGCGCCGCGTTAGTGTGCGGGATGCCATAAAAGGAGTGGGCGTGTCAGTCTGAAAAAAGCAAACCAGGAATAATCATGCGCTAATGTGCGCTGTGTCCTAATGTGTGCCGCGCACATTAGCGCGTGAGCAACGCGCGCGGGAAGCATAAGTGGCGCGCTGATGTGCAAGCACAGGAACAGAGCCACAGTACAATAGTTAAGACACTGACCAATGGTGCAGGGATCATGGGTTCAAACCCCCACTGTGCCCAATGAATAAGGCTGGCTGAAACACTACCTGTTATGTGTAATATTGCAGTCTGAGGCATATTAATTTTATTTTAATTACTGCTACTAGCAAACGCACTCTGAAAGCACTCTAACATAAGGCGCCCCATAAGGTACCCCAGAGGGCACATTTTAAAGTGCACTGTCCGCCACGGCACCCTACAATGTTGCATAAAGGGTGGCGTATAGGGCGCCATATAGGGTGCCCTATGAGGCACAGCAAGGTCATAGCACTGTTTTTGATGGCAGCACTGTGCATTTAAATGCATGGAAATCATAAGTAGGTGCGCTGAAATGCAAGGAGGAACAGCAGTGTAGCACAATGGTTAAGGCACTGACTGATGATACAGGGGTCATGAGTTCCATCCCCAGTGTGCCCAACACATAAGGCTGGCTGAGGTATCAGGTTTGACATGTAAGTATTGTTTCCTGAGGCATTTTATTTGTAATTTAATTATTGCTGCCAACAAACACACCCTCACATGCCGTAACCTAAGGTGCCGCATAAGGCACCCTATAAGGCACTCCATAGGGCACATTATAAAGTGCACTGTCCGCCACGGCACCCTATAATGTCCCCTATAGGGCACCCTATAAGGCACTCCATAGGACACCTTATAAGGCACCTTATATGGACGGTAACCATAAGGTGCCCTATAGGGCGCCCTATAAAGCGCCCTTTGAGGCACCTTATGGGTACAGTACGCTGAGGGTGTTTTTGCTGGCAGCAATAATGTACATTAAAAAGAGATAATGCTTTGGGGAGCCCTATCAAATAACCCCACTGTGGGTTTGAACCCATGACCTCTGGCTCCACAGGCAGTGAAGTAACCAGTGGGCTACAGCTCTATAGCTGCTAGCAAACCCTTGGCTGGCTGCAAAGGGACTGCACGTCACCACACAGACAGTCTGCTGTGGTCACCAGGATAGGGTTAGCCCACCCATACTCATGATGCACTGCACATACAACTCAGCTGTCCACAGATGATCACAAGATGGGGTATGCACCCCCACAGCACCTCGGCCTGGTAGGGGGTACTGACTGTGTGTGTTTCTGGCACAGAGTAGCTACACACTGTCACATTGTGCGGGTACTGTGCTCACCCTGAGGGTGCGGTGAGGCGCCCAGCACCAGGTCCACAGCACCTTCCATGGCAGAAATAGGCCATGCTGCACATCCCCAGCAGTGCTAATGTGTGCAATAGGTAGTTTCTGAAGAAACACCTTGGATATATCTGTATGTCTCAGTTAGGTGTAGCCCCTATGGACCCTCTAGGAGGATTATGTACCACCACCCTCTTCCTCCAGGGCTGAGGGTGGTAAACCAGGTCTCCCATCAACAGATCCAGTCTACCTCCCTGCAATGGTGGCAGTAGAGGGGACCATCAACCACGGTCCTGCTGGGGAACAGACACCTGTAGGGCAGTCACTGCAGCTCTGTACACATCCATACCACAATAGCAGACAGACATTAGGCCTGGATATGCTAAGCTGCACCCCACCACTATCTGATATTCTCCTGCAGCAAGCCTTCAGCCGCTGCACCCTGCAAGGCGCTCCATCAAGACACATACCAGCTGCAAACAGTCTGCTAGCTAGTCCATAGTGCATGTTCCTGGTGGAAATGCGTGCACCCAGAACTGGAATATCAGCATACACACCAAGCAGACAAGTCAGGGACTGGGCCCCAAAAGAAAACCCATAAATATCACATAAGAGAAATATTATATAGCACTATGGGGGTGCCTAGCCATGCTGTGGTCACTGCACAGTCAGGGTGAGAGTGATCTCCCAGCAGGACATGCTGTGGCCACTGTTCCCTCTAAGCTGTGCGCGTGTGCGCGCGCACACACCTCGCCGAGCGAGCGCACATACTTTATAACAGAGTGCACAAAAATTACAGTTCTGATTCTGATAGAAAACAACATAGACGTCTTAAAATTTAAAAGTTGTTGTGTATTTACGTTTTTCACAAGTTCTACAATATTTTCTAGTGCAATCAATGTGGTGTACATACTGTATTCTGACGTGGCTATCAGAATCTGACAACGCAATCATCAACCAGATGTTACCCACAGGTTTTTCAGTCCACACATGCCATAGAACCAATCAGAGAGGAGGAGGAACACTCATTCTTGTCAAAACCTGCCTAGGCTTCCAGATGTGCAACTCAACCAGCACAGCCCACCTGGACTCCCTCACCATAACAAATAACACCTGCACGATCAACCTACTGTACCGAGCACCAACACCATCCTCAGAGGACCTTGCAACGATAATGGGCCTCGCCTGCAACTCAAACAGACCACGATCCCAGAACTGGATCCTAGGTGATTTCAACCTGCCTACGCTACATGAATCTCAAGCCTCTGCTTTCCTAGAAGCGTTACAAGATCTAGGATATGAGCAACTAGTCATTAATCCCACCCACGTCAAGGGAAACAAACTTGACCTGATCTTTGCCCCGCAGACGGATAAGGATACCACCCCACTAATACCACCTACCATAACTCCTGTGCCATGGTCCGACCACAGCCTGATCCAATTCCAGATACCTATTAACACACACAATAAAAACTCCAACAAAACTAACACTGCCCACGAACCCTCCTTGAAGCGCTTCCGTCCCTTTAATAAAGAAGAGCTTAGAGAGAAGATCCTCCCACTCCTCAACAACATACCACACGACCTAGATGCATTGGTGTCCACCTGGGACGAGAGCCTCAAGACCATTGCATGCATACCAGCCACAAATAAAACAACAACAAAGAAACGAGAGCATGCACCATGGTATACCAAAGACCTCCGAGACTCACTCAAGTGCCTGCGCAGGCTAGAGAGAAGATGGCGTCGGTCTCACTCTACGGTTGCACAAGATACTTACATCGCTCATCTAAGAGTACACCGTGATGAATTAACAAAAAAGCGGAAACAATATCATTCCGACATCTTGAAGCGGTCACTAAACAAGCCCCACGACCTCTTCAATATAGTGAAATCTCTCATAAGAGAACCTCCTGCAGACCAGTCACAGATGCCACACCCCCAGGCATACTCCAACTATTTACAGTCAAAAATGGTCCAGACTACTACATCTGCAACCAACTACCTTCAACCTGAAGTGACCCAGGCTGGTACAACCTCGAACTCCGCGGAAAACAGCTCTCAGCATACCTTGCCCCAACCATCACCACTATACAAATTTGAAAAAATATCACGCAGAGAGATTGAAGACACTATCGCTGCAATCAACCCTACTACCGCACCCAATGACCCATGCCCTGCATTATGGATAAAGGAGTTACGATGTGACTTAAGCCAATATCTGAGTGAATTAATAAACCAATCTCTTACAACCGGATCGTTTCCACCAAGTCTGAAACAAACATCCATCAGACCACTACTAAAAAATAACAAGCTGGACCCATCGAAAGTGGAATCATACAGACCAATTTCAAGTATCCCCATGCTTGCCAAAATAATCGAAAAGTTAGTACAGCGCCAAATCCAACAGCATATTGATACTGAAGCCCCACTGGATCCCTCCCAGCATGGGTTCAGAGAAGCACATGGGGTTGAAACCCTCCTCACCAACCTATTTGACCATCTAGTCTCTGGAACCGACAAAATTCATCAAGGATTCGCCCTCATATTCCTAGACATTGCGGCGGCTTTCGACTCGGTGAGTCACAAGATACTCATACAACGCCTCAGCGAGAAAGGAATTCAGGGAACAGCCCTAAAGTGGTGCAAGTCATACCTGACTAATAGATGGCAACATGTAAGGTCAGGCTCCACAACCTCCGAACCATTTTTACAAAACCAAGGCGTGCCACAGGGCTCGTCACTATCTGCATTGATGTTTAACATCTACATGCAGCCCATATGTGCCCTAGCACGTTCATTCAAGGTCAACTGTTTAGCCTACGCAGATGACATCCTCCTATACATCCCATTCAGGACTAACCAACCGGACCTCTCCCCTCTAACAAGATGTTTTGAGGCAGTAGCAGAATGGTTCAGCACACAAAACATGAGAATCAACTACAGTAAAACAGATGTCCTTTTCATCTCAAGGAACCAGGACTTCACCCCTCCACTCTCTTTAAAAATCGGCAACACAGAACTGAAAACCAAACCCACAATCCGCTACCTTGGCGTTACACTGGATCAACACCTGGATCTGAAAACTCACATAAAAAACACAGTAAAAACAGTATACATGAAAATAAAGACCTTAAAACATCTCCGACCGCTACTCGACTTCAGCGACTACCGATCGATCTATCAGGCATTAATATTACCTCATTTCGACTATGCCAACGTAATTCTACACGGTCTCCCTCAAGCAACGTTAGCTCCTCTCCAGCTTGCAATGAACACTGCTGCAAGAGTACTAACAGGGGCTTCACGGAGAGAGCACATAACGCCAGTACTGATGAACCTCCATTGGTTACCGGTTCAAGCAAGAACCCTCCACAAAGTTCTAACCTTAACTTTCAAAGCCTCAAACACTCTGACCCCCACAGCCCTCAGCAAGATGATACATAAAGTACCACAGAACAGAAACAGAAGAACCATGATGCAAAACACCCTAGAGGTCCCAAAAGTAATGACAAAATGCACAAGAACAACAACAAATAGGGCCTTTACGATTTACGCTCCCAGAGCATGGAATGCTCTCCCTACCTATATTCGAAATATCACTTACCTAACCCACTTCAGGAAGGCAATAAAGCAGCACCTGTTCACTACATACTACCCTGAATCTAGCCTTAGTAACCATACATATGGCCCCCCAGACAATCTCTCATTACAAGTAAACAATCAGACTCAGCATGAAAAAGGATAATCAACTGATCGCTCAGAATGTACCCCAGTGTAAATAAGATGTAGATATGTTCTGCCTGAAATCAGGTACCAGTGTGATACAATGTATAGAGTTAAGAATTGTATATAGTTTCCCCCAGTTACTTCCAAGTTGATCTCCCTGTTTATTGTAAATACAACTCAAAGTTCCTTGTGTTGTATAGTTGATGTTAAATGTAAACCGCTCTGATCTAAAATAGAGCGGTATAGAAGAACTGTTAAATAAATAAATAAATAAATATAACTCCGAGTGTCGTTATGTGGCACACAAAAATTTTACCTTCCTTCAAAAGCTGCACAACTGATATTTTATGCGCACACAGCCTACAGAAAATTAGAGGGAACATTGGCTGTGGCCACCCTGTCTGTTCAGGTGGTGGCCGGGCACTACAATGTCCCAGCCAGTGCCCTATGCCCTGTGCAGGTGCATCCTGGCCAGGCCACCCTGTCCGGGCTATACCCATGGTACCTTGCTCCTCATTATGCACATTGGCAGGCCAATACTGGCAACAGTGCTGGCAGTGTGGGATGTGGAGGGCGTTTGCAGCCACCACACACTGGATAGACAGACACACACTCCCACACCTATGCCAGCATTGTGCTACTCTAGAGGAGTTTAGCAGCCGTGGCCACCACACCAGTCCTGGGCACAGTGCAGGCATGGATATGGTACGCAATACTGTTGGGGGTCACTCCCCAGGGTGGTAAACACTGTCAGAGACCAGACCTGAAGCACACTCCACAGACAGAAGAAAGGTTGCTATGATGGAGCTCAATCAGCAAACTGTGCTTAACGTAGGAATTGGTATCTGCCAGTAATCATAGCAAACGTTTGATAGCTGTGTACCATATTCCCACATGTAGGGTGGCATTGCTAAGGTATGCAAGGGCTAGTATTGGGAGATGCACGCAGGGCCCAATGTCCTGCCTCTCCAGGAGGCATTGGCTAATGGAGCCTGTGGGTGTGGGTGTGGTTGTGTCTGCCCCTGTTGGCTGCTGCTTTACGGCAGAGGTTCCCAACTCCAGTCCTGGTGTGCCAAACACTGTTCGGGTTTTCATGCTGTCCCTCATGAATAAAAACACACAACCAAAACCCCAAACAAGGCAGACAAAAAACAAAACAACAAACAAAAACAAGATGTGAGACAGAACAACCAAGTGGAGTGAGTATAATAGAGGAAAAAAGACCTCATTAGCCTTCCGGGTAAATAACGGAGGAAACGAGTCTAACATAAGGGAACAAATCCCATAAATCATGAAAAGACTCTCTTTACATCAAAGGTCAATAAAAAACCCTCTAACATACCACCCACTGGTACAGCTTGCAAAGCAGAAAAAAGAAAGCATTCAGAGTGTTATATTGTATTGAAAAATCAGCCAAATAGACTCAAAAAAAGTCCAAACTTATCTGAAGTCCGGGCATGAAGAAACAATATCCAACGAGCCCCGACATGAGTTCCGACACCAGATGTTTCGCCTTGCGGCTTCCTCAGGGAGCTTCAACGTGTATGGAACTGCAGTTGAAAAAGGAACGCTGACTGTAAATGCTATGTGGAGCAATAAGCTATACCGGAGCACGGCATCAGTATAACCCCCAAAAAACAAAAAGAGGTTTTTTTATTGACCTTTGATGTAAAGAGAGTCTTTTCATTATTTATGGGATTTGTTCCCTTATGTTAGACTCGTTTCCTCCATTATTTACCCGGAGGGCTACTGAGGTCTTTTTTCCTCTATTATACTCACTCCACTTGGTTGTTCTGTCTCACATCTTGTTTTTGTTTGTTGTTTTGTTTTTTGTCTGCCTTGTTTGGGGTTTTGGTTGTGTGTTTTTGTTCTATTGGCTCCTTGAGGATTTATTTTATATATAGTTTGACTATGGTCCCTCATGAATATGCATGAGATACATCTGCATACCATGGGGGTGGTGCATAGATATGCAGCACAGGCATCTTTATTAGAGGCAGCATGGAACCTGAATGGTGTTTGGCCCTCCAGGACTGCATTTGCGAGACTCTGCTCTAGGTAATGCGCCTGTTTATGGTGTCTTTGCTCTGTAGGGTAGAATGTAGGTGTTTTGGGCATGTTTACGTCATCTGCAATAAAGTTTCTGTCTGTATTAGCATGTTGTAGTAGTGGGTAAAATATGGGGACTGGGTTGGCAGGCACCATAGCTGGGACTTGAACCTGTGCTTTCTGCCTCCAAACACACTGGTTGTGTGCACTGCACCACTGTGTTGCCACAGAGACAGTGCATTCCCTGGTGATACCATGACTGTTTGTCCGGCAGGGCCTGTCTGTTGCAGTGCATGGCACCCACCTACACAGGGCTAGGCCACGGTCTGCTCTGGACAGCTGCCACTGCCCCCTCCACCAACAGTACCCCTCCGCCACCATGCTGACATGGCCTTATATTGGAGACAGCTTAAAACCTGAATGATTTGTGAGCCTCCAGGACTGAATTTGGGGGACTCTGCTCCAGGTAATGCGCGTGTTTCTGGTGTCTGTGCTCGGTGGGGAAAAATATAGGCGTTTGAACCATGCGTATGTTCTCTGCAATAAAGGCATGCCCTTACTATCACGGTTTGGTAGCAGGTAAAATATGGGGACTGGATTGGCAGTAGCCCCAGCTGGGACTTGAACTTGTGACCTTCTGCTCATGAACACACTGGCTGTGCTCACCGCACCACACTGAGCTCACAGAGACAGTGCAGTCCCTGGAGATACCATGGTTGTTTTTTAGACACAGCCTGTCTGTTCCAGTGCATGGCACCCACCTACACAGGGCTAGGCCATGGTCGGCTCTGGGCAGCTGCCACTGCCCCCCTCCACCACCAGTACCCCTCTGCCATCATGCTGACATTCCCTTCTGCTGGTGGTGCTGGTGGTGTGCAGTCTCAAGCCATCCAGTGTGCAGGTAGGCGGCTGCCTATGGTGCATGTTCTGGGGTAAGGGTGCCTGCATAGGCGTCCACGCTTCCCCCCAACACCGCCTGCCAATGTTCTGTGCCCTTGGGGGTACCTGCTGGGTACTATCCCCTGTGACACTGTGATAAACACTCTCCTGCCCATGTTGGGCCCTCATCAGTTGCTGTCTGGCTGCTGTTCAGTTTCAGCATTCCTAAGTGCCACCTAGGCATCTGCCTAGTCCGCACTGTGCCCCAGCTGCACCACAGCATGTGCCGCCTGCAGCCCTCTGTATCCCATTTCCCAGCATCTGTCCAGTTGCCCATTCCGACATGCCCGCCCTGCTGTTGTGGAACATGTGCATGCCATAGGAAACCTGTCCAATGGAGAGGGAAACTCTGATCAGTGCTATTTCACTGTGGGATCATTCACCTTGTATGGGGACAGAGCGTAGACCCTTCCAAAATTCATATTTATTTTTTGGGACTTTCTTGGGAGTGTTTTTTGATGTTTCCCATTACTATCCATATTGCCCAGCTTGATTATAATTTTTTAAAATTTTGTTGGGGTCCTTTTCAATGTTTATTTGTACTTTTGTACCATGCACATGTATAACACTTATCACTTTTTTGTAGGTTTCCCTGGGTTTGCTGTACATTGCTGACAGAAATGGTTTCTCTTCCCTTTAAATCGGCTCTAACGCGAGGTTTTTACTCGCGGTATTTTTTGCCTCGGATTTCAGCCTCGCTCATGTGCAGGGAGCCTCTCCCCTCCCACTCTCCACCCATTGACCCCTTCTCTCTGCCCCTGAGGAGCCTTCCTCCGTCCTCCGGGAGCCTTTCCATGCCTTCATCGCACATTGGCGCGCCACGCACATGAGCGCCACGCACATGAGCGTGCATATTTGGGCCCCGTATGCGACATTAGCGTGCGCTAAGGTACCTTAGCGCATGCTAACATCGCGCAGCGCACATTAGCGCACAGTAGCGCACATTAGCATGGTTTAGTAAACATACCCCTAAATTTCATCTGCCATTTTGATGCCCAGTCTTCCAATTTATTAAGATCCTCTTGCAATTTTCCACAATCCTCTTGGGTTTTAACAACTTTAAATAGTTTTGTGTCATCTGCAAATTTGATAACCTCACTCGTTATTCCCTTTTCCAGGTCATTTATGAATATGTCAAAATGCAGCGGACCCAGCACAGATCCCTGGGGTACACCACTACTCAGCTTTCTCCATTGGGAAAATTGGCCATTTAGTCCTACCCTCTGCTTTCTATCTTTTAAGCAGTTCCTGATCCACAATAGTACACTGCCTCCTATCCCATGACTCTTCAGTTTTGCCAAAATTCTCTGATGAGGGACCTTGTCAAAGGCTTTCTGAAAGTCCAAATACATTATATCAACCGACTCACCTTTGTTTACCTGTTTATTCACACCTTCAAAAAACATAACAGATTAGTAAGACAAGATCTTCCTTGTCTAAAGCCATGTTGGCTGTCTCCCAAGCATCCTTCTAGCTTTTGCTGTTGGCTTTTCTGCCTGTTTAGCTACTTTAAGATCATCAGACATAACCACACCGAGGTCCCGCTCTTCTTTAGTGGACAAAAGTACTTCACCCCCTATACTATATTGCTGCAGCCCAAATGCATGACCTTGCATTTTTTAACATTAAATCCCAGCTGCCAAATTCTAGACCATTCTTCAAGTTTAGCTAGATCCCTCCTCATGTTATCTACACCTTCCTGGGTGTCTACTGTATTGCAGATTTTGGTATTATCCTCAAAGAGGTAAACCTTACCTGACAGCCCTTCCACTATATCACTAACAAAGATGCTAAAAAGAATCAGTGTGGGGCCAATGGATCAGTTTGTATGGCTCACTGAGAACCAAGTTGGGGAGATTCAAGCAGGCTTGATCGCGCTGGCTGAGGAGACTGCAGCGTCTTCCGCCTTTGATGTAACTCTCTCCCCTGATGAGCGTGCTCTTCCTGTTCTTCCGGGTCTTCTGGTGACCTCTCTGGCAAGCGTAACTGCTACCCCTCCCGGTGAGGTCATGGCTGTAATTCTGGAGCGGGGCTTGCTGGAGGAGCTTTCCAGTGGGCAGCCAATTGTGAGCATGGCTGCAGACGCGGGGAGTTTTCCAACTGTGGAGGTTGCTGATTCCGCTCGTGGATTGAGCGATGCCGGTGGAGTGCAGACTTTGTTCAAGGTTGCAAAGTCTGAATCGTTTCTTCCCCTTATCTTATGGCGCCCTGCCTCAGTGACTTTGGACAGCATTTGGGAGGTGATTGTTCAGCTTTCACAGGTAGTTACTCAACAGTTGTCTCGTTCTACTTCCAGAATTTCAAAGCTTGAGGAAACACTCTCTAATCATGCTAATGAGATTGTGGAGATAAAGGTGAAATTGAATGTTTCTGACCAAAATCTTTCACAAGTTTCTGATTTATCCTTATCTCTGGTTAAGGATAATATGGCTTTAAGGGCAAAGGTAGAGTCACTGGAAAATGCTACCAGGTCTACCAATGTACATCTTTTGAACTTTCCAATGGTTCCTGTGGTAGCCCCTTTGGATTTGTTTAAGAAGTACCTTCAAGGGGGGGCGGAGCCTGATGTCCAGCGGGTTAGACGCTTCGCGCTGAAGCTCCCGAGGGGCCTACTCAGAATCCTGACTTAATATCTGCATAAACTTAATCTTTTACTCTGAACTTACCGGGGTGCCTTGGGGGGAATGGCGGCCCACAAACCAGTGTGCTTGGACTTCGGGTCTCCCTCTTCTTCACATGGAAAACGCTCTAAAACAGAGTTGTCTTCCCCACCAAAGATGGTCCCACTTCGGGTAAGCCCCGAAATGCAACAGGAGATCTTGGAGGAAATACGTGGTGTGAAGGAACTGGTACAGTCCAACGGAGAAGCGCTCCGAGCCATGCGAGAAGATTTCGGTATGCTTCAGGACCGGCTTGAAGGTCTTTCACTACGGATGGACAACATGGCGGGGGTCCTCGATTCGCACGCGGTGCGCTTGGTGAACCTGGACAAGGCTGAGCGTCAGATACAGAATCTTCAAAAAGAGTTAGAGGATTGCAATAATCGAGCCCGTCGCAATAATGTAAGGCTCATAGGAGTACCAGAGGGGGCGGAAGCAGGAGATATCAGAGAATTTCTGGTCAAAACTCTCCCCTCCTTGCTGAAGATTACCTTTTGCAGAGATCTGGAAATTGACCGAGCATATCGTGCTCCTACCAACATCGCACTCAATCGGACGACCCCCCGGCCCATTATCTTTCGTTTACTGAGGTATCAGCAAGTTGAGCAAATTTTCAAAGCTGCCCGGGTGATTCAACATCTGCAGTTTGAAGATCATAAAGTCTCTTTCTTCCCCGACTTGGCAAAGCCCACAGTTGACCGGCGGAAGGGACTCCTTGCTTTTCGACCTAGACTTCAACAGTTACAGGCTCGCTTTGGCCTCTTATATCCAGCGAAGCTCAGAGTGACTCTCCATAACCAAACTAGAACCTTCGAAGATCCTGCTCTGCTAGCAACATTTTTAGATTCCAAAGAGGCAGACCAGATGCGCTAAGTCAACAACTCGGATGGACTCCGCTGGAACTGCCCGCCATTTTGACTGGCCCGATGCGGTGATCATTGCCTGGAATAGAGACTGCCTGGACCTTTCTTTTTATTATATCTACCTTTCTTGGTCTCCTTTTCCTCCATGTTGTGCACCTCGGTTGGATTCGGAGCACGCACAGCTATACCGGTTATATGTTTCAATTTAGGCCTTCTCTGGGGTTTCACCCCGCCGACATCAGGTCGCCAGTAATTTCTGGGGTTTTGCTTCTTCTCTAAGGCACTTCGGTGCTTCTACTGTTATATAGGGCGCTTCATGATTTTTCATTGGCTTATTTTCTATCATATCGTGTGTACAGTCATTTATAGTTGATATGAGGGACATTGCGCAACTCGGGGTGCCATCATGTTTCTTTCTCAGAATGTTTGACTTTGTTGTATGGCCTTATGTAAGCTCTTGGCTCTGAACGTAAGAGGCATCAATAGTCCAATCAAAAGAATGACCATCCTTAGTTATTTTAATCATGACCATACTGATTTAGTGTTTCTTCAGGAAACCCATTTCACCTCCGTTGAACCACTGAAACTTACTGCTAAACCTTATATGGTGGCTGCCTATTTTCCCGCCGTTTCCAAGCGGTGCGGGGTAGCCATCTTGGTTGAGAAATCTTTGCCAGCCACTGTAATGGATACTAGCTCTGATGGGGAGGGTAGCTGGGCCTGTGTATATTTTAAGGTTGGAGATAGTGAATTTCCTTTATGCTGGGCATTGCTATTTCCTATTTCCTTAATCACAAAATATTGGGAAAATAGCTCTTTTTTGAGCTCTAATGAATGGTGAATCATATCTGTCTTTATTGTAAATATGCGCAAATACCTTGTATGTCAGCCTCTTCCGTTCAAACCATTCACTATTGGTCTTGCTAGAAGACGCTCAACGATTATGTTCAAACTCTTCAATGCTCTCAGTTGACTGTTTGATTCTGTATCAATCTCTGTCACATGCTCATCCGGTATCATAGATTCTACTTCTGTTTGTTTGATGTACAATAATTGTTGTATGTAAGCGCTTATATGATGATTCTTATTAGTTTAGAGAAGAAGCATTGGGGTGGGGGGTAATTGGGGTTGCTTTCTTTATTGTATGTGTGTATTTGTTTCTTTTGGTGTGTTGTTACTTCTGTTTGTTGTAAAACGAAAATAAAAGTTTAAAAAAAAAAAAGAAGTACCTTCAAGAGTCTCTTTTGGTTCTGCCTGATTTATTTCCTACTATTTTGAAAGCCTACTTTTGGCAGTGGGCAGGAAAGATGGGAAGATGACAGTTGGGACTTCAGAAATGGACTTTCTTAATGTCTCTGCTCTCCTTCAGTCTCCTAGAGGAGACAAACTGCCTGTCTCTTCTCTGTTAGTATCATTTGCTTTGTCTTCAGATAGAGAGTGGATTCTCAAGCTATATTATCCAAATAGAACTAATTTGTTTATGGGTAAGAAAATATTGATTTTCCCTGATGTTGCCAGAGAAAATCAGAAGAGACGTAAAGCTTTCCTACTTTTACGTCCTGGGGTGATTCAGATGGGAGCATCTTTTGTATTAAGATTTCCTTGTAAATGTATCATTGTTTTACAATTACATAACTATGTTTTCTTTCAGTCTGAAGATCTGTCCTCCTTCATTAGCAATCATATGGTTACATCTTCTCCTTCTTGAGTGGATCCTCATCTGTTAGTAAGAGGTTATCGGACCTTTGCCATCTCTCTTTTTGTGGTTTAAGCTGTTTTCTTAAGTCAATTGGGGGTTCTCCTGTCCTCAGTACGTTTACGTTTGCTGCTCCCCCCAATTTGAGGACTATTGATACTCTTGTAAAATTGTTTTCTATGTGTTTTTGCTGGTATTTCTTTTCTCTGCAAGTTTGTATCTTTGCTGTACAAGCAGTGTTGCTTGATATTTTGTAAAAATTCATAAATATAAAATAAAAAAAAAAGAATCAGACCAAGGACAGATCCCTGGGGCACACCACTGGCAACTTCCTTCTCCTCAGAGTGAGCTCCATTTACCTGTACCCTTTGTCGCCTCCCACTCAACCATTTTCTAACCCAAGCAGTAACTTTAGAGTCCACCCCAGTTTGTTTATATGTCACCTGTGAGGAACAGTGTCAAATGCTTTACTGAAATCTAAATACACCACATCTAGGGATCTCCCTCGATCCAAATCCCTGGTCACCCAGTCAAAGAAATCAATCAGATTTGTCTGACAAGACCTGCCTCTGGTGAATTCATGCTGCCTCAGGTGTTGTAATCCACTGGACTCCAGAAACCTTACTATTTTCTCTTTCAGAAGCGCTTCCAATAATTTACTCACCACTGAAGTTAAGCTATCCAGCCTGTAGTTTTCAACCACACCCTTACTTCCGCTTTTGTATAAAGGTACCACATGAGCCTCTCTCCAGTTCTTTGGCACCACTCTGGACTCCAATGAGGCATTGAAAAGGTCAGTCAGTGGAGCTGCTAGAACGTTCCCAAGTTTCCTCAGTATTCTAGGGTATATCCCATCCAGTCCCATCGATTTGTCTACTTTAAGTTTATCTAGTTTCTCATAAATACAGTCTTCTGAAAATTGTTCAATATGCCCCTCGCTTCTGTTCCTGTTTGTGGGCATTTTCTGAGGTCCTGTTCCTGATTTTTCATCTGTGAACGCAGAACAGAAATATTTCTTAAGCAATTGTGCTTTATCCTCATCAGCTTCTACATATTCCTCCCGTTCACCCTTGAGTCTGACAATACCACTTTTGCCCTTATTCTTCTCACTAAAATATCTGAAAAATGTCTTATCCCCCCATTTTATTGCATTGGCTATTTCCTCCTCTTTTTGAATCTTTGCTTTCCTGACTACTTTGCTAGCTTCTCTAAGTTTTGTCAAATATAGATGCCTGTCTTTCTCTCTCTGTGATCTCTTGTATTTCAAGAAGGCCTCCCTCTTTTTCTTCAACTTTTCAGCTACTTCTTTCGAAAACCATAGCAGTCTCCTTTTGCTTTTACCTTTATTTACCATTTTTACAAAAAAGGTTGGTTGCCCTTAAAATATCCCCTTTCATGGGGGCGGAGCCTAACTTCGGGCAAGATGGACGTGTGAGGGCTATGATCCGGAGGTTTAGGTCAAGAATCCTGACTTCCTGTGCTTTTATTAGAGTGGATCCTACCTACTTTGGAAGCAGTCAACTCCGTATATGTCTGGCCCGAAACCGACACGTCTGGATTATCAAGGAACACAAAGCTCCAGTGCAAAGCAAACTAAAATGGAGCCTCTCTCACCTCACAAAATGGCGGTCATCCGAGATTGCCCTGAGGCCTTCCAGGAACTTCTCTCTGTGATCTGTGCTGTTAAAGACATGGTTTAATCAAATGGAGACTCACTGACCACAATGCAAGAAGATATCACTGCCTTAAAAAACAGTTTGGAGTCAATCACGGTGAGACTGGAGAAGGTGGAGAAAGTGGTTGCAACACATGGGGAGCGGCTCAGGGCCATTGAGAAGCAAGCAAAGCTGATCCGATCATTGCAGAGAGACCTGGAAGATGGTAACAATCGTGCTCGGAGAAACATTAGTGTCCTGGGAGTTCCCGAAGGTGCTGAGGGCACAGACATGATGGCCTTCTTGCAGTCAATGATCCCAGGTGTGCTAAAAGTAAAGTTTGCTATGCCATTTGAGATCGAACATGCCCATCGGGTACCTACTCAGTCTGTGGTCTCAGGCAAGCATCCACGCCCAATCATACTAAAAAATCTGCGATTTCAGCAAGTCACACAAATTATGGAAGCAGCCAGATTGCACTCTCCATTGGATTATCAAGGGCATAAACTCCTCTTCTTTCCGGACTTTGCGAAAGTGATGGTAGACCGGAGGAAAAGATTTTTGGCGCTGCATCCATGATTGCTGCAGTTTCAGGCCTGTTTCGGGCTGCTTTATCCTGCCCATATGAGAGTCATGCTGCACAACCAAACTAGGACATTCGACGATCCAGGGGAGTTGCACGCTTTCTTAGAAGACAAAGAACTGGTGTTGCTGTGGTGAAAACCCTGTTCTACACTCAGCAGTGGACATAAGCTTGCAGATTACCTTCATCTTCCTTATATGGGTGCCTTGAATGGATATAAGGTTGTGAGGTCATGATCTGAATCATATAGAGCTGACATTCATTGTGGCTCTTTTGGGGTAACTCCAGGGCATTGTTCTGGTCACACTGTTCTCTTCTTTTGTTCTTTCCTTCCTTTCTTTCTTTCTTTTATTTTTCTCATCATCTGTGGCATTTGGGCTAGATCAGAAGGCATTAGGGCATTGAAAGTTAGGATGGCCCTCATATATTTACATTTATCCTGTTGTGATCATGTAATGCATTGGGAGGGGCCATTCTGCTCTAGTGTTTCAGAGCTTCGGCATTTGGGGAAGTTACTCTAGTTGTGGGTAATGGTTAACGCAAGGAGTTTTACTTGACAGAGGAGAAGAAGTGAATTAGTTGATTATACCCTCAGTGCCTGTCTTGCCCTTTTGGGCTCTTCTATAAGGGCTATGGTCAAGGTGTGGTATTTCTGCTTGTGTTATTTCCCTTGGGCTATTAATGTTGCTTCAATTCTGGGTGCTTCAAAAATGTGGATTAACAATGTAAAATTATATGTTACAACCTGGTATGTTTCTGTAACAATTGTACATCACTGTTTGTTATATTTATTTATTTATTACATTTGCTTATATACCGCACTATTCGGTATCAGCGCGGTTTACAATATAACTAAACAACCAAGACAACATTCTGTTTGGTTTTACAAGGAACAGGAGTACCAACTTGGCAAACAGGGTTGAACTATATACAGAGATAATAATTACAACAACAGGGTTGTACTATATACAAGAGATAAAAAATTGCAACAACAGTGTTGAGGAGAATACATGAAATAATAATTACAAGGATTTAAATGCAATCCAGTGTTTTGGGGACCTTATTATCCATATTGTCTCTATGTCTTCCTTTAAGATAGTCTCACTGAATGTTAAGGGCATTAACAATCCCATTAAGAGAAAAAAATATTTTTATATGGGTGCAAGGAATGTGCTGACATCCTATTTCTGCAAGAAACACATTTGAATGCAAAGGAGTCTAAAATTGGATATGAAACCCTTCACACTTGTGGCTTTCTCAGCTGCTAATCATAAGAAGAATGGGGTAGCCATACTAGTAAGGAAATCTCTGTCCCCTACTGTGCTGCAAACCAGATCTGATATTGAAGGGCACTGGGCGATGGCTGTTATCAAGATAGGATCCACTGAACTGGCCTTCATCAATATCTATGCCCCCAGTGTAGACTGCCCTACTTTCTTTAGCTCCATAGAGGCTCTGCCGCAAGAGATATCCAGATACCCGGCTATTATTGGGGGAGACTTCAACCTCACACTAGACCCCTTGTTGGACAGGAGCCCTGTGAGAACTAATAAGGTCCCCAAAACACACCCTGTTCTTTTGTCACAATGCAAAAATTAGGCCTAGTAGATATATGGCAGTTGCAGCATCCTGTTAATAAGGAATACACTTTTTTCTCTCCCCCTCATAACTCGGTATCGTGCATAGATTTTTTCCTAGTCTCTAAGGGACTATATTTCAGAATCAGTGAATCCAATATACACGCTGCTCATATTTCTGATCATGCCACAATCTTGTTCTCCCTATTAGACTCAACGAGCTGCCCATCTCATACATGATGGCATTTTGACAGAACTCTTCTTAACAATCAGGAGTTTTGTGAAACCATTCTAGTGGCCATAGAGGAGTATTTTCAGTTTAACTCGCCCCGGGACATTTTGGGATGGGCGTGGTGGGAGGGTTTCAAAGCTAACATATGGGCCACCATAACCAGATTTGCTATACGGCAGGCTAAACAATGTAAAACAGAACTAGAAGCTTTGGATAAGCAGATCAAAGCGTGGGAACGCATCCTAGGATGGAAAACTGATCCTAACATTCTGATACATTTACAATGCCTTAGATTTAGATATAACTCAATCCTAACTACTGAAGCTTCACAGGCGCAGAAAGGACGGTATTATTTGGAAGGCAATAGGGCCAGACAGTTACTAGCTAACTCGTTAAAAGGTGACAAAGAAGCTTGTCGCATTGCTGCTTTAAGAGATCCCCAGGTGCAACAATTGATTGTCGCTGACACTGAAATTGCAGAAACTTTCCATCAATTTTATGCTCAGCTGTACTCCCCAGAGATAGAATTCTCTGAGGAAATTTTTGAGAGACTACTGGATGATGTTCAGAGGCCTATTCTGGATTAGGAAACAGCTTTAGTTCTTGATAGGCAGATCACGGTCAGGAAAATTATCCAGGCCATCGATTCTATGCAAATGGGCAAGACTGCCAGACCAGATGGCCTTCCGGTTGAATTTTATAGAACCCTTTCCAAAGCACTAGGTCCATATCTTCAACAATACTATAGGCTTCTCTTGGAAGTGGATGCCCAGACTGGAGCGTTTGTCTCTGCAAACATTGTGGTTCTTGAGAAATCTGGGAGGGACCCTCAGCTGGTCAGTAACTATCGCCCAATTTTGTTACTAAACACAGACTATAAAATATTTGCTGCCACCTTGGCCGGTTGTCTTTCCAAATTATTTCCATCTTTGATCCACCCGGATCAATGTGGCTTCACCGAGGGACGCTCTACAGCTGAAAATGCCAGAGGGTTTTGCCATGTCTTTTAAGGAGTGGAAAGAGTGGAGGGCCTGCTGGTGGGATTATTGTTGGATGCAGAGAAAGCTTTCGATCGTCTGGAGTGGCCTTTCTTATTTGCCATCTTGAGGTGGTTTGGTTTTGGTGAAGGATTCCTTAAACTAATTAAACTTATGTATGCGAGACCAAGTGCTACTATTTTTGTGAATGCGACTCAATCCAGAGATTTTCTCTTAGGGCGTGGCACCCGTCAGGGTTGCCCCCTTTCACCTATCCTATTCAATCTGGCCTTGGAACCCTTGGCCCTACTGTTGAATCAGAGTTCTGCGGTTAAACGTGTGTGCATAGCTGGTATGGAAATTAAGCTTTCTGCTTACGCTGATGATTTATTCCTGTTTACTAAATCCAGTTCAAATCTGGCTGTTCTAGAGTTGATAGACCAATACTCAGGGTTATCAGGATATAAAATTAATTTGACAAGTCTGTAGCATTCCGTTTAAATTCATGAGTTTGTAGTGCGGACTCAAATGACTACCCTTTTGTATGGGAACCCAAAATGGTAAAATATTTAGGAGTTCATTATTGCCATCCACTTATTGAAACTCTGCAATATAATGAAGAGACTCTCCTTACTACGGTACGAAATATGACTGTGAGATGGTCGCCGGTTTATCTTTCTTGGTGGGGTTGTCTTGAAGCGATAAAGATGACTATCATGCCTAAGGTGAACTATGTTTTAGAAATGCTGTCGGTTTTCCTTTCGGAGAAAATATACTGACAAGTGGAAAGGACTCTTGTCCAGTTTCTATGGAAAAACAAACCACCTAGAATTGCTCTTAGGAAGCTTAAGTCTAAAAAAGAGGAGGGGGATGTGAGCTTTCTTGATTTTCAGGCCTATCACCATGCTTTTCTTTTAAAACAGGGGTCAAGATGGGTGGAAAAGGATAAGGGTCAATGCCCAGTGTGGCTTGATTTGGAAGATAGATTGACTGCTCCGTTCCCCTTGAGTCTCCTCCCTGGCATTGTGTTTTCGGAGAGGTTGAAGTTTCATAGGGTTATAATGGACACCCAAAAGGCTTTCCAGCAGTTAGTGAGTGTAATTCCTAAGAGGAAATGCTTGTTGAGGTTTATTCCCATTTGGTATACTCCTTTTTTAAAAATTCATCAAAGTTCATTCGCCTGGAAGCAATGGTTTAGCAGGGGCATTTGGTCTATAGGACAACTGATATCTGAAGGCAGGTGGAAGCCTTTTGTGTGTCTACAGCATGAATTTGACTTGCCTAAATCCTTATACTTTCAGTGGATTCAGTTGAGACACTGTATAGAGAAATCCCTTATCAATATCAGATCTTTACCTGAGGAATGGGGGTTACTTAATATTATAGATAAAGCCCAAAAGGCCTCAGGGGTGGCTTCCTACTATTATCAGTTGGTAGCCCATCGTCCCTCTTCACATTCTATTGGCACTCATCGGGTATAGGAGCATGATACTGGGGATATGGATGGTATACATCCAAGGGTGTTGAAAGGACTGAAATATGAGATTGCAGACTTGCTATTAGTAATATGTGAACTTTCATTAAAATCATCTGTAATACCTGAAGATTGGAGGATCACCAATGTAATGCCAATTTTTAAAAAGGGTTCCAGGGGTGATGCGGGAAAGTACAGACCAGTGAGCCTGATGTCAGTACCGGGAAAAATGGTAGAAACCATCGTAAAGAACAAAATTACTCAGCATGTAGATAGTCATGGCCTAATGGGAGACAGCCAACATGGCTTTAGACAAGTAAGATCTTGTCTTACTAATCTGTTATGTTTTTTTGAAGGTGTGACTAAACAGGTAGACAAAGGTGAGTTGGTTGATATAGTGTTTCTGGACTTTCAGAAAGCCTTTGACAAGGTCCCTCATCAGAGACTTTTGGCAAAACTAAAAAGTCATGGGATAGGAAGCAGTGCACCATTGTGGATCAGGAACTGGTTAAAAGATAGAAAGCAGAGGGTTGGGCTAAATGACCAATTTTCTCAATGGAAAAAGGTGAATAGTGAAGTACCCCAGGGATCTGTGCTGGGTCCGCTGCTTTTTGACTTATTCATAAATGTCCTGGAAAAGGGAATAACGAGTGAGGTTATCAAATTTGCAGATGACACAAAACTATTTAAAGTTGCTAAAACCCAAGAGGATTGTGGAAAATTTCAGGAGTATCTTGATAAATTGGAAAACTGGGCATCCAAATGGCGGATGAAATTTAATATGGACAAGTGCAAGGTTATGCACCTAGGAAAGAACAACCCAAACTATGGTTACACGATGCAAGGTTCCACATTGGGAACCACCACCTAGGAAAAAGATTTAGGCATCATCGTGGATAACATGTTAAAACCCTCCGCCCAGTGTGCAGCAGTGGCCAAGAGAGCAAATAGAATGCTAGGTATCATAAGGAAAGGAATGGAAAATAAAACAAAGGATATTATAATGCCTCTATATCGCTCCATGGTGCACCTTGAATATTGTGTGCAATTCAGGTCGCTGTATCTTAAAAAGGATATAGCGTTATTAGAAAAGGTATAGAGAAGAGCCACCAAAATTGTAAAGGGGATGGAAGGATACTCCTAAGAGAAGAGGCTACAAAGGTTAGGGCACTTCAACCTGGAAAAGAGACAGCTGAGGGGAGATATGATAGAGGTCTATAAATTAATGAATGGCTTGGAATGGGTAAATGTAGATCGATTGTTTACATTATCAGAATATAGGAAGACTAGGGGACATGCAATGAAGCTACAGGGTAAACTATTTAAGACAAATAAGAGAAAATATTTTTTCTCTCAACGTGTAATCAAACTCTGGAATTTGTTACCGGAGGATGTAATAAGGCTGTTAGTGTACTGGGTTTAAAAAAGGTTTGGACACATTCCTGGAGGAAAGGTCCATAAACCATTATTAAAAAGAGACCCAGGATATCAATGCTTGACTCAATACAAGCATTGTGGAACCTGTGTCTTTTGGGGAAAATGCTAGGCACGTATGACCTAGATTGGCCACTGTTGGAAACAGGATACTGGGCTTGATGGACCTTGGTCTGACCCAGTATGGCATATCTTATGTTCTTATGTTCTTATACTCTCTCTCCGGAATCGTGGGTGGAGATTTTGGAGTAAACTAATTAGAGTTTCTCAATCTGCCTCTATCTCCCTGGCATTATACGTCTTTGCGCACAGAGCCCATTTTATGCCGGCAAAGATCTCCAAGTGGTATAAGTCAATTGGATATGTGTGTTGGTCTTGTCAGAGGAATGTTGGCACTTTAAGGCATGTGGTATATGACTGCCCTAATGTTCAGTCGTACTGGATTTCAGTTTTGAACCAAATCCAAGAGGTCTTGGGATTCAGGGCCACTCTCTCTTGGTCTATTATTGTTTTCCGTTCAACAATTAACATCTCGTCGTTACAGAGGAACTGTCATTTCCTGTTTGACTTTATGATGGGAGTGGCGCTGCATCTCGTGATTACCAATTGGAAATACACGGCAGATCTCAGTTGGCACATATGGTGGAATCACTTATGCCTATGCTGTAAATATGAGCAGATGCCATGTTATGGTATAACTCCTAAGCCTTCTACCTTGCTTAAATGGAAACCCCTATATGATTATATATCGAAAGCACAATATGCTGTGAATTAGGGGGTAATCAATCAATCACGCTTACACATGGTATAGGGCAGTTTTTGTGGTACCATAGCCCTTGCAAGCCTCTTTCTTCCTTTTTTCTAAGATGGTCGTATGAAGAGGGGGGGGGGGGGTTGGTGTTGGGGTAGGCTGTTAAGGTATTTTTTTCCCCATTATGTTCAAAGGGATGTATTATTTTAACTGTAAACTTGTTTGTTTGTTTTTGTTGTGATTTTGTCTGAAAACGTAAATAAAGAATTTTAAAAAAATCCCCTTTCAGTTTTGCCCTCTGTTAACATAAGAACATAAAATATGCCATACTGGGTCAGACCAAAGTCCATCTAGCCCAGTATCCTGTTTCCAACAGTGGCCAATCTAGGTCATACGTACCTAGAAGTTTCCCCAAAAGACACAGGTTCCGCAATGCTTGTACTGGGTCAAGCATTGATATCCTGGGTCCCTTTTTAATAATGGTTTATGGACCTTTCCTCCAGGAACTTGTCCAAACCTTTTTTAAACCCAGCTACACTAACAGCTCTTACTACATCCTCCGGTAACAAATTCCAGAGTTTGATTACACGTTGAGTGAAAAAATATTTTCTCTTATTTGTCTTAAATAGTTTACCCTGTAGCTTCATTACATGTCCCCTAGACTTTCTATATTCTGATAGCGTAAACAATCGATCTACGTTTACCCGTTCCACTCCATTCATTAATTTATAGACCTATATCATATCTCCCCTCAGCTGTCTCTTTTCCAGGTTGAAGAGCCCTAACCTTTGTAGCCTCTCTTCATAGGAGTAGCCTTCCATCCCTTTTACCATTTTGGTGGCTCTTCTCTGTACCTTTTCTAATAACGCTATATCCTTTTTAAGATACGGTGACCAGAATTGCAGACAATATTCAAGGTGCGGTCGTACCATGGAACGATACAGAGGCATTATAATATCCTTTGTTTTATTTTCCATTCCTTTCCTTATGATACCTAGCATTCTATTTGCTTTTTTGGCTGCTGCTGCACACTGGGTGGAGGGTTTTAACATGTTATCCACATCCCCCAGCTGTTCCCATCTCGCTAACAACTCCTTGGCAAAGTTAGTTTTCCTAAAGTCTAAGACCCTCGCTTTGAATGGATTCTATCAGCTCTGGTCCTAATACTGAACCACACCATCTGGTCATCACTAGATGCAAAATGATCTCCCACTATAACATCAGACACACTTTCACCACTGGTAAGCACCAAGTCCAGTATGGCCCCTTCACATGTGGGGTCTATTACCAATTGCCTGAATTGTTCTCCCTGTAGAGAATCCAGGATCTCTTTACTTCTAGATGATACTGTTTCAGGAATGTGTCAATCAGCATCTGGCATATTGAAATCCCCTATCAGTAGCACTTCCCCATTCCTAGCAATGCTGTGTATGTCTTCAATTAACTCTCCATCTTCCTCTTCCTCTTGTGAGGGAGGTCTGTATAAAACGCCACTGCAAATAGATTTCTCTCTCTCTTTCTAGTTTAACCCACAATGCCTGCTCTCTCCCTTTTAAGCTCTGTAATTCCAAAGCTTTAATATGATTTTTTTAAATATAGTGCCACTCCTCCTCCCCTTCTTACTACCCTGTCCTTTCTGAATAAAGTATAGCCTGATATAGTTACATCCCATTCATGGTTTTCTGTGAACCATGTTTCTGTAACTGCCACTAAATCCAAGTCAGCCACTCCCATTAAAGCTTCAACATCTGGGATCTTATTTCCCATGCTACGGACATTTATACATACCACTTTCCATATGTTGCCCCTTTTACCCATTTCCAAAAAGGTATTTAATGTTTCACTTACCTGGGGGCTTTCACTTACATGGGGGCTTTCTTCACCCATCCCGAACAAATCAAGTTTAAAGCCCTCTTCAGTAGTTTAGCCAGTCTGCTACTGAAAATACATCAACCTTTCTTGGACAGATGGACACCATCTCTGCTCTGCAAACTTTGGAACAGCATCCCATGGTCCAGGAAACTAAAACACTTTCAATGACACCATCCACGCAGCCATGCTTTCATTTCCAGGATGCGAGCTTCTTTGCTTTGGTCTTTACCCTCAACAGGGAGGATTGAAGCGAACACCACCTGTGCATTTATCTGCTTCACCCTTTGTCCCAGAGCCATGAAGTCACTTTTGATCTGCTCAGAGGGATACCTGGCAGAATAATTTGTGCTGATATGGATTAGCAACATTGGGTAATAGTCAGTGGGCTTGATGAGTCAGAGCAAACTCTCTGTAACATCTCGGATTTCGTCACCTGGCAGACAGCATATCTCTCTGGACATCAAGTCTGGTTGGCAGATGGATGCCTCAGTACCCCTCAGAAGAGAGTCACCAACCACCACTACCCTTCGCTTCCTTGTGGTCACTGATTCTGCAACTTTGGGGTACTAGAGCTCTGGTTCTTTCCTTTCCAGGGATGCTTTCACCTCCTCCACTTCCAGGGCTGCATAATGGTTCTTCAATTTAAGGGCTGGAGAAGTTGGACTGGTGATTCTGCAGGCCCTGCTGACTTGTGTCCAACCTTTGTCATTCTGTAGGAACCCATATTCTCCTCTGCTGGAGAGCTTGGATGTTGCAAGAAACATCTCATCAATGTACTTCTCACTGTCTTGAATGCTCCTCAGCCTTGCCACCTCATCTCTGAGTTCCTCCACTTGTTTCCTGAGAGCTTCAGCATTCAGGCACCCTGCACATGGAACTGGTCCTTCAACTGGCATTGGGTCCCCTCTATGGGCAGAGGCAGAAGCTATAACAGGAGCAACAGCTTTAGCGATATGATTTTTCCCAGCCATTTTTCAGTTTGTGGAGCTTAGGTATCTGTTAAAACAAAAGAGAGAGATCTAGCAAGGTACCAGACGGTTTCCCAGCTGCCCTTTCAGAGAAAAAACTGTTAAATCTCTTTAAATATGTTCAAAATGTTGAAAGTCCCTGTGTGTATTTAATTGGGGAGGTGTCTTATAAAACAAGACTGCTCACCAGGGGTGGGTGGGAGTTGGGGGGGGGGGGTAGGGAGGGAATTAACACCTGATTAGGTGTCAGTAGCTTCAAAGAGCTGAGAAAGATACTAAAGCAGAGTTTTAAACCTATCCCACTAAAGAAAATATTTCTCCTTTTAAACTAAAACACCAAAAAGAATGTAACTTTGTTTTAAAAATGTACCAAAACCCTTTTAAGAGCTCCCAGGCAGAGGGCTGTAATTTAAAAAAAACAACAAACTCTTACCTTTGCTTGAAATGTGTAGCCTCTGTTAGGAATACCTCAACAGTGCAGGGCTCTGAAGCCTTTTATGCAGGCCTCAGCTGCTCTCAATTCTTTCACAGGCTAATGAAGCCCACTAACTCCTAATTAGGTGTCTGTAGCTTCAAAGAGCTGAGAAAGATACTAAAGCAGAGTTTTAAACCTACCCAACTAAAGAAAATGTTTCTCCTTTTAAACTAAAGCACCAAAAAGAATGTAACTTTGTTTTAAAACTGTGCCAAAACCCTTTTAACAGCTCCCAGGCAGAGAGCTGTAATTTAAAAATCCACAAACTCTTACCTTTGCTTGAAATGTATATCCCCTGTAGTCTTATGTTCCTATGTGCCATCTAGGCAGCTGCCTGTTCCCCCCACCCCCTGTCCACCAGTGGCCCCCACTACATGACCCATATACCATCTCCTTTGCCCCCATTTGCACCATCAACATAGTGCCCTTTCATACTTGGGCACTATGCTGTTGCTGCTAGTGGAACACTACTATCACTCACTTGGGCTCCCTCTCTGTGCATCACATTGTAGACATAAAATAGGCTCTCTCTCCTCAAAAAACAACCTTTCCGTCAGATTTTGAATTGCGTTAGGGTTCCTGTCTTTAAGGTGCCTGCGTTAAGGGATCAAGCCTTGTTCTTGCCCACTCCCTTCCCATTGACCCTCATTCTCTGCCCCGTGCACGCCTTCTTTCCACCCACAGGGCACTTTACTCTGCTGGTGCCATTAGCGCCCACTAAAGTGTCTTTTTGCATGTGCTAAGACTGCACATGTACAGTTAGCACATGCTAAAAGCACACTTGCTCCTTTAATACCGTTTAGTAAACATATCCCTTAGTCTAATTATCCATTTACTAGCAAATGTATAATTGCCTTTGAATAGGGCATAATTATTCATTTGTCTACTAGGAGATAATTATTCATTCATATGGGTCGCTCCCAGATTCAAGAAATGCAAAAAACACCTTGGACTCAGAGTAGAAGGATTTCAGATTACAATTTATCCCTCTAATAGGCCGTCGCCTGCCATGTACCATCAAGGGTCTAAAAACTCCGTATTTGCAATTTATTATCCAATAACTTAAACACTAAGTAGCTAAGCTTAGCTTCTCTAGCCCTCAATATGAATCACAATAATCTCCAAATTAAATAATATACAAAATATGATCAATTAGTCTATTTCAAACTATATAACCCACTTCCAAAACTCAAATATGATAAAGTATGGCAGACGCCGAATCAGCTAATCACATAAGCTGCACCTGAAACAAAAGCACGAAGCGTCAATATTTCAGTCACTTCACTTCAAGGCCAACTGATTTCCATAGTTAACTTTCAATGGTATAGTAGTCCCTTATAGATTCTCACAAAAGCTTGCAAGCTTTTGTGAGAATATATGAGGGGCTACTAGTCCTTCTATTCCCCACTTGTCTCATTCCTTCACCAGCCTCCTATGTCCCAATTTTTCACCCACTTTCTAGTTCACATTTTCTCCTTCTTTATGCGCCTCTTCCCCAACCTCTCTTTTGCCTCTCTTCCCCTAATCAGCACTGGCTCATTCCCTAGCACATATCCTCTCTCCTCTTATGTTTTCCCCAATCCAGGTTTCCATTTCCACTTTCACCTCCCCTATGTTTTACTCTCTCTCACCACCTTCAAGGAAGTCCCCTCCCTTCCTGTGACTCTCACCCACTCCATAGCCCTCTGTCCTTTTCCACCATCCCCAATCCCTCCCCAAATCTGCCAAGGCCCTTCAAACCTTCTCCCCTCCCCACACTTCTGCACTTGGCCTCACAGCCCTACTGATGTTCCTCACTTAATCACCTTTTCCCTACTGCCTTCCTAATCTCTGGTCACTTTTTTAGTCACCAGACTTCCAAATACTCCTCCAGGTAACCTCAAGTGCCCATTCTTCCACCCTACCCAGTCCCCGAGTCCTCACTTACAATCCCACCCAAGCACTGAGTACCCACATACACACCCAATACCCAGCCTATATTAAGGAATTTTCTTGTTTTTTTTTCACCCAATATTAAATTCTCCACCTAAGCTCAAGCCCCTGTTCTTCCATATCCTCATGTCCCCAGTGCCCACCCATCTACCTCATTCTCCAATACACATTAACCTTCCTTTCCTCCTCCTTACCGTAGCATCTGATATTATTCCACTCCCTCTCAACTTTACCCTGGTTATGACTCTGCTTCTTCCCCAGCCCCCACAATATCTGTCCTCCTCTCCCTTCTCAATCCCCCAGCTTCTCCTTCTGTTTCACACCTTGACCCCAGCATTTGCCAGCATTAGCCTCCTTTCAGTACCAGGCCCGCCAGCAGTAAAATTAGTCCCTTCTCAGCACTAGTCCCCCCTCCAGCATAAACCCATTTCCAGCCCCCCTCCCCTAGCCACAGTTTCAGCCCATTTTCAGTCCCAATACTCCCCAGCATCAGCTCCAGTGCCCCTCCAGCCCCAGTATCCACAGGAAGTGCTTTAATAAAAATGTTGCATGCCGGGCTGCTTCTGTGTAGCATAGCCACGGGAGCAAACAAAAATGTTTCTGTGGCTGTTTTAAACATTAACATTCCATGGAATTCTGGCACTTCTTGAGCTGAAAAGTTATTTGTGTTGCATTCATATTAATGCTTAACACAGCCGTTGGAGCATTGCTGTTTTCTTCCGCAGCTGTGCTGCACTGAAGAAGCACGGCCTGCGGCATTTTCATTGAAAGTTTTATTAAAAATGCTGCGAGCTGGGCTGCTTTAGTACAGCATAGTCATGGGAGCAAATGAAAATGCTCCCCTTGGCTGCATGATTACTTTCTAGGCTTAAGAAGTGCCGGAAAGCTGTTCCACCCTATTCTGCACAAATTAAGCACTGATTATTTTCCTTCCTTCCTTTCTTTCATATGTACATAAGCATTCCTCTTGACATGGCCACTGGTTTGCAACCCTGACAGATATGATCACTTTCACAATCTCTCTCCTATTTTTTTTCCATAACAGCACAACACTCTCAATCATATACTTCATTTGATTTATGTGCACCCATGTACAAAGCTACATTTTTTTTTTTTGCATTTAATCATATCTGCTAGGCACTTGACCATGTCTTTAGCTTTTTCTAGATCATGAATGATTTTGTCTACTCAATAAGGAACATCTTCTCTGGTGCAGATCTTGGTATCATCTGTAAAAAGGCAAACCTTTCCTACTAACTCCTCTGCAATATTGCTTATTAAAGTATCAAACAGAAATGCCATGGGCCTAATTCCTTGGCATTTTACCGATTACTCCTCTTTTCATATAGTGAATTCCATTTACCTATAACCTCTGTCTATCACTCAACCCATTACTTTACCAGTCTACCTCTAGGCTGCTGAGTTTATTAATGTACTTTCTATGTGAGACAGCATCAAAACTTTATTGAAATAAAACTACACCATATCCATTGCTTTGAGAAAATAACCAGACTTGTCTAAAGATGTTGATCACATTCTTCTTTCAATAGCTGTGAGTTTATCTTCCTCGGCTTATATAATATTTATAAATTTGTTTGTCTAGCTTTGCTAAAGGGAATCAGAGTGTACCAGTCATCTTAATGAAAGAATTTATTCCTACACATTATTACTTTTCTATTAATATTATGCTTTATTTTTAGTCCATAGAAAACATTCTGAGAGAGTCTAGAATGCTGTTTCCCTTTTTAAGTCTTATTTTGATCCAAATGAAGGACGGAGTTGTCTGTAGCCTTATTCAGAACATCTAAAGTTAATCCTACAAAGTTGATACTATGTCCTGATTGGGATTCAATTGGCAAGCAGCGACCCGTGTGGTCCCCTTCCAACCCACTGAGAAGTGAGATAATACAGTCATGTTTCTCATCTAATCAGGACTTATGCTGAGAGCTGAGGTCAGAACATTTTAGCTAGGCTGAAAAGAAAAAATCTCAAGGAAGTAACATGAAGAAACAGAGGCAAGAAAAAGCAGCTGCTTCCCAGGTGCTTAGTAGAGTAAGGAAATAAAATTGTGCAGGTGATTCAGTCCAGCATGAAGAGATGAACTTGCCTAACAGGTGATTCTGTTGCTGCCTTCACATTCTGGTGAATATACACCATATGCTATTTTTAAGCACAAAGTTGCTACTTCTCTTGCTTTCTTGGCCTAGGGAGTCTCTTCGAAAATGAGCCTAGTTCAATATAGGGCCCTATACATCTCCGGGGCATGCCCCTGTTCTGCCTCTAACTTGCATGTTCTGAGATCCCCATTTTAATGGCATGTACATACAGTGGTGTGCAAAAGTCTGGAATCACTTGTGAGTTTTGCATTTTTCGTACTTTCTAAAGGTTTTTTTTTTATTTTGCATTAGCCCAGCATATTCATCTTTCTACCACGTTAAAAGTGCTACATTTGGCTGAGTTTACTTTTTTGCATTCCTTGCTTCCATTTTAAATACTTTACAGACACTGGGAGATAGCTACTGCGATTTTTGTGAATCCTGCGTCAAAACCGGATCGAGATTATCCAATATGCACACGTTATTTCTGACCAATCAGGAGGCTGGTTTCACTAACCAATCACAATGCAGATATCTAGCCAACAGTGCAGCTATAAAAACGCATGGGATTTTTGAATTTCATACGCTTTCTGGATCGACCATGAAGATGACTCGGACCCTGATGTTGGAGGAGCATGTTCGTGTGTTCTTTATGAGCGAGGAAGGATTTTCAAGCAGTCAGATAGCCAGGAAAGTTGGCTGCAGTCAGAGCGTTGTTGTTAAGATTGTACAGAAGAAGAAAGAAACAGGTTCAGTGGTGGACAAGCCTCGTTCAGGCCGTCCACATGCATCAACATCACGCTATGACCGCGCACTACGACACATTTCACTGACTAATCGCAAGTTGACCTCTCCTCAGCTACTTCGAGAGTGGTCAGACAAGAGTGAGGTCTGTGTCAGCTCATCAACAGTTCGTCGCCGGTGCCTGCAGTTTGGTCTCCGGGGCTGCAAAGCAAGGAATAAGCCACTGATGACTGACATACAAAGGCGCAACCAGATCGTGTGGGTGAGAAAGCAGTCAACCTGGTCGACTGAAATGTGGGAAAAGGTGCTATTCAGCATTGAAAGCACTTTCTGCCTGTTTGGTAACCAGGCCCACACCTATGTGAGGAGATTTCCTGGAGAGGAATTCAAGCCTGAGTGTCTCAACCTCACTGTGAAGCATCCTTTGAAAGTCATGGTCTGGGGCTGCATGGCTGCCAGTGGCGTTAGACGTCTTCACATCGTTAATGGAATGGTCAACAGGGCCAAGTACATCACCACACTGCAAAGTGCATGGTGCCATCAGCATATCAGCTGTTTCCTGGGCAGTTCCTGTTCCAAGATGACAATGCACCCTGCCATTGCTCCAGACAGGTGTGATCAGCTGGAAGCAGCGGAACAACATCAAGTCAATGGACTGGCCTGCCCAGTCTCCAGATTTTAATCCAATCGAGAACCTGTGGCACACGGTGGCCTTGGAAATATCCAAGAGGCATCCAACATCAAAGCGTGAGCTGATTGAATCACTCATTGCAGCTTGGAACCGTGTTGTCACCAACGATCACCTTGTCAGACTGGTTCATTCAATGCTGACAAGGTGCATTCAGGTGATCAAGAACAAAGGGTGGCCCATCAAATACTAAGCCATCACTGACACATAAAAACGGCCTTTTTCAAGGCCACATACATTAATTTGAAGGAAACCTGGTGTGCATCCATAATATTTTAAAGCATACTTTCATAATACTCGTATATCGTTGGCTAGCAATATACATTGTGTGATTTTCACAGAAAATCTATCAACAGGACAACTATAGGGAACAAACTCAGAAAATAAGGGCCAAACCAATACTAAAAGTTGGCCCTAATAGCCAAATCTATCACTTATCATGAGATACACAAAAAAAGCCACTGGGAGGAAAAGGACATTAAGATATAAGGTCACAAAGTTGAAAAAAACATCAAATTTACAAGTGATTCCAGACTTTTGCACACCACTGTACACGTGGAGTGTTTTTTGGAATACAGCTGTGGACGTTTTCGGCAGATATCTGTCTCTTGTGCATTTCCACATGGCTTATTCGTGTTTCAGAATGACCCCCTATGTGAACAGAGTGATTGGGCTGTACAGATCAGGATATGCTCATCAATTCCCACTCTATTTTACAAAAGGCTCTGCATAGGTATAAGAATGTGCTCCTTACTTATCAATTTGACTGTACAACTATTGCAAGGCAGGGGCATCTGAAGATCAGTAATGAAGGAATCCCAGTAAGAGCCATTGGAGGGTCTGGAGGAATGGGGGGTGTGATTGAGCCTGCTGGGGGAAGGGTCTAGAGATGGGTAATATGTTGCAGCTTGCAAGGAAGGAGAGCTATGTTATGGATGTTGAGGGGATCTAGGATGGGTTCTCTTTAGAAGCAGTGGTTTGCTGGTGCATTGCTGATAGTATGGATAGAACCACACTATCACCAATGCATTCAAATGTGGTAAATAATTGTCCTGTGCAGATGTTGGACAGCTACCACACAAGATCTGCATTTACTGAGTATTCATTTTCCATTTAACACATGGTAACTACAAGGCTTCATTGTCCTAGTCATTCATATGCATTGTGGATATCCTGAAAACTAGACTGTCTGCGGGGTGCCAATGACAGATCTGGCAAGCCCTGCTCTAGGTTTTTCTTTTTAAGGTACAGTATGAAGGTCATATGAGAAAATCTTTCCCCATGTAACATCTTTTAATAGTCAGAAAAATAATGTTTTGAAAATTGCATGGCTTTATACGCACATATAAGTACTTATGGCAACGATGGCATGCATACTTTTGCTTCTGGTGTACATACATATTCCTGGGGGTGGAGTTGCAATGTACATGTGTATTTTATAAAATACATACAGTACATATACCCATGGAGGTGAATTTTAGAAAGGATGTCCACATGCAATCTGGGACATCTAAGCCAGAATGTCTGAAAAAAAGCAGGTACGAACAGTTGCAGACCCGTGTCACAAATGTGGACGTGCCCGAAATGGATATCTGTGGGGCATTTACATAGATGTCTCTGAAATAGTATTTCAGAACCTGGGCATCTAGGACTATCCTAATGGTTAGAGTAGTGGGCTAGAAACAGGGAAGCCAGGATTCAAATCCCACTGCTGCTATCAATTAAATTGTGTTGAGTACTGGGTATGATGGAGTGTTTTTTCCTCTTAATGTTTTTAACCAGAACAAAAACTTTTCAGATGCCTGTTCATGCATGAAGCAGGTCTAAACGTAGGCCGATGCTGGACGTCTGGGATGTTTTTGAGATTGGCCGGGGGGTGGGGGGGGGAGGAGTCCAGGTTCCTGGGAAGCCCCAGTCATGCCTCCACCACACCCCTATTCAGACTTGGAAGGCCTCACTCTAGGGATATCCACAGACCCAGCTTCCAAAATGTTTCTGTGCTTTGGAGTCTCTTAGCCCTTTTTCAGATGTTCAAAGCACAAATAGGGCTTCCAAAATGCCCCCATAGAGAAATGTTATAAAGTTGCTCTTAGTTAATGTGTATTTTCACATGAATATTTCATGCCAATTTTATAAAATCAGGCCGAGACATTTATACCAGCCCTAAAGTTGGTGTAGATGCCAATGTCTATTTTTCACCCTAAACACATAAAATGCTGTAATCTAAAATCAATAGGTGCACTGGCATGCCCTGCCTATGCTCTGCCCAAACTCCGCCCATTTGCACACCCACAGTACAAGTACGCACAATGCAAAAATGCACATACAGTGCTGTATGTTTGCCACAGGGAACCTTCTTACTCAAGTACTGTCTAATCTTTTTCTATTCTCACTAGCCACCCTCATTCAGAGCCTGGGCCTCAGAGGGTACTGTTTCACAGATTACAGTAACCCAAATGTCAGCCACTTAATCCCTTCCCTTCCTAAGATTGCTCAATGGCTTATTTCTCATGGCATGAAACTCAACCCCTTTAAATGTAAAGCTTTATGGCTCTCTCATGATCCCCCACTAGCAGTAATTCCCCAATTCCACTGAATGATTACACTAATATTTTGGGATTCAAAATAGATTCCCTATTGACATTAGAACCTTAAATTGTTTCTGTCATTAAATCTTCTTTTTTTGCATTACAATACTCACCCAGTTAAGTTGTTGTTTGAGCAATACAATTTGATGATTCTTGCTTTGGCTATAATACTATCCCACTTAGATTACTGTAATTCACTCTGTAATGGTCTTCTCCAGATGACTATGCACTGGCTGCAGTTCCTTCAAAATACAGCCTCTGTCTAGACGTATCACTGGGATCAAGCAATATGACCATATCACCCTTGCATTAATAAGCTTGCACTGGCTTCCAATTAATGCTAGAATCCTTTTTAATGCACAAAGTACTCCATACAGGTTATCCAACCTACCTCTCAAATCTTCTATTTCCTCTGTCCTCATCACATTCAACATGTCACCAGTATGTGAATCAACTTGATCTTCCTCCACCCTCAAACACTACCTACTGCATTGTCTTACTTTTGCCCTGCCCAATGGAATTCCTTATCCCCAGTTTTAAGAGAGGAACTGAACAGAAACCATTTCAAATCAACATGAAAACCATCTCTTTTCTGCAGCACTTGGAAATGAATAACTAAAAGAAAATTGAGAATCTGGTGACAGGACAACAAAAACAAAAGATGCTCTTTCACCTTACTCTTATAATTGGAGGCTTTTTAATTAAAGGGCCGTCAGTGTGGGTATAGTACACTTAGTAACATAGTATATAACGGCAGATAAAAACAACAGTATAGTCCATCTAGTCTGCCTAGTAAAGTAGCTAAAGTAGTTGTGCCCGCCACTCCATGCAGGTTGCTCCCCTCTATTTGTTGAAGTATAAAAGATATTTGTTTGATTTAGATTTTGTCTTCTTGCTATGAAGGGATCCACTCTGTCTGCCCCATGCCATTTTGGATTCAGTCACTGCATTTGCTCACACCACCTCCATCGGGAGCGTATTCCAAGCATCCACCACCCTTTCAGTGAAAAAGTATTTCCACATGCTAAAAGGGTGCGTTGGACACATGTTGACAGCACAGAGCCATGACAGTGCCCCTGGATTTTGGTGCTATCTATGGCACATTAGGGTCGCAAGTGAGAGGGTTAGGAGTGGAAAGTGGCGGGGTGAGCGCTGTGCAGGCAGCGTATCCATGAAAGGCACTCACTGCTTCCTGCATAGGTGACTTGGGTGTATCCGCGCTAATGTCGGCCCGTGGAAGGGCTGTGTGCACCTTGATAACTGCCAGGACCATGCTTTCCATGCTCCCAGCAATTAACATTGCTTAATTGCCCTAATATGCTGTGAATTTGTGTGCTATCAGCGTATTTGATGCAACACCACTGTAACCTTTAGTAAACATTCTAGTCTTCAAACATTTAGAATCCTATGAATAAACACAAACAGTTATGAGTAATCTAATTGTGAAAAGAAATCAGTATTAAACTGAGTCATAGTCGACTCTAATTATCTGAACAAATCAGAGTCACAGATTTGTAGAATGAATGTGTATTAGTTACAACCCTAAATGGTATTAACCTGCAGAGTAGCAGTTATAACATAACTACCCTATTGGGAAGACTGCATGGGCCATTTTGTTTTTTATTTGCTGTCATCTATTTTACTATATATTTTGAACTCGGCTAGAGGAGACTTAACTAAGCACATATTTTATCTATGATTTAGGATTGAGAAAAATATCTTTTCCCCAGTAGATGGCACTATGTCATCAGTTTGTGGATTTATGTAAATACTTGGCTCAAAATTCTTTTCATGCAGATGCATTAATAAACTAGAAAACAGTAATGATACCCAGAAAGCAATGCAAAATAAAAAAAAAAGTTATTTAAGATGCAATCTCTTATTTGAAAAAGGAATGATTTTACAAGAAATCCTCCAGAATGCAACAAACAGAAAACTGGAAAATGCATCTCATTCCCCGAACTGCAGTTTTAGCTGTGATTAAGGCATAAGGCTTAAAACAAAGAAAGACAGCTCTAATTTTTTATTTTGAGCAAGTCACATCAAATCAAGACCCTTCAATGAGCACTGCGAGAATATGACAAAAAATGTGCAGTATAGTAGGAGAAAGAAGTATTTGTCCGCATAACTCTGCTGCAACATTTTTTTTTAAGACAGCTAGAAATGGGTGATGCACAGCTCCTAAATACTTGCTGTAACAAATGCAGAAAATTTAGGCTTGGGATGGAAATATAAATCATCACTGGTACATTCTTGCTAGTCTTAGCAACAGATTATAGATGGCCCTAAGTATCCTGATACATGATCGGTAGTCATGGAATCTAATGATTTAAAATCTGTTTTCCTTGTCTTTTCCATACAGCCTCATCATAATTCACAAACTTAGAGACATACATTTTTTTAAACAATGTTCCAGTTAAACTCCTTTAAGAGCAGTTAACTGAATCAGGCCTGTTGGATATAAAGGAGGACATTTTGATTAGCCCACTGCAATGTCCAGGAGCATTTTTTTGCCTGCAGAGACTGCAGACAGTTTTCACAGGGAACAGTGTGAATTGTTTCCCTTTGAAAATGATCATCCAAAAAGTACACATACTAAAAGCATCTGTGTACTTTACACCCATGCTGTTTTCCTAAACTCAGCTGTAGGATTGGCTTCGAAAAACCTATGGGGCAATCAAAGACAGTTATCCGGATAGCAGACCCTGGATAAATGCTGGTCAAATCAATATTTTGTGGTATAGTCTGCCTGACCACCTCAACGCTATCTGGATAGTGGCAAAATTCAGCCCACTAACCAGATAACCAGTGCAGTGGAACATCATTTTGGTTGGAGGGGCCAAACAAAGCAATATCCAGTCCCACTCCCAAGTCCTCTAGTTACCGATGCTGTGTTGGTCAAAATATTGATGGGGCCATGGCTCTTGTGGTCCACTACCTTCTGCTTATGGACAACTAACCAGCTAAAGTTAGGGTAGCAAAAAAATCTGTCCTAACTTTCCTCAGTTAGCCATTCAAACAGTGGCCTGAATATTGTCACTATCCTGACAGCCCTGGTCGTCATCAACGAATCCAGATATTCTGCACTGGCCACTCTCTGGATACCAGTGCTAAATATCTGGATTTTTTTCAGCTATCGCAACTGGTGTTTAAAAAAGGGCCGACGGCCCCAGCTGAATATTAACCCCTTATTATTTTGGAAAACTGAAAGTTCCTCATTACTTTTCCCCACTTATCTCTCCCTACATCCTCCATTGGGAACTCAGCTCCTCAGGTAAGACACTTTGTCTATGCCCTTCTCCTCTACCACCAACTTTAGACTCCCATAACTTCCACCTTGCTGTGCCATAGCCTGGAATAGACTTCTTGAGTCTATGGGGTATGTCTACTAAACTCCAGTAATGTTACTCGCGTTAAGTGGATGCCCATATAAAGGCATGGGCGTTGCATCATTACGGCAAGCCATGTCAGCTAACGAACGTTACAAGGCGCCTTAGACTAATGCGTGTTACAAGGCATGCTTTGTAATGTGCCTTATAAGGTGCCTCATAAGGCGCTTTGTAAGGTGCCCTATAGGGCTCCTTAGGCTAAGCGCCGTATTAGGCACCCCTGGACAAGGCACCTTAGAAGGCACCCTGGGCTATGGAACCATAGGTTAAGGTGGCCTAACAAGGTTACGGTGCCTTTGGTTAGTGTGCCCTGAGGGCTGCAAGGTGCTGCAGGATGACATGCATGACCTGTGAAGTATAGAAACAGATGTAGCCCTAACACATGATAGAGCACCGAGGAAAGGCAACGAACAGGTGAGTGAAGGAGGGAGAGCTGGGAGCTGTTAGACCTGCCATATCTGTGGGCATCCCATGTGGCTGCAAGTACTGTTGACAAACATGTTGGTAGCAACTGTACCACAGCACAGGGTGTTGACAATGTAAAGTACTGGAAAGACAGTGAGTGAAACATAGAAACATAGAAACATAGAAACATGATGACAGAAAAAGACCACAAGGCCCATCTAGTCTGTCCTTCCATAACAACAACTACAACAGTCCACTTTTTACCTTTAGAGATCCTCTGTGTTGGTCCCATGCTTTTTTGAATTCAGTTACTGTCCTCATCTCTACCACCTCCACTGGGAGACTATTCCACGGATCCACTACTCTTTCCGTAAAGAAATATTTCCGTATATCACTCCTGAATCTATCTCCCTTCACCCTCATCCCATGTCCCCTCGTCGCAGATGGCAGATGATGGCAGATGATGGGAATACGTGTCCCCCAGTGGAGGCGGAGGTGGCAGGATAGTTACAGTGATGGGTGGACAGAGGAGTGGTGGTGTTATGCAGATCAGGCACAGGTGAGGCAAGCACGAAGAGGCGCAATGCAGGAAAGGGTAGCAGTGCAGGACATGGGGTGGCAGCCTGCACAGGCAGACAGGACTCTACACAGCTGACAGACGCAGACAGATGGACCAAAGGAATGTTGGCAACTATGGCGAGGGTATTATGAGCTGGCAGCACAGATCTGCAAAAATATGACTGTTACAGGCATGCAAACTATTTGAGTAGGACAGGCATAAAAGGAGGGAACAATGAGGAATTGAACCCATGAACACTGCTGAGAACGTCATTGTACTAACCAGTAGGCTATACCTCCATGGCGTATCTCACAGCAATGGCTGGGTACAGAAGGACTGCAGGTCAACGCACAAACTGTCTGCTCTGAGTGCCAGGATAGGGTAACTCCACCAGTACCCATGAGGAGATGCACATGCTGAATAGCTGTCTACAGCTGATCAGCAAATGGGATCTGCACCTCTCTGGCACCTCAGCTTGGAAAGACGAACTGACAGTGCGTGATACTGGTACAGACTAGCTACAGACCATGCCATTGTGCAGGTTCTGTGTTCACCCTGAGGGATAGGATAGGCACCCAGTACTAGGTCTGCACTACATGTGGTGCTAGAGATAGATCTTGCTGTACATCCCCATCACTACCAGTTTGTGACAGGTGTTCTTTGCAGTGTATCCGAAAGCAATTTGGTGTCCATCTGTATTCTACAGTCACATGTGGCCGTCTGGGACCAGATGTCACCAGATTAGTGCATACCCAGTGTTAGGGTTTGGCTGACATGGGCACCTGTTATCAGGGCAGAGGGGTATCTAGACTTGCATGAGGTTTGTGCAGCAGTGCCTCTACAGGTCAAAGTGGTATACATTATATACCCCAAAGGGCCCACAATCACCCTTTTTGTAGATAAGGGACAGGTGCCTGAGCCCTGGTGAAGCAACTCCCATCCTGCTGATATAAGACAGCCCTCCAGGGCTGGCATGCTAGAGCCATACCTGTGACTGGGGCAGTGGCAGACCAGCAGTAATGCTGGGGTTAGATCTGAAAAACCTCATTTGTCTCACACCACTGTCTGCCATTCACCAGCAGCCAGCACAGTCAGACTGCACCTGCAGCACCCTACAAGATGTTCCAACCATGCACAGACTAACTGCAGACAGTCCACTAGACAATCCATTGTGCATGCTTACAGAGGGACGATGTTCATCAAGCATGCATCTCAGTGATTGGGCCCCAGCAATGGGAATACATAAGTAACACTGGAGGCAGATAATGTAGGGCGCTATGTGGGAACCTAGACATGCCATGGTCACTGCTCGGTCAGAGTGAGAGCATGACATGCTGTAGCCACCCTGTCCTTGCAGGCGGTGATCGGGCATTACAGTGTCGCAGCCATTGCCCCACATCCTGTGAAGATGCATCCTGGCCAATCCGCCATGTCCGGGCCATACCCACAATACTTTGCTCCTCATTATGCACATATTCAGGCTAACGCTGGTAACAATGGGACATTGTGGGCCCAGTGAGGTGTGGCAGCCACAAAACAATGGATAGACATACACACACACACACTCCTATTGCAGCATTGTGCAAAGATAGGGGTGGTTGGCAACACTGCCTGCCACACTGGTCCTGATCACAGTGCCGACATTGCTAAACTTTGCAGGAGGTAATAGTAGTGTTCTGGTGATAACTGCAGCTCCGTGCTGGGGCCAACACCCTGACTCTCCATGCAGCTTTGGATTGTGGAGTCTGTGTGAGTGGTTGTTTGTACCCCTGTTTGCCGCTGCTTTGGGCTTTGCACATTGTTGTATCTGCATTGTAGGGTATAATATAGGTACATACTCTGCAGGATCCACAGCTGGGACATGAACCTGTGATTCTCTGTTTCTGGACACACTGGCTATGCGTACTGCACCACATATGCACAGTAGTCCCTGGAGCTACCTGTACTTTTCCTCAGCTAGACCTTTTATGTTGCACTGCACACCAAGTCCTGGTACAGGGCATGGCCTAGGTCCACTGCAGGCAGGTGCTACTGCCCCCTCCAGCATGGGCACACACCCCACTGCCTTGCTGACATGACCATATGCTGTCAGTGCTGGTAGTGCGCAGTCCCGGGCCATCCACTGTGTTGGTAGGCGGTTACCTAGGGAGCGGGGTCTGTGGTGGGGAGGCATACATGGGCATCCTCACATCCGCCCCATCACCGCCTACCAATATTATGTCCCTTCCGCTAGGGGGTGGGTTTGCTGGCGGGTGTCAGGTCAGTGCCCTGGCAACTGTTAGCTAGGGTGGACCAGGTAGATGTAGGTGGATTGTGTTTGGCCTTCTTCAGCTGCTGTCTTGCTAATGTCCGGTTTCTATGTTCCTATGTGCCACCTAGGCGACTGCCTAGTCCACCCTGTGCCCCAGCTCCCCCACTAGGTGTCCCGCCTGCAGTCCCCTATGCCCCATTTGCACCATCGCCATAGTGGCCTTTCATACTTGGACACTATGTTGTTGCCGCAAATGGAGCACTACTATCACTTTTCTTGGGCTCTCTGCCTTTGTTGAACATTACTGACGCTTAAATGGTTTCACCCTCCTTCAAATGCGCATCTAATGACAGGTTTTCAGCCCCGGTAATGTTCGGCCCTTCATTTCCCCGTGTTAGTGCAAATGGAGCCTCTCCCCGCCCACTCTCCACCCATTGACCCCTTCTCTCCGCCCTCTCTCCACGCTCTGTGGGACTTACCACAGCCGGTGACATTAACGTGTCTTAAATAACGTTAACGCGCGTTAACGTTACTTAACGCGTGTTAACATAGCTGCTGCTACGTTACTGCAGTTTAGTAAACATACCCCCATATGTCATGCTCTGTCTCGACTACAAGCCTAACCTTTTTTTTAGTTCAAGGAGTATGTGTAAAAAAGAGCGTAAAGGCAGCCAGTATTCTGCTAACACCCATTATTGGCACCCTTGCATCCTTTATGCTGTGAAAAGGCTGCATTAATGGGAGTTAAGGGCTCCTACACCATAAAGGGCACAATAGATGGAGAGTGGGCGTTAATGGGGGCAGAGAGAGGGTGTTAACAATGGTTGTTCCCTTAATGCCTGTTGCACTAATGCGTGTTAAAGACTTTTAATGCTGGGAAAACCTTGCGGAAAAGGTGTATTTTGAGGAGATAGAGCCTATTTTAACTTCTGAAATGTGATACATACACTGGGGAGCCCAAGATTGTGATAGTAGTGCTCCATTAGCAACAACAGCATAGTGCCCAAATATGAAAAGGCACTAGGTTGATGGTGCAAATGGGGAAAAGGAGGTGGCACGTGGGTCATGTAGTGGGAATAGCATTGCTGGTGCACAGGGTGGACCAGGCAGCTGCCCAGGTGGCACATAAGAACATAAGATTATCAAATTTGCCATACTGGGTCAGACCAAGGTCTATCATTTATTTATTTATTTATTTATTACAGTTTCTTATATACCGCGCTATTTAGCATCAGTGCGGTTTACATTATAACTTAACGACCATAACAACAAGCTGTCAGGTTTACATCGAACAGGAGTATAAACATGGAAAACAGGGTCAACTATATACATAATCTATTTACATTGGAAGGATAGATAAAAGTCAGATAAAAGTCATGCCCAGTATCCTGTATCCAACAGTGCCCAATCTAGGTCACAGGTATCTAGACGTTTCCCCAAAAGACACAGGTTCCATAATGTTTGTATTGGGGCAAGCAGTGGATATCCCACGTCCTCTTTAATAATGGTTTCTGGACCTTTCCCTAGGAACCTGTCCAACCCTTTTTTAAAACCAACTGCACTAACAGCTTTTACTACATCCTCCGGCAATGAATTCCAGAGTTTGATTATGCATTGACTGAAAAAATATTTTCTCTTATTAGTCTTAAATGGGTTACACTGTAGCTTCCTTGCATGTCCCCTTGTCTTGCTACATTTTGATGGTGCAAACAATTGATCTACGTTTACTCATTGCACTCCAGTCATTAATTTATAGACCTCTATCATATCTCCCCTCAGCCGTCTCTTCCCCAGGTTGAAGAGCCCCAAACCTTTTAGCCTCTCCTCTTAGGGGTATTCTGCCATCTGCATTACCATCTGTGATGTTTGTCATGATCCCACAGTGACAGTGGTGGCACACAGAGATGCTGCTGCTGCGGAAAGGAGGTGTGTCACATGGTGCAGTCCAAGGGTCCTGGTACCCCAGGCAGAGATCCTGGCTGCCCCCCCCCCCCCGCTGCCACTAAACCCAGCTCTGGGGGAAGAGGCCATTAGTGTCAGCAGCTGTAGCCCTCCTGGTATCTGCAACATGCAGGCACATGGGGGACTACCACAGCAGTGGCTGTCATCCTCCCCCTGAGACATAACATTGGCAGGTGATGATGGGGTCCCTGCAGAGGCAGATGGTTGGGGGGGCTGTGTGGCCGCCCATGTATGTCTCTGCCCCCCCATCAAGACCTTGCACCCTAGGCACCCACCAATCCACATGTTGGATAGGCTGGGACTGTGCACCACCAACACTGACAGCACATGGGCATGTCAGCATGGTGTGGGGGTGTTGGTGGAGGAGGCAGCGGCACCCATCTGCAGCAGACCAAATCCATGTCCTGGTCCTGTGTGCATTGCCCATTGCAACTTGTACCAAGGTCTAACTGATGAGGAGCATGTCAGATCCAGGCACTGTTGCAACCATATGGCAGCACTGTGGTTCAACACATATAGTTGGTGTGTATTGTGGTGATGAGCTTACTGATAAGCATAGAAAAAGAGCTGGTTTTAAAACTTTTTCTTCTGAGTTGGAGCAGGGCTCAGATAGACAGTCATTTAAAACAGCACCTAGAGAGAAAAGTTACAGGGTTGACTGTGCTGAGTACAAGCCACGCCCTACCTCCATGGCAACACAGATTGCAAAGGGGAATCACCTGGGGAGGAGGGGCAGGCAAACGAGCTTCACGCTCAAGCATTTAACCTCTCAGAGTGAGAGGCAAAAACATTCACAGTCAGGAGGATCAGGGAGAGCAGAAGCAGGATTGGGCTTGGAACAGAAACAGAGCTCAGAGCGTGAGCATGAAAAGCAGAAAGAAAGAGAAAGTCTGAGGAATCTGACTAGGGGATTTGGAGCATGGCAGAGAAGGGCTGACTTTCAACACAGAAGGAGTTCTAGCAGCAGCTCTCTCAGCCAAGACAGACATACAGAGTTTGCAAGCCTTGGTAAAGGTAGGAAACCAAACTCTGGGAAACTGGTGGAATACAGTTCAGATAGCAGTGAAGCTATTGAGGATTCAGAGGGGGAGTTTTATTCCTCTAAAAAGCCTGCAAGGAAATCTGTTCCTAGAGCCCAGGGAAGACATCTGAAGCAAGTGACTGTTTTACCCAGAGATGTAAAACCCTGCAGCTCACGTGTTAAACCTGAAGGGAGAAAAGGTAATCCCTGGGAGAAACTGTTTAAACTAATGCAGCAGTTAAAACCTGATAATGTAAGTAAAAGCCCAGAGCTGTTTCAGAGTGAATGTGAGGATATGGAAACGGATTTAGCTGGATTGGAGGAGGACACAGACTCTCCCATGGAATGTTCAACAGCCTTTATTGCATAGGAGAAAGGCTGACTTACCAGCTGAAAGGAATATTTCAGGACTGTGATATATGCTCTGAGTTTCCTGAACCCTGAAGCCAAAGGGAAAGGATTATAAATGTGGTTTGTTGAAGTTTGGTTCCTGTATGCTGAAGGAAGCTATATGAGTTGATTATTGTTCTGTTACTACTTGTTCATACGCTTAAGAAGATTTGTTTTTCTGAAGTTTGGTGACAAAAAATAAAAATAATAAATTTCCTGTGTAATGCCTAAAAACCACTCGGACTGCTTACTGACCGCAACTACAATAGTCCCAGCAGCACATGCTCTGGAGTTAAGCAAATACAGTTGGCACGCTGCCCCTTCTAGGCGACCGCCTAGACAGCCTGGCAGCGCCACAGATGGCGTAGTTGGCAGGATTTCTTTTCACCTAACTTATAAAGCGTGAACAAGGAAGAGTCGTGCACCTACAACAAGGAAGGAGCTGTAGGAGGACAAGCACAACAGGGAGATACCAGAAGTGGGAAAAAGAGGAAAATCCGGAGTGGCATCCAGCAGGAACCGGAGGGAGTTCCAGTACTGTTCCTGATTGTTGCAGAGCCTGAATCTACACCAGAACCAGGTAACCTGTAGAAAGGAGGGGTTAATGGTGGATACTGGTGTAGGTAGTATATGGTAGTACCAGTTACTGAGGGCAACAAGGAACATTTGTGGTGCCACACTTGGTGGGGTTTTTTTTCTTTTTCTTTTCTAGGGAAGCACCAGACCGGAGATGGAGCCACGGGATCTCATGGACTGGATGACTGAGCAATTCAGGAGGCAACAAGAGATGGCAGTGAGAAGCCAGGAACAGGCAATTTCCATGTTGCAGGCCCAGCAAAAGCCTCTCCTTGACCTGTTGGGGAGATGGTTAGGGGCACAGGAGAAAACAGCGGAAGCCACGAGAACCATGTCAGGTTCCCAAGCTGTTTTGCCAGGGTTAGGGGTGCTTGACATGGGACCTTTTTCTTTTGGACAATTAACTAAGGACGCTGACATTGATGATTTCATAGAGTCCTTTGAAAGGGTAGCAATATTGGCTAGGTGGCCAAAGGACCAATGGGCAGTTAGAATTGCCACTTCTCTTACAGGGGAAGCCATGGCAGCCTATAGGGCTATGCCCACAGCGCTAGTTAACAAACTATGAAGAGGTAAAGCAAGCCCTAAGGGATCGTATGGGTTTAAATCCAGCGGTCTACAGACGTCATTTTAGAGCGTCTAGGTTGAAAGAGGGTGAAACACCCCAAGCTTTATGCCATCGCTTAAGGAGTCTGGCATATAAATGGCTCACTCCAGAGACTAAGGGTCTGGAGGAAATGTTGGATTGCATTGTTCTTGAGCAATTTATGGATGCTGTGCCTTCAGAGTTGCAAACCTTCCTGGTCCTTCAGAATTGCGGTAATACCAGGGATGCCGTTTCGCTGGCAGAGCGTTTTCTAGCCGCCAGATTGGTGGGCCAGACGAAACCGGCATTGATGGAGGTACCAGAAAGGAAGGCAAGGCCAGCAGAGGTTGAAAAGCAAAAATATTGGTCTGTGGATAAATGTCATTATGCCCAGGAAAGAAAATGTTTTGCATGTGGGGGAATGGGGCATTTCAAAAGGGATTGTAAGGCCAAGATAGCTCTGGTAACCACAGAGCCCGGTAGGATAGGAGAGGGATGCCTATTGGAGGTGGAGGTGGAAGGGGTTCCCACAAAGGCATTACTGGATTCTGGGGCAAACCAGTCAATGATTGCCCAAAGACTATGGAAGAGGATTGTATCCCAAACTGATCATAATCTTGAGTCTTCTAAAAGTCAGGTGAGGATCAGATGTGTTCATGGGACTACTACATCCCATCCAATACATAATGTATGGGTGAAGGCTCTAGGCCTAAGAAAAAGGATAGCGATAGCAGTGGTGTCCAGACTCCCAAATACCTTAGTCCTAGGGAGGGACTGGTCCCAACTTTGGCATGGGTTAGCAAAGGGGTTAAAGGACAAAGCAGGAGAGACCTCCATCCTAGGCAGTTTAGAGGAAGCCTTACCCAGGGTAAGAAGAGTTGCGAACTCTGACAATCATAAGGATAGAGCAGGCATGGTCTCTACTCGTGTCAGTTCTAAGGCAGTTAGTGAGGAGAGAGATACCCCAGAGGATCCCATAGCGGGTATGCCCTCACACGATGATTTAATAGGTCCCTCTACAAGTGGCCTGAGGAAGGAAAAGGCTGAAAAGCAGAGGGAGAGACAGAATAGATCAAGAAATAGGGCTGAGCTAATGACTGGACAGGAATTGCCCTGGGTGCCAGCCCAACTAATGGAGAAATTCCCCTCATTCCCGAGGGAACAGCAGGCAGATCCTACGCTAGCACGAGCCTTTGACTATGCGCAGGAAGGATCTGAGACCCTGCCAAGATTTTTCTTGGAGGACACTTTGCTCTATAGGGAGAGTATAGACCCAAAGACGGGGGAGATGAGGAAGCAGTTGGTTATACCCACCTCTTTCAGGAATATCGTGTTAAAGTTAGCGCACGATCACCCAGTGGGGGGACACAAGGGTATACAGGGCACACTGGATCAAATCCTGAACCGGTTTTACTGGCCTGGAGTGTTCAGGGAAACATCTAGGTTTTGTGCATCCTGCCCTGCTTGCCAACGGGTTACCGCAAGGCATCCGCCTGAGGTACCCATGGTATCAGCACCCGTCATATCAGAACCAGTGCTTAGACTGGCAGTGGATATAGTGGGCCCTCTCCTTAAGACACCAAGGGGTTACCAATACATATTGGTGGTAATTGATCAGGCTACGAAGTTTCCTTGGGCTGTTCCTCTGCAGAATACGTCAGCACGTACCATAGCCCAAGAGATGGTTAAAATATTTTGTGAAGTGGGCTTTCCCCGTGAAATCCTGACCGATAGGGGAAGCAACTTCATGTCCAAATACCTTGCCCAGGTCTGGGAGGTCTTTGATATTCGTCACGTGCGTACAGCCGCATATCATCCCCAGACAAACGGCTTGGTAGAGAGATTTAACCAGACCCTGAAAAATATGTTAAGAAGGAGTCTGGAGGGTAACATAGCCGAGTGGGACATGATGCTCCCATTTGTATTATATGCCTCTAGGGAGCGAAAGCAAACCTCTACGGGTACATCCCCGTATGAGCTTATGTATGGGCGCACTCCCCGGGGTGTCCTTGATATTTTGAAGGAGCAATGGGTAGCACCGGCCATACAGGAACAAGAGGTACCCCAATTTTTAAAGGATTTAAAAGAGAGGTTACAGAGGCTGTCCCAAGTATCAGAAGGGAATTCGGTAGCGAGTCAGGCCCGCCAGAGAGCCTATTATGACCGACGGGCTAAACCACGCCATCTAGAGGTTGGCGAAAAAGTACTTGTCATGGTTACAGGGGCCACTTCCAAGTTTGAAAGCACCTGGAAAGGGCCTTATAAAATAGTAAAACAGGTAGGACCTGTCACTTATTCAGTAGTGAATAACAGAGGGAGGCAGCAAGTCTACCATGTAAATGTCTTGCGGCCTTGGCAAGAGAGAACACTGAGTGCTCAAATAGCTGTAAGGGATTATAGTGACCAGATCGCCCTTTCAAGAATTACTGACTGTGCACGGCTTAGCGCGCCAGCCAGTAATAGCTTAAGTGGGGGGATATGTGGTGATGAGCTTACTGATAAGCATAGAAAAAGAGCTGGTTTTAAAACTTTTTCTTCTGAGTTGGAGCAGGGCTCAGATAGACAATCATTTAAAACAGCACCTAGAGAGAAAAGTTACAGGGTTGACTGTGCTGAGTACAAGCCACGCCCTACCTCCATGGCAACACAGATTGCAAAGGGGAATCACCTGGGGAGGAGGGGCAGGCAAACGAGCTTCACGCTCAAGCATTTAACCTCTCAGAATGAGAGGCAAAAACATTCACAGTCAGGAGGATCAGGGAGAGCAGAAGCAGGATTGGGCTTGGAACAGAAACAGAGCTCAGAGCGTGAGCATGAGAAGCAGAAAGAAAGAGAAAGTCTTAGGAATCTGACCAGGGGCTTTGGAGCATGGCAGAGAAGGGCTGACTTTCAACACAGAAGGAGTTCTAGCAGCAGCTCTCTCAGCCAAGACAGACACAGAGTTTGCAAGTCTTGGTAAAGGTAGGAAACCAAACTCTGGGAAACTGGTGGAATACAGTTCAGATAGCAGTGAAGCTATTGAGGATTCAGAGGGGGAGTTTTATTCCTCTAAAAAGCCTGCAAGAAAATCTGTTCCTAGAGCCCAGGGAAGACATCTGAAGCAAGTGACTGTTTTACCCAGAGATCTAAAACCCTGCAGCTCACGTGTTAAACCTGAAGGGAGAAAAGGTAATCACTGGGAGAAACTGTTTAAACTAATGCAGCAGTTAAAACCTGATAATGTAAGTAAAAGCCCAGATCTGTTTCAGAGTGAATGTGAGGATATGGAAACGGATTTAGCTGGATTGGAGGAGGACACAAACTCTCCCATGGAATGTTTAACAGCCTTTATTGCATAGGAGAAAGGCTGACTTACCAGCTGAAAGGAATATTTCAGGACTGTGATATATGCTCTGAGTTTCCTGAACCCTGAAGCCAAAGGGAAAGGATTATAAATGTGTTTTGTTGAAGTTTGGTTCCTGTATGCTGAAGGAAGCTATATGAGTTGATTATTGTTCTGTTACTACTTGTTCATACGCTTAAGAAGATTTGTTTTTCTGAAGTTTGGTGACAAAAGATAAAAATAATAAATTTCCTGTGTAATGCCTAAAAACCACTCGGACTGCTTACTGACCGCAACTACAATAGTCCCAGCAGCACATGCTCTGAAGTTAAGCAAATACAGTTGGCACGCTGCCCCTTCTAGGCGACCGCCTAGACGGCCTGGCAGCGCCACAGTATATAAGTAGAAGGTCCAAGGATCAGGTCCCAGCTATAGATCATGCATTGTGTGTCCCTGTGGCTAAACATCTGCCTACAGTGCAAATACAGTACCAGCCTGTGCAACCCCAAATGAATCAACTTGCAAGGGTACAAACACTCATCAGACACACAGACAGCCTCCACTATCCATTGCTGGATGGAGAGTCAGGCTGATAGCACTGGCACACTGAGTGGGTGCTATTAGCTCCTGTACAATGAGCACACATTAACAATGCTTGAGCTGATACGGAGACCAAAGTGGCAGGCAGGAATGCCAGTCATCCCCATTTTTACATAGTGTGGTGATATGAATGTTTGTGTATCTCTGCGTGTGTGTGTGTGTGTGTATTTGTGTATATGTCTCCCCATTGTTTTGTGGCTTTCTATGCCTCAATGAGCTTCACATTGTCTAAGCTGTTCTCAGCGTAGGTCTGCAAATGTGCATGATGAGGAGCATAGTATTGTGGGTATGGCCTGAAACAGGGTAGATTGTCCAGGATGTGTCTGCATCAGAGGTAGGGTCAGTGGCTGAGATGTCGTAGTGCCCGTCTGCTATGTGCATGTACTGGGTGGCCTGCATGTCATGCTAATATGGCACACTTGTTCTGACCGAGCAGTGACCATGGCACGGCTATGTATCCACATAGTGCTATATAGTGTCTGGTTCCAGTGATGTGGGTGCATGTTCTGTCCTGGGGGCACATGCAATATGTGCTGACCAGCAGACTGTCTGCAGTTGTTAAGTGCATGGCTGGAAAACCTAGTGGTGGGAAGCAGGTGCAGTCTGACTGTGCTTGCTGTGGGTGATTGCTAGTCCTAGATGGTTAGGACAGCAAGTGTTCCAGGTCTACTCCCTGTAATAACAACCCCCCATGCAAGTCTCCATGTCAGCTGGCATTCATGACATCAACAATTTAACACTGTATATTGACATGCACTGTTCTAGGAGGGTCCCTGTAGAAAAAGACAGGGCCTAGAAGTACATAAGAACATAAGAACATAAGATATGCCATAATGGGTCAGACCAAGGTCCATCAAGCCCAGTATTCTGTTTCCAACAGTGGCCAATCTAGGTCATACGTACCTAGCAGTTTCCCCAAGGGACACAGGTTCCACAATGCTTGTATTGGTTCAAGCATTGATATCCTGGGTCCCTTCTTAATAATGGTTTATGGACCTTTCCTCCAGGAACTTGTCCAAACCTTTTTTAAACCCAGCTACACTAACAGCCTTTACTACATCCTCCGGTAATAAAGTAACTGGGGCATGCAGCATGCTGCAATTCTACAAGAAACAAGGTGACTAGCATAACACACTGGCAGCAATGGGGATCTCAGCATGGCCATCAGAGACCGTTTCTAGTACTACAAGGGGCTTTGCACTTAACGGGTGTTATTCTAAATGCACAATTTTCAATTTGGATGTCTGCTTTTTAGAAGTGGGTCTGTGGACATGTCCAAGGACATCCAAGTCTGAATGGTGACACAGCAGAGGTGTCCCTAAGAACCTGAACTGCCCCGCCAGATCTCAGAAATGCCCTGGATGTCCCAAATAACGTCTAGAGTTAAAACTACACCAGACATGAACAGGCATCTGAAAAATGCTCGCTTTTTCAGGCAAACGTCTGTAAGGTGTGGAAAAGAAGCTACACTAATACTTCTTGTATTTTATACTACGGAGGCCATTCTGAAAGGTGGGTTGTGGGGCTGCACTCCCACCAGGACGTGCAGCCCCGCAAGCCGCCTGTACTCTATTCCCCCACCAGCTGTCCCTATACGTCCTGTGCATCAGGACAAGGAAATCTGGTGGGGGGCAGGAGGGGGCAGGATCGGGGAAGAGCGGGCCAGCCTGGCAGCACATACAGGGCCTAGTCAGGTCACGGCCCTGTACATGCTGCCAGGCCTGTTGGGATATGCTGCTTATACTACCTCAGAGGAGGTATAAAGCAGAACAATCGGGAGGATCGGGGCAAGCGAGCCAACCCTGGGGCTGTGGCTGGGTGCGGGAAGATCCCCGCTGCCCGTTCCAGGCTATGGGAGGCCAGCCATGGGTTCGGTGGTGGGGATTTGGGGGGGCTGGAGCTTCGAATGTCTGGGGCATCTGCGGAGAGGATGTCCCTGCAGGCAGAAAGGGCATGCTGGGCTATCCTTCGACCCAATTCTGGCTCCCATGGGAATGTTTTGTTCTTGCAGACCAGAATTGGGTCCAAACATCTCTGTCTTCGTCAGGGATGTCCGGAAGGCCCAGACGTCCCCTTCCTGGAATCAGGCTCCATGTCAACGAACACTGACGAGGAATATGGACTCATGTTTTCACTGTGCTATACTGCTAGATGTCCCCTTATGTTAGCTTGCCTGAGGTGAATGTTCCTGACTAAAGCATCCCTAACGGGGATGTCTATGTGGCCGCCTGCATGCATTTCCAGGTCATGGACATCTATGTTCCTGAAATGAGACATAGACGTCCCTGGCATTTCTCTGCATGTTCTGCCCTGGACATACCCTATTTAACTTGGACATCCTTTCTAAAATCCCCCTCAATGTGAACAAATTTTCCTGCTATTGTTGCATTAGGTGTAAAACCACAGTGCACTTTAGTAAAAGGGCCCCTAGGTAATCCTAACTTGAAATTTATAGGAAGTAAATTCCACAATGCTGATACCTTGTGAATTAATGTCCTTAGTAGTGGATATCAATCCAAGTTTCTATGTTTTATATATTCTCACATTCAATCACATCCTGGCTTGAATGTAACATGCAAGAAGGATAGTATTCCTGAATCTGGATGTAAAGATGAGGGGCCCATCTTGACAGGACTTTAAGGGGCATGTTTACTAAACCGTCTTAACGTGCGCCTGGCGTTAGTGTGCAGGATGCCATAAAAGGAGTGAGAGTTTCGGTCTTAATGTAGCAAAACTGGATTATCACGTGATAACGTGCACTGTGCACATTATCGGGCGAGATGCCGCTAAGCACGTTAACGTGTGGTAATTTTAAGTAGGCGCGCAGACATGCAAAAACTGAAATGGAGGTGTAGCACAATGGTACATACACTGACTGATGGTACAGGGGTCATGAATTCAATACCCCAGTGTGCCTAATGCATAAGGCTGGCTGAGGCATTAGGTTTTACGTGTAATTATTGCTGTTTGAGGCATTTTAGTTGTATTTTAATTAGTGCTGCCAGCAAACACACCCTCACGTGCCATAACCTAAGGTGCCACATAAGGCACCCTATAAGGCACTCCATAGGGCTCATTATAAAGTGCACTGTCCACCAAGGCACCCTATAATGTCTCCTATAGGGCACCCTATAAGGCGCTTTAGAGGACACCTGATAAGGCACCTTATAAGGCGCTTTAAAGGGCGCCCTATAAGGCGCCTTATGGTTACAGTACACTGAGGGTGTTTTTGCACACATTCTTCACCTGCAGTAGAGGGTATGCCTGCCTCTAAAGCCAGCGCCTCAGGTCAGCAGTCTTTGGTTATGATAGCAGACTTTCTGGAACTTATGAAGGAGCTTAAACTTTTTCGCCAGGACTTCACCAAAGCAGTGAGTGATATCCGAGTGGATTTAAAGTCACTTGATGATAGGGTAACACAGACCGAGATCAATATCGGGGAACAAATGGACTCGACTGTGGCCTTTCAATCTAAAATTATAAAGCTGGATCAACTCACGAAAGATCTAAAAGAGAGACAAGATGAACTTGAAAACCAGCAAAGACGCAACAACATTAGAATATTTGGCCTCTTAGAACAACCGGGAGGATCAGAGGATACAGTGGCCTTAGTTCAAGAACTTTACACCTTCTGTGTACCGAACGCTCCAAAACCGGTGTGGTTGGAAAGGGCGCATCGCTCTCTTGGGGGCTGAAAGACCTCACAGGTGCAATCTCATGCTGTTATTATCTTTTTCACCTTCTTTGAAGATAAAGTGGCACTATTGAGAAGTATAAGGGGTAGATGTTCAGTGGTCTTTAAAGGTCAAGAGCGTCAAATTTACCAAGACCTTTCTCAGTACACCTTAGAGTGGCGGAGAAGCTTCAAGCCCTTAACCCAGGCATTACAGAAGCATGCAATTCCATACAGATGGGGTTTCCCCTTTGCATTATTGTTTGAATGGCATAATTGTGCTCAGAAAATTCTGGATTTGCCAGCAGCAATGGAGTTCGTAGATTTGATGTAGCATGGTGAACGACCAACACGTCAAAGAAACACCAATGGAGAGTGGGAGATGTCCCTGCCAAAGAGGCACAAAGTTCCAAGATACCGAAAGTCGTCCAACTCAGATCTGGACTCCAATCTGCAGAAAGAGATGGACACTTCCGCCCCTACATGATATTAGTGTGCTTGTCTACCGCTTGAAGGGGAACTGTTGTTGTTTGAGGGTGTTGTTCTTTTTTATTCTTCACACCCTTGCATTGGGTAGGGTGGAATCCATTGATATAAATTAGGTACAGCAGCAGTAGGGTTGCGGTTTAAGGCGGAAGAGGGACGAGTGGGGTTGGAGAAAGTTACTTCAGAAGGGAAGGTGGAGAGGGATAGGAGGCTGGGAGCAGTTTAGTTGAAGGGATGCTTTAAGTAATAGTGAAACTTTGCAGGGATTTTTATCCCCATGTTGTCGGGTTGCAGGTGGGGAGGGACATAGGGGCTTATTTGTCACATACTTACACACAATGCCTTCTCTGGGGACACTAGCGGTGTCACCTCTTTTACGACATTTACATGTTCCGTCTACTTCCTGCAGTTATAGGAATGTAGGGGGGTAGGGGTGGGTGGGAAAGGGGGGTAGGAGGGGGTGGGGGACTCTTCTGACCTGGGTTTAAACAGTTTACTTGGCAAATTCGAACTGCATACTGTGTTCAAATCAGTGGGGGGTAAGATATGCTGAGAGATTTTAGGGAAGGAGGATAGTTGTTCAAAGTCTAGGGAGCGCAGAACAGGGGATTAGTTTAAGGACGAGCATTTACAAGTTGCTTTCTGCTAAGTTCTGAAATGGTTAGAGCTATTTCCTGGAATGTGCACGGCTTAAATAATCCATGCAAACGTAGGAGGGTGATGGAACAGTTATGCTGGGAGAAAGCTGAGATAATTTTTCTTCAAGAAACCCACTTCTCCAAGCGAGATCATTTTGATTCTGCTAAAAGTAAGTTCTCACAAATACACCTAGCTAACTATTCCACCAGGAAACGGGGGGTTGCTATTCTGTTCTCTTCTACTTGCCCCTTTCAGCTGATTAATAAAGTGACGGACCCGGAGGGCCGCTTTCTGATTCTGGTGGGATCCATACATGGGACCACCTTAATTTTCATAAATGTATATCTTCCTCCGGCAATGGTGGGGAGTTCTTTGCTCGACCTCTCCTCGGCCCTTCAGAAATTCAGTCAGGGATTGTTGATCATAGGAGGAGACTTTAATTGTGTCTGCTCTGAATTGGATCGTTCAGGGAGTCGGACTTCGAGAAATATTTTGGGGAGATCACTGGAGGAATGGGTTTCACAGTTTGATTTATGTGATGTATTTATTTATTTATTTACATTTCTTATATACCGCACTATTTGACATCAGCACGGTTTACATCGAAAATAAAATTCAACACCAAAACAAGCGTCTGAGTTACAGTAAACAGGGTCATAAAGGTAATTTCAGTAATGAGGATCATAAAACTTGGATAACAATGTAATTACGAATGACGGGATGGTAAGGTAAACTATTGACATCTTAAATTATAGAACAGATGTAGGAATATCCTTCCATCCCCTTTACCATTTTGGTGGCTCTGCTCTGTACCTTTTCTAATAATGCTATATCCTTTTTAAGATATGGCGACCAGAATTACACACAATATTCAAGGTGCAGTATCACCATAAAACGATACAGAGGCATTATAATGTCCTTTGTTTTATTTTCCATTCCTTTCCTTATGATACCTAGCATTCTATTTGCTCTCTTGACCGCAGCTGCACACTGGGTGGAGGGTTTTAACATGTTAAACACGAAGACACCTAAATCTTTTTCCTGGATGGTGGTTCCCAATGTGGGACCTTGCATCGTGTAACCATAGTTTGGGTTGTTCTTTCCTAAGTGCATAACTTTGCATTTGTCCATATTAAATTTCATCTGCCATTTGGATGCCCAGTCTTCCAATTTATCAAGATCCTCTTGCAATTTTCCACAATCCTCTTAAGTTTTAACAGCTATAAATAGTTTTGTGTCATTTGCAAATTTGATAACCTCACTCGTTATTCCCTTTTCCAGATCATTTATGAATATGTCAAAAAGCAGCAGACCCAGCACAGATCCCTGGGATACTCCACTATTTACACTTCTCCATTGTGAAAATCGGCCATTTAGCCCAACCCTCTGCTTTCTATCTTTTAACCAGTTCCTGCTCCACAATAGTACACTGTCTCCTATCCCATGACTTTTTAGTTTTTCCAAAAGTCTCTGATGAGGGACCTTGTCAAAGGCTTTCTGAAAGTCCAGATACACTATATCAACCGACTCACCTTTGTCTACCTGTTTATTCACACCTTCAAAAAAACATAACAGATTAGTAAGAGCGTAGTGATTTTGTAATCCTGGTATACTGTGAAACACGTTCTCGTGTTTTTTCAATATTTTCATTATATGATGACTGTAAGGAGAATACTTTGTGATGAGATTAATGCAATCTTGTGATGTTGCCTGAGTGCTTCTAGGGGACAGCAAACTATCTCGATTATAGTACAATGCACGTTTGTAGGCTGACTCTACTATATAGTTTGGATACCCTCGTGTATGAAATTTATCCTTTAAAATTTTCGCATGTATTTTTTTTTTTTTTATACTTTTATTTTCATTTTACAACAAACAAAAGAAACAACACACCAAAGGAGACAAAACAAGTATACAATAAGGAAAAGCAAACCCTATTACCCCCCACCCCCATGCTTCTTCTCTAAGCCGACAATATCAGCATGTGAGCGCTTCCAAACAACAGTGATTGTACATCAAAACGAACAGAATTAGTATCTGCGATACAAACGATCATGGGACAGAAATTTATACAAATTTAAACAGTCAGATGAGAGCATTTAGCAGTGTGAACATAGTCATTGAGCATCTTCCATTTAGACAGATGATGAGGAGTCTGCACGGAAGAAGCAGACATACGAGGTATTTGTTCATATTTACTGTAGAGACAGACATGATTCCACCATTCATTGGGGCTCAGATGGGAGCTATTTTTCCAATATTTCGTAATTAGGGAAATAGCGATGCCCAGCATAAAGTCTAAAAGGAAGTAAGCCGTTTTTGGAAGAGAGGGGATCCCCGCAGCTGAGCGGAGTCCCACTATCCTCCAAGAAAGGGGCTCTTGAAGGTGCAAAATAGATTGGATACGACCCCAGACTCGACCCCAGTAATACTGTAGTGCGGGACATTCATACATAACATGAGGTAGTGAACCAATGGCCGCATGGCATGTCCAACAGCTATTGCCCTGAGTAGTGTTCCATTTGGCTAATCTGTCAGGAGTATAGAAACACCGGTGGGCTAGAAAGAAGAGTGTCTGAGTGAGTGAGGCGGATCGGGAAACCCGTGTCACTCTACTCCAGACGAGGCTCCATTGCTCCGGGGTCAAAGTTACATGCAATTCCCGCTCCCATGCTTTCTGTGCTATAGGGGAACCTCTATTTATAGCATTACATAAGGTTTTGTAAAAGTTAGATGCAACACCCGGTAAACTCCCGATAGATCGGATAGTCTCCGATAATCCTTGGGTAGGGGATTCCGATGGCGGGAGCACCTTAGCACTCCGAAGACAATGCTGAAGTTGCACCAACTGAAAGTAGTGTTTCGCTGGGAGACCAAATTCAATTTGCAATTCGCTAAAAGTTTTCCAGCGACCATCATGGAACAACTGGTTAGGGATCCAAATGCCCCTAGTGTACCAGGGGCTCCACGCCATCGGTTTATTTTGTATTTGAAATCGAGTATTGTACCAAAGTGGGAGCCTGTCTAACGGACAGAGTCGGGAGTCTAGAGATTGCATAAGAGTATTAAAGGCACCTAAAGTGTCTAAAAGCATTGGTGGATAGTGGGAGTCTGATGGGAGAGTCATACCAGGGAGATAAGTAAGAGGAATCGGTTTGCAAAGGTCCTCCTCTATGTCTAGCCACACAGGTCTACTCGGTGCTAGATCTTCCAGCCAACGAGCGCCTTGTTTGAGAAGAAAAGATTGATGGTATTTCAGGAAATCAGGGAATCTGACACCCCCATTTTCCTTATCTGCTTGCAGTTTATGTTTCGCTATCCTAGGTGTCTTATTTTGCCATAAGTATCTAGTCAGAAGGCCCTCTATATCTTTATATGTACGTCGAGGTAGGAGACAGGGCAACATTTCTAAAATATAATTCACTTTAGGAACTATCATCATTTTTATGGTTTCTAGGCGACCCCACCAGGTAAGTGATAAAGGAGTCCAACGGTGAGTAAGCGCCCGGACTTTAGAGGTTAAGTCTTTGGCATTAAAGGAGATAGTGTCTTCCAAAGGAGAGCAGTAGTGAACCCCAAGATATTTGACCATGCGAGGTTGCCATAAAAATGGAAAGGGTTGCATATCTGCCTGATGAAGCAGAGGATTCAGTGGAAAGGCTACCGACTTGGTCCAATTTATCTTATAACCCGAGAGTTGTGAATATTTACCAATTTGCTCTAGGACAGCCGGCACTGAGTCTAGAGAGACAAAGAGCATAAGGTCATCAGCATATGCTGAAATTTTGATTTCCCTATGAGAGAAGGGGACTCCATGAATCTCCTCCGATTGTCGGATGAGTAAAGCTAAGGGTTCGAGTGCAAGATCGAAAAGAAGTGGAGACAGTGGGCATCCCTGGCGAGTACCGCGTTGAAGGGGAAATGGCTGAGACTTTAAAGCATTAGCACAGATACTGGCTGTAGGCTGCGCATACATGGTGCGGAGACAACGGAGAAAACCTTCGCCGAATCCGTACCAGCGGAGGGTTGCGAACAGGAAGGGCCATTCTAAGCGATCAAAGGCCTTCTCAGCATCAAGTGAGAGGCCAACAAATGGGCGATCAAGATTAACTGCGGCAGTCAGTACATGACATAGAGTCCGAGCATTGTCGGCAGTTGATCTACCGGGAATGAAACCGCATTGATCTGGGTGTATTAAGGTAGACATCCTATCAGAGAGCCGGGTGGAGAGAATGGTGGCAAATATTTTATAGTCCGCGTTTAGGAGGGAAATTGGACGATAATTAGCTGTTAGTTGCGGGTCTCTCCCCTCTTTCTCAAAAACTACTACATTTGCCATTGAAAAGGACCCAGAAGGAGATCCCTCCTCGGCCAGAGCAGAAAAATAAAGTTTCAAAACTGGAGCTAAGTCAGCGTTAAAGGTTTTATAGAATTCAGCAGGGAGACCGTCTGGGCCTGCAGCTCGACCTGTGGCACATCTCTTGATAGCAGAATGAATTTCTGATAAGGTGAATGGTTTGTCCATGGCCTCTCTATCTTCGTCAGATAGGGTCGGTCTTTGTACCCCTGAAAGTAATCGTTCAAATACTTCTGGCTCAAAATCACATTCAGATTGATAAAGCCGAGTATAAAAATCACGAAAGAGTTCTAAGATTTCTGTATCTTTAGTGACCAAGCCCCCCCCCCCCCGACGGATTACGGAGAGCGGTAACACGCTTGGCTTCTTTTTGACCTTTCAGGGCATTTGCTAACAATTTGCCAGCACGGTTATTTTCCCGGTAATACATCCCTTGTTGTGATTCAATATTTTTAGCAGCAGCAGTATACAAGAGCTGATTGTATTGAAAACGCAAGCGTTGTAAACGGAGTAATATACATGGGTCAGTACGGGACGTGAGGAGACGCTCCCCAGCTTGTATCTGTTGCTCTAGAATCAGTAAGTGTTGCTTTCTTTGTTTCCCCTGTCGAATTTGATAGCTGGTTATAGTTGCACGGATAGATGCCTTAAAACCCTCCCACCAAGCCCAGCTCGCTGTGTCATGGGGTGAGTTAAAATGAAAATAATCTTGGATAGCGGCCTTTATATCAACCTGAAAATCTTTTTGATCTAGTAGGGATCTATCAAAAAACCAAGCTCGGGGAGAATCGTCTCGCGTAGTGACATGTAATGATAAAGATATGGCAGCATGATCTGAAATATGGAGAGGATGAGTCCTAGCCGTGTCCACTTGAGAAATCAGTGCTTTAGAAATGAGAAAGAAATCTATTCTAGATTGTGAGTGATGGGGGGCAGAAAAAAAGGTGAACTCTAAGTCGGAGGGGTGAAGCAGCCTCCATATATCTACTAGCGCAAGATCTTGCATCAGAGCTGTAAGGGTAGCAAGACTCTTGGGTGGACTACTCGTTCTAGGCGGTTGTCTATCTATCAAAGGGTCTAGCACTTGATTGAAATCGCCACCAAGTATTAATGGAGTATTGGCAGAGGCCTGTGCCAACTGCGCAATACTTGCATAGTAAGCAGGGTTATCCACATTCGGGGCATAAATACAAATACACGTGAATTCACTATCTCCAACCTTAAGGTGTGCACGGGCCCATCTACCCTCCTTATCAGAACTAATATCCATTACAGTAGCTTGCAAAGACTTCTTAACCAGAATGGCTACCCCACACCGTTTGGAAACGGCGGGAGAATAGGCAGCCACCATGTAAGGCTTAGCATTGAGTTTCAGTGTTTCAGCGGAGTTTAGATGCGTTTCCTGAAGAAACACTAAATCAGCATGCTCATGGCTAAGATAGCTAAGGATTTTCTTTCTTTTGATTGGACTATTGATGCCTTTTACGTTAAGTGATAAGATCTTACATAAGGCCATTCAGAAAGGTTAAAAATTCTGAGCATGATAGCGCACATAATTTCACAATGTCCCTCATATTAACTGTATCTGGCTGTACACATGACATGAAAAAAAATAAGCTAATGTAATACAATGAAGCGCCCCACATTAAAAAAGAAAAACCGCGGTGCGGTAGAGAAGAAGCAGAACCCCAGAAATTACTGGCGACCGGGGGCGGAGCCTGATGTCCAGCGGGTTAGACGCTTCGCGTTGAAGCTCCCGAGGGGCCTACTCAGAATCCTGACTTAATATCTGCATAAACTTAATATTTTGCTCTGAACTTACCGGGGTGCCTTGGGGGGAATGGCGGCCCACAAACCAGTGCGCTTGGACTTCGGGTCTCCCTCTTCTTCACATGGAAAACGCTCCAAAACTGAGTTGTCTTCCTCACCAAAGATGGTTCCACTTCGGGCAGGCCCCGAAATGCATCATGAGATCTTGGAGGAAATACGTGGTGTGAAGGAACTGGTACAGTCCAACGGAGAAGCGCTCCGAGCCATGCGAGAAGATTTCGGTATGCTTCAGGACCGGCTTGAAGGTCTTTCACTACGGCTGGACAACATGGCGGGGGTCCTCGATTCGCACGCGGTGCGCTTGGTGAACCTGGACAAGGCTGAGCGTCAGATACAGAATCTTCAAAAAGAGTTAGAGGATTGCAATAATCGAGCCCGTCGCAACAATGTAAGGCTCATAGGAGTACCAGAGGGGGCGGAAGCAGGAGATATCAGAGAATTTCTGGTCAAAACTCTCCCCTCCTTGCTGAAGATTACCTTTAGCAGAGATCTGGAAATTGACCGAGCCTATCGTGCTCCTACCAACATCGCACTCAATCGGACGACCCCCCGGCCCATTATCTTTCCTTTACTGCGGTATCAGCAAGTTGAGCAAATTTTCAAAGCTGCCCGGGTGATTCCACATCTGCAGTTTGAAGATCATAAAGTCTCTTTCTTCCCCGACTTGGCAAAGCCCACAGTTGATCGGCGGAAGGGACTCCTTGCTTTTCGACCTAGACTTCAACAGTTACAGGCTCGCTTTGGCCTCTTATATCCAGCGAAGCTCAGAGTGACTCTCCATAACCAAACTAGAACCTTCGAAGATCCTGCTCTGCTAGCAACATTTTTAGACTCCAAAGAGGCAGACCAGATGCGCTAAGTCAACAACTCGGATGGACTCCGCTGGAACTGCCCGCCATTTTGAATGGCCCGATGCGGTGATCATTGCCTGGAATAGAGACTGCCTGGACCTTCCTTTCTTTTATATCTACCTCTCTTGGTCTCCTTTTCCTCCATGTTATGCACCTCGGTTGGATTCGGAGCACGCACAGCTATACCGGTTATATGTTTCAATTTAGGCCTTCTCTGGGGCTTCACCCCGCAGGCATCAGGTCGCCAGTAATTTCTGGGGTTTTGCTTCTTCTCTAAGGCACTTCGGTGCTTCTACTGTTATATAGGGCGCTTCATGATTTTCATTGGCTTCTTTTCTATCATATCGTGTGTACAGTCATTTATAGTTGATATGAGGGACATTGCGCAATTCGGTGCGCCATCATGTTTCTTTCTCAGAATGTTTGACTTTGTTGTATGGCCTTCTGTAATGCTCTTGTCACTGAACGTAAGAGGCATAAATAGTCCAATCACAAGAATGAACATCCTTAGATATTTTAATCATGACCATACTGATTTGGTGTTTCTTCGGGAAGCCCATTTCACCTCCGTTGAACCACTGAAATTTACTGCTAAACCTTATGTGGTGACTGCCTATTCTCCCGCCGTTTCCAAGCGGTGCGGGGTAGCCATATTGGTTTAGAAATCTTTGCCAACCATTGTAATGATACTATCTCTGATGGGGAGGGTAGCTGGGCCTGTGTATAATTTACGGTTGGAGATAGTGAATTTACGTGTATTTGTATTTATGCTCCGAATGTGGATTTCCCTGTTACTGTTACTTGGCGGTGACTTCCACTAAGTATTTGATCCTTTGATAGATAGATTGCCGCCTAGAACGAGTGGTCCGCCCAAGAGTTTCTACACCCTGCCAGTTCTGATGAAGGATTTTGTGTGTGTAGATATATGGCAGCTGCTTTACCCCTCCGACTTCGAGCTCACCTTTTCCCAGCCCCTCCATCACTCACAATCTAGATCAGATTTGTTCTTATCTCCTCAGTACTGCTATCCCTAATGGACATATACTCCTGATAGGTTAGCCAATTGGAATGCCATCCAGAGTACTTGATGCTGGACACGCCATGTGGCTTGTGGTTCACTAAACTCCTGTTAATTATGACTGTCCCGCATTACAGTATTACTGGAGTCGGGTCTGGGGTCGTCTTCATCCTATTTTATATTTTCCGGAACCCCTCTCTTGGAAGATTGTGGGGCTCCGCTCAGCTGCGGGGACCCCCTCTCTTCCTAAATTGGCTTACTTCCTTTCAGCCTTTATGCTGGGCATTGCTATTCTTTATTTCCTTAATATGAAATATTGGGGAAATCGCTCTTCTTTTTGAGCTCTAATGAATGGTGAATCATATCTGTCTTCATTGTAAATAGGCGCAAATACCTTGTATGTTAGCCTCTTCCGTTCAAACCATTCACTATTGGTCTTGATAGAAGACGCTCAACGATTATGTTCAACCTATTCAATGCTCTCAGGTGACTGTTTAATTCTGTATTAATCTCTGTCACATGCTCATCCGGTATCATAGATTCTACTTCAGTTTGTTTGATGTACAATAATTGTTGTATGTAAGCGCTTATATGATGATTCTTATCAGCTTAGAGAAGAAGCATTGGGGTGGGGGGTAATTGGGATTGCTTTCTATATTATATGTGTGTATTTGTTTCTTTTGGTGTGTTGTTACTTTTGTTTGTGTAAAACGAAAATAAAAGTTAAAAAAAAAAAAAGAAATTACTGGCGACCATGTGTCTGCGGGGAGAAACCCCAGAGAAGGCCGAAATTGAAAAACATATAACCTGTATAACTGTGCGTGCGCCGAATCCGACCGAGGCACACATCATGGAGGGATAGGAGACCAAATAAAGTCATATAGAGAAAGAAAGAAAGTCCAGGTAGTCTCTGTGCTTGGCTATGACCACCGCGTCGGGCCCTTCAAAATGGCGGGCAGAGCCGGCAGATAATGAGTCCAAGTTGTTGGATTAGCGCATCTGCTCTGCTTCTTTGGTGTCTAAGAATGTTGATAGTAGCTCAGGATCTTCGAATGTCCTAGTTTGGTTGTGGAGAGTCACTCGGAGCTTCGCTGGATACAACAGGCCAAAGCGAGCCTGTAGCTGTTGAAGTCGAGGGCGAAAAGCAAGGAGTCTCTTCCGACGGTCAACTGTGGGCTTTGCCAAATCAGGGAAGAAGGAGACTTTATGACCTTCAAACTCCAGATGATGATTCGCCCGGGCAGCATGTAAAATTTGTTCCACTTGTTGATATCGTAGTAATCGAAAGATAATAGGCCGGGGGGTCGTTCTGTTAAGCGCCATGTGAGTAGGAACACGATGTGCTCGATCGATTTCCAGTTCTCTATGAAAAGTGATCTTCAGCAAGGAGGGAAGAGTTTTGAGCAGGAATTCTCTTATATCTCCTGCTTCCGCCCCCTCCGGTATTCCAATGAGCCTCACATTGTTGCGACGGGCTCGATTATTGCTATCTTCTAATTCTTTTTGAAGATTCTGTATCTGGCGCTCAGCCTTGTCCAGTTTGCCCAAGCGCACCGCGTGCGAGTCGAGGACCCCCGCCATGTTGTCCTGCCGTAATGAAAGACTTTCAAGTCGGTCTTGGAGCACTCCGAAGTCTTCTCGCATGGCTCGAAGCGCTTCTCCGTTAGACTGCACCAGTTCCTTCACGCCGCGTATTTCCTCTAAAATCTCCAGGTGCATTTCGGGGTTTTCACGAAGTGGAACCATCTTCTGTGGGGAAGACACCTCTGTTTTGGAGCGTTTTCCGTGTGAAGAAGAAGGAGACCCGAAGTCCAAGCGCGCTGGTTTATGGGCCGCCATCCCCCCCGAGGTACCCCGGTAAGTTCGGAGCAAAATATTAAGTTTGTATAGGTATTAAGTCAGGATTCTGAGTAGGCCTCTCGGGAGCTTCAGCGCGAAGCGTCTTACCCGCTGGACATTAGGCTCCGCCCCCGCTGGACATCAGGCTCCGCCCCCTTTCGCCTGTATTTTAAACTCTTGTACTTCCGAACAGTTGCGACGAAATCTTAGAAACTGTGAAAATGGAAGGCTGTCCCTCAATCGTTTTGGATGAGTGCTAGTATAGTGCAACAAAATCACTATGCTCGTTGCGTTTGGCAAAGGCAACGCAACATGAAGGAACTCCTTAGTCCCATTGTTCATCGTCCGAAATCAGTAAGCTCTACACCAGTACAAAGCGGTCATTACAAGTGTGGGTCATGTGATATTTGCCCTGTAACTTTAGATTTGGATGTCTTTGAATGCAGAACGAAGAAATTTTGTTTAAGACATCATACATCATGCGGTTCCACTCACGTGGTTTACTGCATTTTATGTCCTTGCCAGTTAGCCTATATTGGCAAAACCATTCGACCATTTAGAGTACGTATGAGAGAGCACAGAAGTAAACTCAAATGCGGCTACACGCAAGCTCCCATTGTTCAACACTGTTTGGACTTGAAACATAGTTTTGATTCTTTAAAGTGTTTTTGCATAGATTTCATTGAGCGAGGATTGGAGGGAAAATCGAGAGATCTTACATTGGTAAGGAAAGAACAGAAATGGATTTTTGAGGCTAACACCGTGTTTCCAGCAGGCCTGAATTCGCAAATTGAGTGGGGCATATGTCATTAATCAATTGCATTTCTAGTTCATGTCACATGTTGATTCCCCAGCCCTTTAAATCCTCCCAGGGGTACTTAGTTCGCAAGCGCGGCGTCCTTTCATAGAAAACACAACAGCCGGTACGGGGTGAGTCATTTCTTCATGATTCATTGATAGAGACTGTGATTATAAGATGAAGTATGGGATAAATTCCAGGTTCGTTTCTAATGTTACAGATTCCATTTGAGGATTGAAGCCAAGTTTTGGTAGAGTTGAAGAATATCCCCTGATGAAACGTTTGACTGTGAAACGCTACGGCGCTATTACTCAGGCGTTGGGAGAATATTCATCACGTTTCAGTTAAGCATCCTCAGCTAAGCAGTTTATATTGATATTGAGTTATTTAAGCATCATTATTAAGGCATCCTTGTAAGCTTTAAAGAAGTTATTAGCAACGCTAATGGGTCATTGATGTGAGGTTTAGGGCGCTGTTTTCACACGTATACGTGCATTCAGTAAGTCGCCCCATTCTGTTTCTGAGACCCAGTTGCATAAAACCAAAAGCTTTGGATGATGCTTTAATATAAGGAATTTTAGTCTACAGATCATCTTGTAGGTTAAGAGTAGGGCTTAATTTTACATTTGACTGAGAAGTCCCATTAAGCCATGAGTATCTACATGTTCAGTAATTTTGTTCTTTATGATGGTTTCTACCTTTTTTCCTGGTACTGATGTCAGGCTCACTGGTCTGCAGTTTCCCAGATCACCCCTGGAACCCTTTTTAAAATTTGACGTTACATTGGCGATCCTCCAATCTTCAGGTATTACAGATGATTTTAATGATAGTTTACAGATTAATAATAGCAGGTCTGCAATCTCATATTTCTGTTCTTTCAACACCTTTGGATGTATACTATCAGGTCCAAGTGATTTGCTACTCTCCAGTTTATCCAATAGTGTTCATAGTAACATAGTATATGACGGCAGAGAAAGACCAGTATGATCCATCTAGTCTGCCCAGCGTGGCAGCAAAAGCAGGTGCACCTGCCACTCCATGCAGCTCACCCCTCCGCATGCCTTTTTTTAGGGGTGTACCAACCGCTCCGTGACGGTCACCCCTTATTTATTTTTATTCTTTTCTGTTGCTATAAAGGCATCCACAGTGTCTGTTCCATGCCAGTTTGAATTCCGTCACTGTATTTGGCCCCACCACTTCCATCGGGAGGACATTCCAAGCATCCGCCACCATTTCGGTGAAAAAGCATTTCCTGACATTGCCTCTCAGTTTACCCCCTTGCAGCTTCATGTTATTGCCTTTAGTTTTACAGCTTTCCCGTCTTTGGAAGAGGTTTGTTTGTTCATTAATACTCTTTAAGTATTTAAAGGTCTGAATCATATCTCCTCCAGAGTGTACATATTTAGGTCTTGAAGTCTCTTCTCATTTGTCTCCTGATGCAGGCTCCAAATCATTTTGGTCATCTTTCTCTGAACCCTTTCCAATGTTTTTATATCCTTTGCGAGATACGGTCTCCAAAACTGAACACAATATTCCAAGTGAGGCCTCACCAGCATCTTTTACAGTGGCATTAGTACCTCTGCCGCTGCCAGTTAGCCACAAGCAGGTAAAGATAGGTGCAGCAAAAGCTGACCTGTCTTTGCCCATGGGGGTTAATCAGACAGCGGCTCAATATTGTGACTGCAAAGTTAGCTAATGGGCTGTGAAGCTGACACGTATATTGAATCTGAGTAGTCGGCTATGGCCCTGGAATTGACTATCTGGATTTTGTGTTCAGCAGAGGATGGCTAGGCACTATAATCATGTTAGCCGTCTCCGCCAAATATCGAGACCATCAAATCCGACATTTCTCACAGCATTACAGCTTCAGGGGGTAGGGATTGCATAATGGAATTCCTATAATACACTACTGGGGACCATGACTCAGGTCATCCCTGCTGCATGCACCACTGGCAAGGCATTTTATTTATTTATTTATGTATTTAACAGCTTTTCTTTTTATTCTGCTTTATCCTTCATTCAAAGTGGTTTACATTGAAACAGAACAATTACAATGAACAGGACAGTCAACTTGGGTTAACTTTGAAATATAAAAGGGGGGGACTATGTACAGTATTATACACAGGGATGTGGGGCGGTGAAGGTTGGGGTGTTTAGAAGGGAGGGGGTTGTGGGGAGGGGAGGTAGCAAATAAGAGTTATGTTGGAGGGTAGCATTCATTGAAAATATGGGTTTTAAGGGCTTTTCTGAAGGAGGCAGCATTGGTTACAGTTCTTAAGGTTTCTGAGATAGAGTTGCATAGACGTGGTGTGTAGAGAGAGAATGCTCTCTTGGATGTGGTGACATTGGTTCTTGTGAACACCGGCAGGGTCTGTAGTGTGTTTCTTGTTTTAGGTCGTCATCCTCTGTTGTCAGTTGTGATCTTGATCAGGGTTTGTAGGTGTGGTGGTGCAGAGTCAATGAGGATTTTGAATATTACGAGAATAGCTTTGAATTTTATATGTTCTATTATGGGGAGCCAATGTAACTGTTTGAGGAGTGGAGTGATATGCTCTGATCTTTTTGCATTGAGGAGGATTCTAGCAGCCATGCTAAGTGCAAGTTGGAGAGAGTGGATAGTTGAGTTTGGTATGCCTTGGAAAATGATATTACAGAAATCAAGGTGGAGGAATATAGTTGCTTGGAGGACAGAGTGGAAATAATGTTCTGCTAGGAGTGGCTTGAGATTCTTGATTGTTTTGAGTTTAAAGTATATGTTATGTATCATATATGTGTTTTGAAGGTAAGGCATTGGTCCAGAGTAACTCAAAGGTATCGTATACTTTGCTTCACTTGTATATGTGTTCTGTTGATAGGTATGACAGGTGGTGGTGTGAAGGTAGTGTCTCTAGTGTTGAACATGGCTTCGGTCTCCTTGAGATTTATGTTTAAGTTCTGACTCATGAGCCAATTTCGGAGTTTGGAAAAGCAACTTGTAATGGGTATGATGTTGATACTTGTTGTGTTAATAGGTGTGTAAATCGTTACATCATCTGCATAGATGTGGTAAAGGATATTGCAGGACTACATTATGGTACATATTTGTTGCAGGAATAGGTTGAATAGTAATGCTGAGAGGGTTGAATTTTGAGGTACTCCTTGGGTTTGTGTGTATGGGGATGAGTTTGTTTGGTCTCTTCTGACTTGCAGTTTACGGTCTGTCAGGTAGGATTTGAATGAGGAGAGAGTGGTATTTAATAAACCAATAAATTGTAGTCGTATTATGAGATGATGTGGGATGGAGTCGAATGCTGCTTTAATATCCAGAAATATGAGAATAAAACCAGATTTGGGTTTGTCTGTGCCTTTAATAAGGTTGTCAAGCAGGCTAGTCTTGAGGGTTTCTACACCAGGTTTTGTTTTTTGGTCTAGTGGGTGATTCATACCTATGTAGTCTTGAAGCTGTCTGTATACGATCTTCTCCAGTACCTTAGTTAGAAATGGGAGGCTGGCTATGGGTCTATAGGATGATGGTTGGTTTATGTCATTGGATGTTCCCTTCCTGATGGGGTGGATAGAAGCTGACTTGAGTTCAGGTGGTACGTATCCCTGAGTTAGTGAAGGCTGAATGATTTTTAGCATTGATGGAATGAGTTCCTGTTTGGTTGTCTTGATGCAGCTAACCGGACAAGGGTCGAGTGGTGAGGTAGTTGTGTTAATACTTGTGATGGCTTTCTCTAGATATGCTGGTGTGATTTTCTGGAATTTATTTATTTATTTATTTGCAACGTTTTTATATACCGCCAATTCCTAAGATCAGTAGCGGTTTACATCGAACAAAATGTCATAATATGGAGAGCAATGTAAAAAATATAGAGGAAACAATAATTAAACTATTAACAAATACATGTAACTTTAAGCAACTTTGTACAGTTCTGAACTATTTACAGTTTTTTACATATTTTACATATATACAGGTTTTAGATATTAGCTTGGGTAGAAATGTGGGTAGTAATGAATTGAATATGAAGAATAATTTCTGACTGTGTTATGGAGGATAAGAAGCCATGTGTGAAATGTGGTCCATGTGCTCTGATGTGTGGTTCTGGTTGCTGCTGTTAAATGTTGGCTTGTATTATTAAGGTGTGCTGAGGTTAGAGTTTGGAAGTAGTTAGCTCTTGCTTGTGGTGTAAAGTTGTATTTTTCTGTTCGATGTGTAGGATCTTTGCAGAGTGTTTTGACTATGTCAAAGAGCTCCCTAGAGCAGGGCAGAGTTGCCTGCAGTTTCACACGCTGTGGAGAGTGAGAACAGCTGGTGCTGGAGAGAGCCGGCCCGTGCAGGGCAGTCACTGCTGATATCATTTTGAGACTCCATAAAAGATCTGTGCACGGAGCTGTTTCTTGGGAGTGTTACCTGCAGTTTCACATGCTGTGGAGAGTGGAGAGTGAGAACAGCTAGTGCTGGAGAGAGCTGGCCCGTAAGGGGCAGTCACTGCTGACGTCATTTTGAAGCTCCTTAATATATCTAGAGTGCTTTACAGCATTTAGCCATCCGTGTTTGTTGGGGCATTTTCTAAGGGGTGTTTTCCAAGGGGGACATATGCCCCTTGTGAGCCCCTTAGGAGCACATCAGGAGCATTTATAGATCTGTGAAGTGGCGATGCCCGGCGGTAAAAGGAAAAAGAAAACTCTTGTGGCTGTGTCTGCTGGTGTCCCTATGGACAAGCATGTAATATCTACACCGGTCTTAACAACACCAGGTACTGTTCCTTTTGACCCCTTGGTGGAGGGGCCGAGTCTTAGCTCTCTTGAGCATACCCCTCCTCTTCCTCTTGTTTTTTTGGAATTGTCTGCTGTGCCTCAGTCTGGTGTTTTGAGTTCACAGAAGGAAGTTGTGCTCCCCAAAATGGTTCCTTGGTTGGAGCCCTCCATTCCTCCTGGTGACTCACAAGTCTCCTCCATTTCTCTTCTGGATATTTGGCAAGTAGTTAATCGTACTGAACAGATTCTTGCTGAGACTGTTCCCTCTTTATGTCAATTTACTAGGGACACTTTTATTAAATTTCAGAATCTTGATAGTCAGATTGGAACTTTGCAGTCATCTATTTCGAGTATAGATATGCAGGTTAAATCATTTTCTTTATTCCACTCTGCTACCATGAAAGAAAGTTCTATTATGTGTCAAAAACTTGAGAATTTAGAGAATATGGCTAGGTCTAAGAATTTGAGAGTTTTAAATTTTCCTTCCAGTAGTTTATTATCTCCATCAATACTGTTTAGGAATATTTAAAAGATGTTCTTCTCCTCCCCACCGCCAATGCTATAGTATTTACTAAATGTTACTATATTTCCTTTAAAATTGTTTCTCCAGGTGTTGGGGAAGGGGAAGTAGCTGTTCTTGAAGATAAAAATGGGTTTAACTTGACTTCCTTCTTGGAAGACACTCAAGATATTATTTCCACTAGAGCCACATTATTAGTAACTTTGGTTTCTGAAGAAGATAAAGTCTTTATTCTTAAAGTTTATTTTCGGAAAAGGGACAATCTTTATTGTGGTGATAAGGTCTCTATTTTTCCTGATGTATCTCGCTCAACACAAGCACGTAGGAAGTCCTTTCTTGCTCTCAAGTCTAGAACTTTTGCCTTAGGCGCTACCTTTTTCTTGCACTACCCTTGTAAATGCTTAGTATCTCTTGGATATGACAGGTCTGTCTTTTTGTCATTTTTGGATTTGGAAAGGTGGATTCTTGATAAGGAAAAGGCGTAGTGACTTTTGCTTTTCCTTTAAGTCATTATGTTATCATTTAGAAATTGTCAGGTGGTGGGAGGGTATAATTAAATGACTGCTCTGTGTGGCTGGGACACGTTTCTTTGGTTTGGTGTTCCTTGCCTTGTTTTTTCTTGTAATTGATTTTTTATGGTTTTCTCCCCAAGATGTGGGCTAATGTACTTGTTTGTATTATTTCTCTTTTGTATTATTTCTATTGTTGACTTATTGTGTTTCTCTATACTTTGTGAATATTGTATATTTTTTGAATATTTCAATAAACAGAATTTAAAATAAAAGAGCTCCCTAGAGCAGTTTAAGGAGCTTTGGATAATCTTGGTATAGTAGTCTTTTTTTGCATGGTTGGTGGCAGCTTGGTATGCTTGTAGCTTATTTTTGTACATATCGAGTGAGACATCTGATTTAGTGTTCCTCCATTTTCTTTCTGTGATGTGTAGACTTCTTTTCCTGTCCTTTAATAGGGGTATGTACCAATTTGTTTTGTTTTCTCTGGAGCATTGGTTATGAGAGGATGATTTCATTGAGGTCTCGATCATTGCCTTGTTCTAGTTGTATATTAGAATATCTATGTCGTGTGTGTCATCGGGGCAGTTTTGCAGCTTAGGGAGTATGTTTGCTAGGAATTTTTCCTTGTATCAGTTGTGGAATCTGCGTGTGCAGTGTTCTGGCTTGCATTGTTTGTATTCCTTTATTTCTGGAGGTATGGTTATTGATTTTTTTGTGGTCTGACCATGAGACATCTGTGGTGGTGGGTGTCGGGATCTGGTTGAGGATGTTGCATGGTAGGAAAATCATATCAAGGGTGTTGCCTTTGATATGGGTGGCTTGCTTGACAGTTTGGATGTAATCTAGGGTTTCAATTGCTTCTAAAAAGTTCTTTGCTTTGATTGGTGGTGCAGAGGTGAAGTTGAGATCACCTAGTATCATGAGGTATTTCTTGTTTGTGTTGTTATTATAAATGGTTTCCAGGATAGACTCAAGGCAGTCAGTGTTGGCATTTGGGGATATGTAAGCAAGGAGTATGGTGATTGTGTTGTTCATGATTGTTAAAGTCTCTAGACCATTAGCAGAGATTTTAGAGAGGGTGTGGAAGTTTAAGCACTTTCTAGCTAGGTTGCAGACACTGCCACCTCTTTGGTTTGACCTTGGAGAGCTGAATATATGGTAGTCTTGAGGTACAAATTGATTTAGTAGGACTACATCTGCTTTTATGAACCAAGTCTCAGTTATGCTTAGGATGTCAGGTTGATTGTCAGTTAAAGATCAGATAAGATTTATGTTTTGTTTCTTGTGGATCATGCGTTTTGGAGGGTACATTTGATTTGATGGTTTTGTGCTACAGAGTTAGAAGGAGAGAGCTTGGTTGTTAGTGATTTGGGGTTGATTTGGATAAGGTGTTGCATTTGTCAGTGTCTTTATTTGTAGTAGTGAAGGGAGGGTATATGTAGTGGGTATGTGTGGATGATAGGTATGAGTGATGGTATGTCTATGGGGAGGGAGAGTGAATTGATAGATGAGATTGTAATCATGAGTAAGATGGAGAGACATAAGGTGGTAGCCAGTAATTTATTAGGCATGAGTCATATACAGTATTCCCATAATGGATGATGTCTATGAGCTGAGGATGTAGGTGATTTCCTTCCCACACGCTGGACCAAGATGGAGGGAAAGTAGGAACAAGAAGTGGCAGAACACACAGGGAAAGGCAGGACACATGTAGAAATGTGTGCTACACATATGCACTGTGTTCTGGGAGGCTCTTGAGGTATCCAGGTCACCAACTCCCCTTACTGTCTCCTCATCTATCATCTGGAGCATCTGTTGCTCTAGGTCACTGTGGAACAGAGGCTGTTCATCCAGTCCTTCCTCCATGGCTTTCAGCTTGATCTTACTTTTTACTTCCATTCACTTGCAGCCTGATTCCATCCCATACATAGATCCCCTCTGTACGTCCAGTCTGAGCCAGATGTGCAGAGGGGATCACAATTCTGATCCCGTGGGGCATGTCTAGTCCTGCGGGATCAGAATTGTGATCAGGCATGTATGTGCAGGCTGGAACTGCGATTCAGTCCAGCCTGTACATAGATGCACGGCCCAACTAACTCAGTCAGGGCTTTTAAATGGAGCTGCGGCACCATGGCATCCTGTTGCCATGGCACCACAATTCCATTTAAAAGCTGCGATGTCAGCTGACTGCAACAAATGCTAATTCCCTTCAGCCTGACTCCCGATCTGGCCTCCTAAGGCCAGGGTCGGGCTGTGTGGAATGTTCCCCTGCCCCCTCCTGCACCATCTGCACCCCAACAGCCACAAAACTACACGTCCAGGGAAGTTATTCCATCTCAGAGGTGGAATAACTTCCCCGAACATGTCGCCGGACCTTGACATACAGGGCTGACATTAGAATTGGCCCTGTACATCCAGGACCGGCGAGCGCCCACTGCCCGCCCAGACTCCACCCCTGGGCCACCCATTCCCCACCCCATCTAACTTCCCCACACAATCGGTGGGGAAATTATTTGTGGCTCAGAATAACCCCGTTGGGTTTCAGGTCCTCTGCATCATGATTACAGTGGCAAATGGCATTCACATGCTGAAAGATACTCAGTCAAAGTTTCTGTTTCTTATAGGCACTCACATGGCCCAGTAGCACTCTCTGGTGCTTGAGGATCTCCCATAACATGACTTCCACTTTACCCTGGTAGAAAATCTCCTTTATAGTGAGCTCTTTGTGTCTGGGTGTCATGATATGGTCAGAGGCAGCACTATACATAGCGTTTCTAAAAGGGGCTTGCATACATGCATGTTCTGGCTTTAGAAACGTATGCTGGAGAGTGTCATATACATCCCCATTTTACAAGTGGCTATTTATGAAATGAGTTGCAGGCAGGCACATATATCTGATATACATGTGTGTGTGATGCCCATTTAAAAAATGGAGGAATTTTGAGTAGCTATCCTACATGTTCTAGGTTGACATGGATGGCAATTGAAATGATGCCTTGTAGTGAATGAGCTGCATCCAGTCTAGCTGTAGGATTTGGGTGGGGGATAAAGTCTCTGGCAAGAAGTATCAAGACTTGTTGTGTAGCTGTATAACAATATATCGCACCATGATGCTATTAAGCATGCAATGACCTAGTTATGTGCTCTGTATGTGCAGAGTGTAGCATGGCTGCAGCACACCTGTACTTTTTTAATGAAATAATATTTGATATTGTGTAAAAGCAGTTCATCAGATTTAAGATGAGTAAAAAACTTGAATAGTGAATTTGCATTGAATTCTGCCAGAAACTTGGAGATTTGTGCAAAGAGACTTTTGACAAGTTACAGCAAGTGTATGATGATGAACAGGGCCAGCCCGTCCATTGTGCAAGAATGTCGTTTGCACAGGTCTGGGGCCCCCGCGCAAACAACATTCTGCATCTGTCAGTAAATTAAAAAAACAAACAAACTTGCTTCTGCTGCCGCTGCTGCCGTAGCAGCGGCAGAATTGAGTGTTCCACGGGGCCCCCCTGCCCGGCAGAATCCTCCATGTGGCCTCAGCTCCCTAAGTGCCGGCTTTCAGAGCCGCAAAGGGAGAGAGCTTCTCCCTCGCGCCTCTGTTAAGCCACTGGCGCTGAAGGGAAACAGGATTTCCTGTTTCCCATCAGCCCCATGAGTTTAAACAGAGCCACGAGAAAGGGAAACTCTCCCTTCGTGGCTCTGAAAGCCTGCACTGAGGGAGCTGATGCCGCATGGAGGGACTGTGCCGGGAAGGGGGGCCCTGTGGGATGCTCAGTTCTGCCACTGCCACAGCGGCAGCGGCAGCAGCAAGTTTGCTTTTTTTTAAATCTACCTGGGCTAGGGGGGGCTAAGACTGGAAGTGGGCTGATGGAGGGGAGGTAGGACTGGAAGTGGGCTATGGGGGGGCTAGGACTGGAAATGGGTTGATGGGGGGGCTAAGAGTGGTAATGGGCTATGGGGGGGCTAGGACTGGAAGTGGGCTCTGGGGGTCTAGGACTGGAAATGGGCTGATTCAGGGGCTAGGACTGGTAATGGGCTATGGGGGAGGCTAGGACTGTAAATGGGCTGATGAGGGGGCTAGGAATGGTAATGTGCTATGGGGGGCTAGGACTGGAAATAGGCTGATGGGGGGCTAGGACTGGCAATGGGCTATGGGGGGCTAGGACTGGAAATGGGCTGATGGGGGTCTAGGACTGGTAATGGGCTATGGGAGGGGCTAGGACTGGTAATGGGCTATGGGGGGACTAAGGCTGAAAATGGGGTGATGGGGAGTTAGGACTGGTAATGGGATATGGGGGTGGGCCTAGGACTGGTAATGGGCTGGGGGGTTTCTAGGACTGGAAATGGGCTGAGTGGAAAGGGGGGCTTGAACTGCAAATAGCTGATGGGGAGGGGGGCTTGGAATGGAAATGGGCTGTGAGGGGAGGGAGCTAGCACTGGAAATGGGCTGAGTGGGGGGAGCTAGGACAGGAAATGGTCTGATGGAGGGGCTAGGATAGGACTGGAAATGGGCTGTTGGAGGGCGCTAAGATTGGAAATGGGCTGTGGTGGGGGCTTGGATTGAAATGGAATCATGGAGGGGCTAGAACTGGAAGTAGGCTCATGTGGTGCTTGGATTCGAAATGGGCTGAGTGGAGGGGAGCTAGGATTTGACATCGGCTGATGGTGGGGCTAGGAAAGGACTAGAAATGGGCTGATGGGGGGCTGGGATTAGAAATGAGCTGATGGAGCTCATTTACCCATTTACGTTTATCCGTTCCACTCCATTCATTAATTTATAGAAGTCTATAAATTAATAAATGAAGTGGAACGGGTAAACGTAGATCGATTGTTTACGTTATCAGAATATAGAAAGACTAGGGGACATGCAATGAAGCTACAGGGTAAACTATTTAAAACTAATAAAATAAAATATTTCTTCACTCAACGTGTAATCAAACTCTGGAATTTGTTACCGGAGGATGTAGTAAAGGCTGTTAGTGTAGCTGGGTTTAAAAAAGGTTTGGACAAGTTCCTGGAGGAAAGGTCCATAAACCATTATTAAGAAGGGACCCAGGAAATCAATGCTTGGGGAAACTGCTAGGTACATATGACCTAGATTGGCCACTGTTGGAAACAGGATACTGGGCTTGATGGACCTTGGTCTGACCCAGTATGGCAAATCTTATGTTCTTATGTTCTTTTAGAGGGACTCGGATAGGACTGGAAATGGATGGGGGAGCTGGGACTGGAAATGGGATGATGGTGTGGCTAGGATAGGATAGGATTGGAAATGGGCTGATGGGAGGGCTAGGACTAGAAATGGGCTGATGCGGGGACTAGAAGGGAGCAGATGCTGGGTGGGGCTGGAACTAGAAAGGAGCTGATGATGCGGGAGGATTAGAATGAGATGGAGTTGGGAGAGTGAAATGGAGAGGGGACGATTTTTTGTGTGGGAGGGAAGACAAATCTACAATTGGCCGTATATTCGGAGAGTAGGTGGGGATTGAGGATTGAGGGGTAAAATTTGAGTGGATGAAAAAGGAATGAGGAAAGAGCAAAAGGAGAAAGATTAGTATGTTAAAGCAGATGTAGAGAGAGAATGGAAAAAAACTAGAAGAGAGAGGAAAGGACAAATGGACAGCAGATGATGGAGAGTTAGCAGGAGACATGAAGAAACCAGAAGAAAGTGGCTGGAGCAATTGCAACTGAAAAAAAAATGCACAAAAGGTAGAAAAGTATCTCTTTATTTTGAATTTATTAACTGTAATATGTCAGCTCTGGGAAATGTGCATCATTAACGTCTGTGCTTTGTTTAGTACAAGAGGAAATTAATTTACAGCTTTATTTCTACAGTGTTGTTGTACATTCCAAGTTTGGCTTTTGGGGTTCCCAGTTTAATTATTGTCTTCCTGTTTCTAAATTGTGATTCTTTGTTTGGTGATGGTCTATGTTCTGCATGTGTAACTGAGCTGAGATAGTCTGTTTATGTAATTCCTATTTGACATTGTCACTTGTTCTCTTTCCCCAGTAGGTCATGTATTGTTATTCTCTGAAATGTATTGGTTTGATATTTGCAGTGTTGCCTTTTGATAGGTAATGGTGCTTTGTGAGTCCTGGTAGTGCTGTTACGATACGGTGGGTTTGCTATGGGTTCTAAATGGGCAGTGTTTGTAGTAGTTCCTAATGTGCCTGGCGGTTGTCACTGGATTATAGTAATGTAGAAATCTTTTAGTCTTTCTTTATCCATTCACTCATTAAGAGGCATGTTTACTAAAAGTTAGCGTAAGGTAACATTATGCAAATATTTATGAAAATGAGGTCCCTTATGCAAATGAGGCCCTGCACCCAGTTTCCACACATGGACCCGCACCCCCCTTGGGCTGCCCCTGATGATGAATGCATGAGTTGTGTTTGAATTTATGACTGGTACAAACATTTACAAGAGGGCTGCCAAAGTGTTGACAGTGGTAAACGTTCTGAAAGGACATCCACGAGCAGGAATGAAGACAAAGTTGAAGCAATGCATGCCGCAGTATGCTCAAACTGTCAATTTACTATCAGGGAGCTTGCTGAGGATGTAATAGCAAGCGCTGTGAAAAGCTCTTATTCAATCACTCACCCACAGAAGGAAAACTCACAGACAGGCTGGAATGCAAACAGGATCTTTAATGTGCACACAGGATCAGACAGAGAGCCGGTACCCTCCAACAAAAGGTCTGAGCCCCGAGGGACGTCCTTCAATGCCTTAAATACAGTATAATTTCAAACTCATTCTATAATCCCATTTGCCACAGGTATTTCCTGTCCACCAAACAGCAGCCCCTGGGGAAGGTACCTGGGTGACCTGTCCAAACCGGTGTGCTCTGGTCTGTTGGTTTCTGGGCTAGGGGATACTGTGCTCAGACCTGGAGTGGGGGAAGGGTGTCCACTGAAATAGCAGGCTGATTACTTTATGTAAGAGCCTCATGGCTGCCTCAAGGACATGACCATCAGTTCTGGATCAGTGCGGTCCTTTATTACTGTCAATTTGTGGATGAGATGTGTGTCTGCAAAATATGGGCAGAAACTCCTGTCCCCTGACCAAAAAAGAAGATCTATTGTCTGCATCCAGGGAGTTGTTGGAATGTGTTAAAAATGACTCAGATTTAATTAAAACGATTATTACTTGTGACAAATAATGGGTTTATGATTATGACCCAGAAACTAAGGCTCATTCCTCACAATGGAAAACTCCAAACTCTTCCAGACCCCAAAAAGCCCATCAGGTGAGGAGCAATGTCAAGGTCATGCTCATAGTTTTCTTTGATTATCAGAGTATTGTTCATCATGAGTATGCTCCCAAAGGCCAAATCATCAATAAAAAGTACTACGTCCAAGTTCTGGCTCGTTTGAGATATACAGCTCGTTGCTAAGAGGCCAGAGTTGCACAGGAACGGTGAATGGTTGCTTCATCACAATAATATCCCATCACACATCACATCTTGTCTAGCAGTTCTTGGTCAAACCCAAATTGAGCAAGTCCATCAGCCTCCATATTCACCTGACCTCACACCCTGTGACTTTTTCTTGTTTCCAGAACTGAAATTACCACTGAAAGGAAGGAGATTTGACAACTTGGAGACCATTAAGCAAAATTCGACACAGCAGCTTCACAGCATAATGAAAGAAGCAGTTCAAAATTATTTCCAGTAGTGGCAGGAACACTGGAGGAAGTGTGTTTTATCAGAAGGGGACTACTTTTAAGGGGGCTGAGTGCAATAACTGTCAGTGTTATACTTGTGTTATTGTACAAGTCTCAATACTTTCTGATCACACCTCATGATGGGTGCATTCCTATGGCTGGTTTGTCACCTAAATGTATCCACAGGAGACTGCCTCCCTCACAATGGGTGACTGTGTGTTGGGAAGGAAGGACAGGTATTTGGTGAGACAGTATGAATGACAAACCTGCTTCTCCAGTTCTCCCACTGAGTCATCTTTCTCCCCTTCAAGTCATTCAAAACTCAGCTGCACACCTAATCTTCCATCAGTGCTGCTATGCTCATGTAACCCCTCTTCTCAAGCCATTTCATTGGCTGCCTATCTGTTTCTGCTTCCAGATCAAACTTCTCCTATTGACCTACAAGTGCATTCATCTGTAGCTCCTCATTACCTCTCCTCTTATCTCTCCCTACAACCCTCTTCAGCAACTTAGCCGGGAAGGTAGCTGCCCCCCCCTCCCCCCAGCCATGCAGCTTTTACATAAGGATCAGCTGGTTAAACGGGAACACAGAGATCTCAGCAGGCACCTCCCCCAAGCCAAAGCTGCTACAGTGAGACAAACCTAAGCACAATACCCTCTCCCCTAGATAACAGCAGACCAGAGAATACCAGTTTGGACAGGTCACTGAGAATGCTTTATGATAGCCCACCTTACCCCCCCCCCCCCCCCCAGGGACTACTGATTGGTGGACAAAAGATACCTGAGGTGAATCAGAAAGTAGAATGAGCTTGAAAATATACTGCATATAAGACAATGTATGACGTGGAGAAGGGACTCAGATCTTTTGTTCAGGGTGGCCGTCTCTGTCTCTGAGGCTGTGTGCACACAATAAAAGATTCTGTTTGCATTCTAGTCTGTCTGACTCGTCTTCCTTCTGTGGGTATGAGAGAGATCTTTTATGAGCTGCATTTGGGCTATTTCAATCAAGCATATCATTTTAATTTATACGCTTCTCTTCTGTTGCCAACTCCACACTCTTTTCATTACACCTTACTGTGCTATATGCCTATAATAGACTACTTCAGTTGGTATAACATGCTCCATCCACTTCAAATCTAGGTTAAAACTCATCTCTATGAGACTGCTTTTCTATCCTTACTCCTTTATTCTCCTATCTATACCCATCTATGCTTTAATCATTTCCCTATTTGTCCCTTTTATTTATTTATTTATTTAGTTAGTTAGTTAGTTAGTTAACCAGATTTGTATACCACCTTATCCTTCAATCAAAGTTGTTGACAAGACAACAAGGGCTTACATACTGAGGGTATGGGGAAAAAACGATACATTATGATATAAATACAAAACAAAACAGTATGTTATAATACTATATCATAGTGAAATTAAATATACATAATGGTTAATTTAACTTATTTCACCAAATGATTCCATAAATAAATAAGTCTTTAAAGATTTGCAAAAGTCCTTAATGTCTTCCTGAGTTCTTAAGTCTTCAGGAATAGAATTCCATAACTCTGGTGCCATAAAGGAAAACACTCTTTTAGAAGTCATTTGTTTTGATTTGTTGAAGTTCAAAGGAGTATTAAGTTTATTGATATTTTGAGATTGTCTTGGTCTTAGCAAGGCCGCGGGCCCCCCGGGCATGCGCACGGCCGGCGTTAACCGGGGGGGCGGCGGGTGCATGCGGCGGCGGCTTCGGGGAACGCGGGGGCGGGCTGGCAAGTCGCGGCACCCTCATTGGCTCCCGGGGCACTGAAAGGTGCGGGAGCCAATGATAGGTTAGCGCGGCGGTTGGGGCAGGGATGTGGTGGGGGCTGTGTGGCTCCTCCGGCCTTTCCCATGTGGTGGCCGGAGGGGTCAGACGTTCGCGTTCAGTGCTGCGGGGAGGCCCGGCCACGTGGCAGCTAATAGTGCCCAGCGGGGGTTTCCAGAGGGTCTCGTGGCGGCAGGTGGAAGGATAAGCGACAAGGACCCAGACTTTTAATTGTCGTTGCTCGGGGGATCAAAATTGCATAAAAAAAAAATTAAAAAAAAGGTCAAATAAGGCTAGAAAGGTAAACCCTTTGCATTGCCGTTGCTCTACTGAGTTGGGAAGGAGGGTGGACATGGGAAGGCGGATCAGGACCGGGTCCAGGAGGTGGGGAGGACGGGGGGCCCCTCCAGGGCACGGGGCAGTGCAGGGGGGAAGGGGGGGGGCGGCAGGCTGCGGTCCGAGGCAAGGAAGGTGGGCCGGTGAGAGGGCGCGGTGCTGGTCAGCGCAGTGACCAGGCACCCAGCGCATCCCGGCGCAAAGGTGCGCCGGGAGCTTCCAAAAGTTCGCATGAGAGTCACAGGGGGCTCGGTGGGCCGAGAGAGGGTCCCCTGCCTCCGAGGGGGGGGGGGGAGCTGAGGTGAGGGGATCTGCCACAGGGGGCGGGGACATGGAGGGGAGGCTGCTAGCGCCGCCTAGTCCGTCTGCAGCCCCTGCATTGCTGGTTCATGAGGTCACGGGGCAAGGGCAGCCCCACGTCCCATTTGGGGGAGGGGGTGGGGGTAGGTCCCTGCATGGGCGAGGTACAGCAGGTGGGGGAGGGGGCGGGGGCGAGTAATTGGGCGGCCTGGCAGGGTTACATGGGAGGGCCGGGGTTTTTTGGGGGGGCCTTAGCTCCCACTTGGGAGCACTGGCAGTGGGGAGGGCAAGGGTCTTCCGGGACCGACTGAGTGGGAGCATGGCAACAGCCTTGCGCCGGGGCGGGTGCTTTGGCGCCCTTTTCTTTCTTCTCTCCACAGGTACCCCTCAGTTGGCAAGGCGCAGGAGCAACTTGGCCGGGTATGTCGCAGAGAAGGGAAGAGACGACGCGTGCTGTGGCGACCCACGAGGTATTGCCGAGCTCGACGACCACCACATCGGAAGTACAGGGATCTACGGCAGCGTCTATGGAGGCAGCGGGTACGGCAGGTGAGCCTATGGGTCAGGTCGCTGCGGTCTCGGCGGCGAGTGGCGGGCCGGGGAAGGGGGCGGCTAAGAAAAAAAGGCGGCATTCTCATCATAGGCGGCGGGCGTCAGGCTCGGGGTCATCCACCTCGTCCGGATCTTCGACACCGTCATCAGCCTCTAGGGATAGCGCAGGGGAGGGGGAGGGCGCGCTAGAGCCGGTGCCAACGGTGGCCACGTTCGCGGAGCTTTGGCAAGGCGTCCCACGGAAATTGCAGCAGAAGATTCAGGAGCGTCGTTACGTGGACATTTTTAGATTGCTGGAAGGCCGTAAGCGTTCCGGGGACAGTCGGAGGAAAAGGAAGGCCGACGAAAAGGCAGGGAGGGTACGCCGCGTGGCGCGTAATGTGACGAACTGGACGCGTGCTTTTTTGCGGCTAGCCAGTGTTTGGGGGCGGGTGCATCCTGAGCAATATGGAATGTTATTGGCATATGCGGACTCCATATTGGAGGCCTCTCAGTCTCATGATGGTTGGGCTTGGCTCAACTACGACGAAAAATTTCGGGACAAGATGGAGGAGAACCGGTCGCTGTCTTGGGGTACGCAGGACATCAATTTATGGCTGACGCAGATGTCGGTCAGATCCACCGGGGGGCTGGCGCAAGGGGTACGGGGCGGGTTAGTGGCAGCGTCCGGGGCGCAGCGGCCCTTTCGGGTCGGGGAGTCCGCGACGGGACCGAAAGCGGGCGGTAGTGGGGGCGTCGGGGATTTATGTTGGCGTTTCAACAAGTCCTCCTGCCCGTTTACAGACTGCAAATTCCGGCACGCGTGTTCAGTCTGTAATGGGGGGCACTCCGCCCTTAAATGCGTTAAACGGGGACCGGGCGGATCGGGCTTGCCCCCCTCAAAGCAGTGAGACTTGGCGGGGTTTGGCGCCGACTCCAGTCAAACTCGATGTGTTTCTGGAAGTGTTGAGGCATTATCCCAAGAAAAAAGATAGGGTTATATTGGAGGGGGGGTTTCGCGAGGGGTTTCAGATTCCGACGTGCGGACGGGTGGGGGTGAGCGTAGTGCGGAATGCTCCGTCTGTGAGGCGCTTTGCCAGTGTGGTGCGGAGGAAGTTAGCGAAGGAGAGGGCGCTGGGGAGGGTAGCGGGTCCTTTTGACCAGCCACCTTTTGCAGACTTGACGGTGTCCCCGCTGGGGGTAATACCAAAAAAGGAGCCCGGCAAGTTTCGGCTCATACACAACCTCTCGTATCCTAGCGGGGCTTCCGTGAACGACCTGATTCCTCGAGAGCTGTGCGAGGTACGGTATGCATCGTTTGATGCAGTGGTGGAGCTCGTCCGCAGCTGCGGGCGGGCCTGTTTGATGGCAAAGGCGGATATCGAAGCGGCTTTCCGCTTGTTGCCGGTCCACCCGTCGGCTTTTCTGTTGTTAGGATTTTGTTTCGAGGGTAGTTATTACTTCGATAGGTGTATGCCAATGGGGTGTTTGATCTCCTGTGCGCACTTTGAGCGGTTCAGCACCTTTCTGCACTGGGCGCTGGTGGACAGGGTGGGGTTGGATCAGCTGGTTCACTATCTGGATGACTTTTTGATCGTGGGGGCGGCTGGGACCCAACAGTGTCAGGTACTGCTAGATGGTTTAGTTAGCATGGCGCGGGAATGGGGTGTGCCGTTGGCGTCTGATAAGACGGAGGGCCCAACGACGCGGCTCACCTTTTTGGGTATTGAGTTGGATTCTTTAGAGATGGTGGCGCGTCTGCCGATGGTCAAATTATACAAGCTCCGGGTTTTGGTCGCGAATGCGTTGTCGTCCGCGAGGCTGACGCTTCGGGAAATGCAGTCCCTGATCGGGTCTTTAAACTTCGCCTGTAGGGTGATTCCGATGGGTCGGGTTTTCCTGAGGCGCCTTGCAGCGGCTACTGTGGGAGTTCGCAAGCCACATCATCGGCTGAGGGTGTCGCGTAGCATTCGGGACGACCTGGCGATTTGGGACGAATTCCTCAAGGATTTCAATGGGATTACGGTGCTCAGGGACAGGGAGATTACAACTCCGGAGTTGCAACTGTTTACGGATGCGGCTGGTGGTCTAGGCTTGGGGATTTATTTCGGGGGCTCCTGGTGCTCAGCTGCGTGGCCAGAGGCGTGGACGGCGTTGGGTCTCACGGCTAACATAACTTTCTTAGAGTTATTCCCGATCCTGGTCGTGTTGGAATTGTGGCCAGACAGGGTGCGTAATCGGAGGATTGTCTGGTGGTGTGACAACGAGGCAGTGGTGTCGGTCGTGAATCATTACTCGCCGCGCTGCCGGCCGGTTGCCGACTTGATGCGACAGGTTGTGTTGGCTTGTCTGAGATTGAATACTGTGATACGGGCGAGGCATATTCCTGGGAGCGACAAGGACCCAGACTTTTAATTGTCATTGCTCGGGGATCAAATTTGCATAAAAAAAAATTTAAAAAAAGGTCAAATAAGGCTAGAAAGGTAAACCCTTTGCATTGCCGTTGCTCTACTGAGTTGGGAAGGAGGGTGGACATGGGAAGGCAGATCAGGACCGGGTCCAGGAGGGGGGGAGGACGGGGGGCCCCTCCAGGGCGCGGGGCAGCGCAGGGGGGAAGGGGGGGCGGCAGGCTGCGGTCCGAGGCAAGGAAGGCGGGCCGGTGAGAGGGCGCGGTGCTGGTCAGCGCAGTGACCAGGCACCCAGCGCATCCCGGCGCAAAGGTGCGCCGGGAGCTTCCAAAGGTTCGCGTGAGAGTCACAGGGGGCTCGGTGGGCCGAGAGAGGGTCCCCTGCCTCCGAGGGGGGGGCAGCTGAGGTGAGGGGATCTGCCACAGGGGGCGGGGACATGGAGGGGAGGCTGCTAGCACCGCCTAGTCCGGCTGCAGCCCCTGCATTGCTGGTTCATGATGCTTTTTCCCGTTTCAAGTGGGAGCGGTTCCGTGCTTTGGCACCAGAGGCAGAAGAGGACAGGAGGTCGGTCCCAGAGCAGTTATGGCAGATTGGCCTCCAGAGATGATCGATCTATTGAAGGCGTCGGTTGTGGCGACTACTTGGAAGGCGTACAGGCGGGGCTGTGATACTGTGGTGGAGTTCCTTGAGGAGCGCGGATGGTGTGGGGGTCCGCCGACGGATCAGCTTATGGGTTTGTATGTGTCGTCAGCGAGGGCGGCGGGTTTCTCTCGTGCCACGGTGAGTAGGAATTTGGCGGGGTTTGCCTTCTTTGCCAAGGCGGTGGGTTGGGGGGCGGGCGGATTGGGTTTCCTTACGCGTAGACTTCTACAAGGTTGGGAGCGGGTTTGCCCGTCCCCGAGGGATGGACGTCGGCCCATTACTTATGAATTGTTAGATCGTTTGTGTTTGGCGGTGCCGCAGGTGGCTTCATCGGCGTTCGAGGGCGTTCTTTTTCGTGCTGTTTTTTCCTTGGCCTTCTTTGGGGCCTTCCGCGTGGGAGAGTTGGTGGCGGACTCGCGGGGGGCAGCCAGGGTGGGGGGCTTACAAGCGCACCATGTGAAGTTGGAGCCGTGCGGGGTTGGGCTTTATTTAGTGCGTTCTAAGACAGACCAAGTAGGGCGTGGCACGTGGGTTCAGTTGCGAGCGATCGAAGGGGCGGCCGTTTGCCCGGTGGGGCTACTGAAGGCATATTTTCAGTGCCGGCCCCGTGGGGGGGGGGGAATTTCTTCATTCATGCGGATCGCAGTGTTCTTACGCGTTTCCAGTTCACGGCGGTACTGCGGCTGACGTTGCGGAGGTTGGGGGAGGATGCGGGGCTGTTTGCGCCTCACTCTTTTCGGATCGGGGCGGCGACGAGTGCTGCCACGGCCGGGTTGCCCGAGGATGCGATACGGTGCATAGGGAGATGGAAGTCCGTGGCGTGTCGCAGATATGTGCGATTGTAAGGGCGGGGGGTGTTGGCTAACTATGGCTCTTTTTGTTTTGCAGAAGTTTTGCCAGATGCTTGTCAATGCTGGGTGATTGGCCACTCGTTTGTGTATTGGGCCAGTCGTCGAGCAGCCCTGCGCCCGGTTGGGCGGAATTTGGGATTGAACGATGGCGAGGTGACCGTCTCATGGCTGGGTGAGCAGGGTCTGCGAAGGATGCAGCTGTTGCCTTTGCTGCGGCACCACGCTCGGCTGCGAAAGACGCCGGATGCCTTGTTAATTCATCTCGGTGGCAACGATTTAGCATCATGGACTTGTCGACAGTTGATTCGCACTGTCATTAAAGACTTGGGGGCAATACTGTCATTTTTCCAGGGGGTATTCCTGCTGTGGTCAGACATTATTCCAAGGCCAGCTTGCAAAGCTCAGAGGCGATGGTCGCAGGGATTGACGAAAATTAATCGTCAAATAGGCAGATGGGTAGGGGAGCGGGGAGGGTGTCAAATATTACTTTCCTGGGTGGATGTGGAATGTGCTGGCTTGTATAGGGAAGATGGGGTACATCTGTCTCCGGTCGGGATGGATTTACTCCTTAATGATTGGCAGGAGGCCTTGGAAGATATGCTCAGACACAGGGTGACTGGTCGCAGCTTGGCCGGGGGGGGGGCGGCTCAGGTCGGGTTTGTCCTGAGCCGGTGGCGGGATCCCGGAGGTTTCCGGGGTCCGGAGCCGGAGCTAAGCAGTAGGGCGGGGTCGGGTACCCCCGACCCGGACAGTCCCTCAGGCTTTTGCTAACAATATGGCGAAGTCGGAAGAGGGAGGCTAGGCAATTTGCCGGGGCCTGGACCCGGCAGAAGCGGCCTCACTTTGCTACCCACATGGCTGGTGAGAATTCGCTCTGCTGGAGGTGGGTGGGGGGGGGGCAACAAAATGTTTGAAAATGTTTGAATTTGTTGATGTTTATTTGTTAAATGTTATTAATGGGCCATTAAAGCTGCGACCAGTTGAATTCCCAAACAGGTGTTGTATATTTATTTGTGGTGGTGTATTTTGTGGTGCATGGGGAAAAAGGGGGGCTGCTAAGTGGAGCCGCGGAACGGTCCGCCTTACCCGGTTATATGCTCTTGTCTTTTGAAATTATAGATTGTAGAATATCCGCTGAGGATTGGTGAAAAATTTTGAAAATAGTCATTAGGTTTTTATATTTTGATCTTGCAATAACCAGAAGGAAATGTAACTGTTTGAGGTCAGGAGTTATGTGTTCAAATTTTGTAGAGCCAGTTATAATACGCGCAGTGGTGTTTTGAACTAATTGGAGAGGATGGATAGAGTGTTTAGGAAGACCTGATGTTGTCTGACTTGTATAGATTGTAAGCTCTGTGGAGAAGGGACTCTGTTATATCTACATATACAGTACTGAGTATGCCTTGTAGCACTATACAAATAATTAGTAATAGTAAGTAATAGTATATGACCACAACTGTGTGCTATGGTTCTTCCTCAATTTTATTTTTTCTCTCTCTATGTGGGAAAATTACATCACTATGGGGTAGAGTCTTTGAAAGCAGGCACATGTCTACCATTTCTACATGGTATTTGATGTTCTGTAATACCAAAAGAATCACCACTAAAAGTGTGCATCTTTACAGACTTAATTGCTAGCAAGAGAATACCACTCAAAAATGAATTGTAACCCAGAGGTCATTTTTAGCAGTTAGTAGAATGTGAGTTCCAGAGAACTAGTTTATAAGAGTAGAAAATGACCTAGGAGCCATTTTTTTTTTTTAATTCTTTATTTTCATTTTATAACAACAAAGGAAAGGAAGACATACAGCTAAAAGACAGATACATACATAGAATAAGATACATACACCAAAGTAAACCCCTACCACCCCCCTCCCCCCTGCTTCTTCTCTAGAAAACTAATCATTCCCGAAACGGGCGTGCACTGACATTATTGTGTTACAAAACCAAACGGTGATCTGAAACATGATGAGTATACATTAAACAGACATGTCGGAGCAATGAGCAGATTGTACATAATCATTGAGCATCTGCCATTTAGACAAGCGAGAGTGAGTTTGGGTATGGGGAATAGCTCTCCGAGGTATCTGCTCATATTTACTATATAGGCAGACAAGGTTCCACCATTCATTGACAGTAAGTCGAGAGCTATCCTTCCAATTCCTCGTGATTAAACATATAGCTATACCCAGCATGAATCAAGGAGAAAGCGACCCTTCTTAGGAAGAGAGGGGACCTCCGCCACTGAGCGGAGTCCCACAATCTGCCAAGAAAGAGGCTCGTGGAGGTGTAAGATAAGTTGAATACGACCCCAGACCCGCCCCCAGTAGACCTGTAGTTGAGGACATTCATAAATAACATGAGCGAGGGTTCCCACAGCAGTATGACAAGACCAACACTGGTCCCTAGCAGTTGTGTTCCATTTGGCTATTTTTCCCTGGAGTATAAAAGCATCTATGTGCAAAAAAGAAGAGAGTTTGGGTAACTGAGGCAGATCGGGAAACCCGCACTACTTTGCTCCAGAAAACGCTCCATTGCACAGGGGTTAAAGTGGTTTGCAGTTCGCGCTCCCAGGCTTGTTGGGCTCTACAAGTAGCAGTATCTGTACCCTGACATAATAGTTTATAAAAGTTAGAGGCTACCCCATGTGTACTACTAATAGAGTGAATTAGGTCTGATAGCCCGTCCTCAATAGAGACAGAGGGTGGCAGGATTCGAGCACTTTTGAGGCAGTGTTGAAGCTGCATCAATTGAAAGTAATGTTTCGCTGGTAACGCAAATTCCTTTTGTAAATCAGAAAAGGTCTTCCAACGAGCTGCAAAGAAGAGCTGTTGGGGTGTCCAGATCCCCCTAGAGTACCAGGGTTTCCATGCTATCGTTCTATTTAGGACTTGAATTCTGGGATTATTCCACAGCGGGAGTCCGTCCTGAGGACATACGGTTGGGCCCAGTGATAGAATGAGAGTATTAAAGGCCGCAAGAGTATCAACAATCATTGGGGGATGGCGGTGTCTACTTGATGGGACATACCGGGGAGATGGATCAACGGAATTGGGTTACTAAGCTCCTCTTCTATGTCAAGCCAAACTGGTCTGCTGTCTGTCGAGGCATCTAGCCATCGGGCACCTTGTTTTAGTAAGAAGGCTTGATGATATTTGAGAAAATCAGGAAAGCGGGTACCCCCTAGTTCCTTCGCAGACTGTAGTTTTTGCTTAGCTATCCTTGGTGATTTACCCTGCCAGAGATAGCGGACGAGAAGGCCCTCAATATCTTTGTAGGTGTGTAGCGGGAGTAGGCGGCCACCATGTAAGGTTTAACATTGAGTTTAAGGGTTTCCTGCGAATTTAAATGCGTTTCTTGGAGGAAAATCAGATCCGCAGCTCCATGACTTAGATAGCTTAGGATTTTCTTCCGTTTTATCGGATTATTGATTCCTTTTACGTTCAATGATAAAATCTTACATGGTGCCGGGGCGGAGCCTGATGTCCAGCGGGTAAGACGCTTCGCGCTGAAGCTCCCGAGAGGCCTACTTAGAATCCTGACTTAATACCTATACAAACTTACTATTTCGCTCCGGGCTGACCGGGGTACCTCGGGGGGGATGGCGGCCCATAAACCAGCGCGCTTGGACTTCGGGTCTCCTTCTTCTTCTCACGGAAAACGCTCCAAAACAGAGGTGTCCTCCCCACAGAAGATGGCTCCATTTCGAGAAAAACCCCGAAATGCACCTGGAGATTTTAGAGGAAATACGCGGCGTGAAGGAATTGGTGCAGTCCAATGGAGAAGCGCTTAGAGCCATGCGAGAAGACTTTGGAGTGCTCCAGGACCGACTTGAAAGTCTCTCATTACGGCAGGACAATATGGCGGGGGTCCTCGACTCGCACGCGGTGCGCTTGGGCACACTGGACAAGGCTGAGCGCCAGATACAGATTCTTCAAAAGGAGTTAGAAGATAGCAATAATCGAGCCCGTCGCAACAATGTGAGGCTCATTGGAATACCGGAGGGGGTGGAAGCGGGAGATATGAGAGAATTCCTGCTCAAAACTCTTCCCTCCTTGCTGAAGATCACCTTTCATAAAGAACTGGAAATCGATCGTGCACACCGTGTTCCTACCCACATGGCGCTCAACCGAACGACCCCCGGCCTATTATCTTTCGCTTGCTACGATATCAACAAGTGGAACAAATTTTAAATGCTGCTCGGGCGAACCATCATTTGGAATTTGAAGGTCACAAAGTCTCCTTCTTCCCTGATTTGGCAAAGCCTACCGTTGACCGACGGAAGAAACTCCTTGCTTTTCGCCCTCGACTTCAACAGCTACAGGCTCGCTTTGGCCTGTTGTATCCCGCGAAGCTCCGAGTGACTCTCCACAACCAAACCAGGACATTCGAAGATCCTGATCTACTATCAGCATTTTTAGACTCCAAAGAAGCAGAGCAGATGCGCTAATCCAACGACTTGGACTTTTATTTGCCGGCTCTGTCCGCCATTTTGAAGGGCCCGATGCGGCGGTCATAGTCAAGCACAGAGACTACCTGGACTTTCTTTCTTTCTTTCTATGACTTTTTTGTTTTTTGGTCTCCTATCCCTCCATGATGTGTGCCTCGGTCGGATTCGGAGCACGCACAGTCCTACAGGTTATGTGGTTTTTTTTTTTTTTCAATTTCGGCCTTCTCTGGGGCTTCTCCCGCAGACACATGGTCGCCAGTAATTTTTTGGGGTTCTGCTTCTTCTCTACCGCGCTGCGGTTTTTCTTTTTTAATGTGGGGCGCTTCATTGTATTATCTAAGCTTATTTTCTTTTATGCCATATGTACAGCCAGATACAGTCAATATGAGGGACATTGTGAAATTATGTGCGCTATCATGCTCAGAATTTTTAACTTGTCTAAATGGCCTTATGTAAAATCTTATCACTCAACGTAAAGGGCATTAATAGTCCAATCAAAAGAAAGAAAATCCTTAGCTATCTTAGCCATGAGCATGCTGATTTAGCGTTTCTTCAGGAAACGCACTTAAACTCTGCTGAAACACTGAAACTCAATGTTAAGCCTTACATGGTGGCTGCCTATTCTCCCGCCGTTTCCAAACGGTGCGGGGTAGCCATTCTGGTTAAGAAATCTTTGCAAGCTACTGTAATTGATACTAGCGCTGACAAGGAGGGTAGATGGGCCCGAGTACATCTTAAGGTTGGAGATAGTGAATTTACATGTATTTGCATTTATGCCCCGAATGTGGACAACCCTGCTTACTATGCAAGTATTGCGCAGTTGGCACAGGCCTCTGCCAATACTCCATTAATACTTGGTGGTGATTTTAATCAAGTGTTAGACCCTCTGATAGATAGACAGCCGCCTAGAACGAGTAGTCCACCCAAGAGTCTTGCTACCCTTACAGCTCTGATGCAAGATCTTGCGCTGGTAGATATATGGAGGCTGCTTCACCCCTCCGACTTAGAGTTCACTTTCTTTTCTGCCCCCCATCACTCCCAATCTAGAATAGATTTCTTTCTCATTTCCAAAGCAATGATTTCTCAAGTAGACACGACTAGGACTCATCCTCTCCATATTTCAGATCATGCTGCCATATCTTTATCATTACATGTCACTGCGCGGGACGATTCTCCCCGAGCTTGGTTTTTTGATAGATCCTTACTGGGTCAAAAAGATTTTCAGGTTGATATAAAGGCCGCTATCCAAGATTATTTTCATTTTAACTCACCCCATGACACAGCGAGCTGGGCTTGGTGGGAGGGTTTTAAAGCATCTATCCGCGCAACTATAACTAGCTATCAAATTCGGCAGGGGAAACAAAGAAAGCAACATTTACTGATTCTAGAGCAGCAGATACAAGCTGGGGAGCGTCTTCTCACGTCCCGTACTGACCCATGTATTTTACTCCGTTTACAACGCTTGCGTTTTCAATACAATCAGCTTTTGTACACTGCTGCTGTTAAAAATATTGAATCACAACAAGGGCTATATTATCGGGAAAATAATCGTGCTGGCAAATTATTAGCAAATGCCCTTAAAGGACAAAAAGAAGCCAAGCGTGTTACCGCCCTCCGTAATCCGTCGGGGGGGGGCTTGGTCACTAAAGATACCGAAATCTTAGAACTCTTTCGTGATTTTTATACTCGGCTTTATCAATCTGAATGTGATTTTGAGCCAGATGTATTTGAACGCTTACTTTCATGGGTACAAAGACCGACCCTATCTGACGAAGATAGAGTGGCCTTGGACACACCCTTTACTGTCTCAGAAATTCATTCTGCTATCAAGAAATGTGCCTCAGGTCGAGCCGCAGGCCCAGACGGTCTCCCTGCTGAATTCTACAAAACCTTTCACGCTGACTTAGCTCCAGTTTTGAAACTTTATTTTTCTGCTCTGGCCGAGGAGGGTTCTCCTTCTGGGTCCTTTTCAATGGCAAATGTAGTAGTTTTTGAGAAAGAGGGGAGAGACCCGCAACTAACAGCTAATTATCGTCCAATTTCCCTCCTAAACGCGGACTATAAAATATTTGCCACCATTCTCTCTACCCGGCTCTCTGATAGGATGCCTACCTTAATACACCCAGATCAATGCGGTTTCATTCCTGGTAGATCAACTGCTGACAATGCTCGAACTCTATGCCATGTACTGACTACCGCAGTTAATCTTGATCGCCCATTTGTTGGTCTCTCACTTGATGCTGAGAAGGCCTTTGATCGCTTAGAGTGGCCCTTCCTGTTTGCAGTCCTCCGCTGGTACGGATTCGGGGAAGGTTTTCTCCGTTGTCTTCGCACCATGTACGCACAGCCTACAGCCAGTATATGTGCCAATGCTTTAAAGTCTCAGCCTTTTCCCCTTCAACGCGGCACTCGCCAGGGATGCCCACTGTCTCCACTTCTCTTCGATCTTGCACTCGAACCCTTGGCTTTACTAATCCGGCAATCGGAGGAGATTCATGGAGTCCCCTTCACCCATAGGGAAATCAAAATTTCAGCGTATGCTGATGACCTTATGCTTTTTGTCTCTATAGACTCAGTACCGGCTGTCCTAGAGCAAATTGGTAAATACTCACAACTGTCCGGTTATAAGATAAATTGGACCAAGTCGGTAGCCTTTCCATTAAATCCTTTGCTTCATCAGGCAGATATGCAACCCTTCCCCTTTTTATGGCAACCTCGCATGGTCAAATACCTTGGGGTTCACTATTGTTCTCCTTTGGAAGACACTATCTCCTTCAATGCCAAAGACTTAACCTCTAAAGTCCGGGCGCTTACTCACCGCTGGACTCCTTTAACACTTACCTGGTGGGGTCGATTAGAAACCATAAAAATGATGATTGTTCCGAAAGTGAATTATATCTTAGAAATGTTGCCCTGTCTCTTACCTCGACGTATATATAAAGATATAGAGGGCCTTCTGACTAGATACTTGTGGCAAAACAAGACACCTAGGATAGCGAAACATAAGCTGCAAGCAGATAAGGAAAATGGGGGTGTCAGATTCCCTGATTTCCTGAAGTATCATCAATCTTTTCTTCTCAAACAAGGCGCTCGTTGGCTGGAAGATCCAGTACCGAGTAGACCTGTGTGGCTAGACATAGAAGAGGACCTTTGCAAACCGATTCCTCTTACTTTTCTCCCTGGTATGACTCTCCCATCAGACTCCCACTTTCCACCAATGCTTTTAGACACCTTAGGTGCCTTTAATAATCTTATGCAATCTTTAGACTCCCGACTCTGTCCGTTAGACAAGCTCCCACTTTGGTACAATACTCGATTTCGAATACAAAATAAGCCGATGGCGTGGAGCCCCTGGTACACTAGGGGCATTTGGATTCCTAGTCAGTTGTTCCATGAAGGTCGCTGGAAAACTTTTAGGGAATTGCAAATTGAATTTGGTCTCCCAGCGAAACACTACTTTCAGTTGGTGCAACTTCAGCATTGCCTTCGGAGTGCTAAGGTGCTCCCGCCATCGGCCTCCCCTACACAAGGTTGGTTGGAGACTATCCGATCTATCGGTAGTTCACCGGGAGTAGCATCCAATTTTTACAAAACCTTATGTAATGCTATAACTAGAGATACCCCTATAGCGCAGAAAGCATGGGAGAGAGAATTGCATGTGACTTTGACCCCGGAGCAATGGAGTCTTGTCTGGAGTAGAGTGACACGGGTCTCCCGATCCGCCTCACTCACTCAGACACTCTTCTTTCTAGCCCACCGGTGTTTTTACACTCCTGACAGATTAGCCAAATGGAACACTACTCAGGGCAATAGTTGTTGGACATGTCATGCGGCCATTGGTTCACTACCTCATGTTATGTATGAATGTCCCGCACTACAGTATTACTGGCGTCGGGTCTGGGGTCGTATCCAGTCTATTTTGCACTTTCAAGAGCCCCTTTCTTGGAGGATAGTGGGACTTCGCCTCAGCTGCGGGGATCCCCTCTCTTCCAAAACGGCTTACTTCCTTTTGGACTTTATGCTTGGCATTGCTATTTCCCTAATTACGAAATACTGGAAAAATAGCTCTCATCTGAGCCCCAATGAATGGTGGAATCATGTCTGTCTCTACAGTAAATATGAACAAATACCTCGTATGTTTGCTTCCCCCATTCAGACTCCTCATCATCGGTCTAAATGGAAGATGCTCAATGACTATGTACATTCTGCTCAATGCTCTCATCTGACTGTCTAAATTTGTATATATATTTGTCCCATGATTATTCTGTATCGCAGATACTCTTTTGATTGTTTTGATGTATAATCACTGTTGTTTGGAAGCGTTCACATGCTGACATAATCAGCTAGAGAAGAAGCGTGGGGGTGGGGGGTAATTGGGTTTACTTTTCGTTATTGTATACTTGTTTTGTCTCCTTTGGTGTGTTGTTTCTTTTGTTTGTTGCAAAATGATAATAAAAGTTTAAAAAAAAAAAAAAAATCTTACATGGTGCCATCGATCAGTAATAGACATTTCAGATAAGGGCGCTGGAAAACATACAACATAATCAGAAACTGTACAAAAATGATAGAATCACCGAGTCTGCTGACTAATACACCCCATATTGAAAAGTATGTACCGAGTAACGTAGAGAAGAAGCAAAACCCCCAATGAAAATGGCGACCATATGTCTGCGGGAGGAGGCCCTAGAGAGGAAGATAGAGACATAAAAAAAGAAAAACAACACCAGAGTCCATAATTAACACTGTCTCTGATACTCATCGAGGCTACGATGGGTAGATGGAGTCGGGTCACAGATATCATCAAGATAGGGCAACAAACCACCCTCGGCAGACTTTTGCTGAGTCGCGGCAAATCCAATATGGCAGGCACAGCGGATATGAGAATACTGGCAGGAATATTCGGGAAGTCAACGCATCAAGTCGGCTTCTTTAGCATCCAAAAACTCCGCTAGTAGATCAGGGTCCTCAAATGTTCTTGTCTGATTGTGAAGCGTGACTCGGAGCTTGGCCGGGTACATCAGGCCATAGCGTGCTTGTAGTTGTTGAAGCCTCGGCCGGAATTCCAGAAAGCGCTTTCGGCGGTCGACCGTGGGTTTAGCCAAGTCAGGGTAGAAGGAGATCTTATGGCTCTCAAACTCCATATGGCCCTTTGCCCGAGAGGCACTGAGAATTTGCTCCACATGTTGATATCTCAAAAGTCGAAAGATGATAGGCCGCGGGGTCTTCCTGTTGAGCGTTATGTTTGTGGGTGCTCGATGAGCGCGATCGATCTCCAATTCTTTGGTAAAGGTGATTTGGAGCAAGGAAGGGAGGATTTTATATAAAAACTCCTTCATGTCTCCCGATTCCGCTCCCTCCGGTATGCCCACGAGTCGTAGGTTGTTGCGGCGCGCTCTATTATTGCCATCTTCCACTTCTTTCTGCAAGGCCCGCACCTGCCGTTCAACTTTGTCGAGTTTGGACAACCGGACCACGTGGGAGTCTAATACGCTCTCCATTTTGTCCTGACGCGAAGAAAGCCCCTCTAGTCTGCCTTGTAACACACCAAGATCTTCCCGCAGCGCTCGGAGTGCTTCACCGTTTGACTGCACGAGGTCCTTAACCCCTCTGATCTCTGCGAGGATTTCCTGCTGCATATCGGGGCCCTCGCGCAAAGCCAGCCCCTTCTGCGGGGACGGGGGTTCAGTTTTGGAGCGTTTGCCGTGAGAAGCCGCTGGAGATCCAAATTCCAGGCGCGTAGGTTTGGTCCCCGCCATCTCACCAATGTGCCCCGGCAAGATCAGAGCAGAAATTCAAGTATGTCCGGTGTTAATTCAGGATTCTGAGTAGGCCTCTCGGGAGCCTCAGCGTTATGCGACCATCCCGCTGGACATCGGGCTCCGCCCCCCCCCTAGGAGCCATTTTACTAAAACATGCTAATTGCCTGCATTTACCACACCTTCTGCAAAAGTTAAGGTGCAGTAAGTGCATTCTGCACACAGGATGGACACTTACCACACAGGCTCCATGTTACAAGAAATGGTAGATAGTGTAGGAGCACCAGAGCTATCTGTTGATGCATGTAACACAGGGCTGATGCTGCCTCAACCTCTGGCCAAAAAGAATGTAATGGTGGCAATTGGCATGGCCAGAAGCCCCGATCACACCTTTCAGACTCCCTCCCTAAAGATTGCACCCTGCTAGGGGTCAGATCTCCCATTTTGAGCTTGGGCAGCAATGAGCCAGGAGAAAAAGACAATCGCTCCTGTTCTGTCCACTAAACACCAGGGATTACAACCTACTAAGTGCCAGGAGGGGTTGTGGAGTAACAGGAGCACCAGGGGTAGAGGAGGCATGATCAGGGGAGGAGGAGTATGTTGGGCCATCAGACCAGTCCCTTGGCATGTGGAGGGGGGATTGGGGTTCTCTTCTGTATAACTGGAGTTGGAATTGAGAAGGGGAGTCTCTTATGTATGATCAGGGCTGCCATCAGGAGGGGGTATCTGTGAAATGTGAATGAGGTTATGATCGGGAGGGGGAGGGTGCTGCTGTCTGTTCTGATTTCTTGGCCAGGGGTTGAGGCAGCTGCCATGCTACTAGACTACCAGTCCAAACAAAACTTGATTCCCCTACCAATTTACCACCCAAAATGATGTCCCACCAAAATAGTTACCCCCCCAAAAAACCTCCTCGATACCATCTATTTTTTTGTCGGATCATTCACCGTGAAAATAAACTTTTCCTTTCTCGAAGTGAACCCTCCATTTTAATCAGTTTCAACATGGCCCAATATCGGCCTAAAAAACCGACCAAACAGCACTTGCTGCCGTCAGTTACAATTGAAATAATGTCCAGTATCGTCTCAAATCTCAGGGCTGAAAAGGACACAAACAGCCTTCAAACATCTCAGTCCTTCCCCCTGATATTAATGAAAATTCAGAGAGAAAAAAACACTTAGCTGGACGGATAAGCAGGAGGAGATGCCTCAGCAATAACCAGCTCCCCTGTCATTCTTCCAAACCGAGATCTTCCATTTCTTCATCAACGGCATGGCAACCACAGGATGACGGTAGAGCATCTCCAACAGAATAGAAACAAGTTTCAGGCGACACTAGTAGTGTTTCAAGCTGCACACCCGCTTCACAGCTCTTCTTTAGGCATATACTAGACTACCAGTAGCATGACTGAACTAAAAGCACTTCTTAAGGTGGGATCAAGATCAGCTGCATTATCAGCAGTTGTAACAGCTAGAACATGGTGCCATCCCACGTTCTAGCTGTTGTTTTAACCCCTTCAAGTGAGGTCAAAGTCTCCTCAGTTCTTTAAGTTTGGTACTCCAGACAGTGTGGAAAAGAGAGAGAGACACGCAAGACACAGAGATTCAAAATTAATCTAAAAGCTTTTAGAGGAATGACCAGTGAGTCTGTGAACGTGCACGGTTTCTCTTCTGGTGATTCAAAATTCTTCCTCCCAAGCTAGTCTTTTTATTGGTTAAATTTGAGGAAATAGTACTATTGCATAATCACAAGATCATCACAGGTTCTTTCACTTAAACAAAGAATTTGCTGATAATATGAAAAAACATTTTGCATAGCTATCTTCAACTTTGATACAAATAGTATCACTTTTTGCATAGGTTATTTCAAATAATGACCGAATATAACACCAAATTTCTTGCTTACAATGGAAAGTCCCAAAGATATGCTAAGCAAGCAAAGATCAGTAGTGGCCTATAGTTTACAATTGTGTCTTGACCTATGGTTACACTTATGCTTCATCCAGCAATGTTCTATAGTTATTTTAGAATGATCTTATGACTATAAGTCTGGCTTTATTTAAAGAAATGGGTGAAAGGCTAAACACATGATTGTCTATCTACAAAGTTCATCCAGTCAGCACATATTTATTTATTTTATTTAGCTGTATTTATATCCTGCTTTTCACCGGGTCAAAGCGATCAATTGGGGGATACATTTAGCACGAGGGGATATGAGACACACACGCTAATACTTACAGGGAACATGGGCAATGGAGGGTTAAGTGGCTTGCCCAAGACCACAAGGAGTGTCTGTAGGACTAGAAATCCCAGTCCCTCTGGCCTGAGATTACTGTCCCCAGGTGGGACTTGAACCCCTGGCCCTCTGGCCTGAAGTACCTTGTCCTAACCACTAGACCACTCCTCCCTCCATATTAGAGATCTGTACCAAGAAAATCATAAGTATCAATTACACCTTGGAGATTTTGGTATACCTCTATCTGTCCATCCTTACAGTTGTCACCAGCTGATATGCTTGCTCTCTACTCCGATCCTGCCCTGATCCCACTCTGAAGCACTAAGAGCAGCTAGCAGAAGGATTTTTACCATGCTGGCTGCTCTTGGCATGCAAAAGTGATTACTGAGGTCGTTAGCACGCGACAAAACCCATAGTAATCATTACAGCAGTTTAGCAAAAGGGCTCCTCATATTTGTATGGGTTTCATCGCAGACATATGAAATGGACAGCTCAGAATTATAACACAAGCAAATATGTCCTTGAGATCCAAACATGCTTGTTTATTTATTTAGCTGTATTTATATTCCGCTTTTCACCGGGTCAAAGCAGTCAATTGGGGGATACATTTAACACAAGGGGATATGACACACATACGTTAATACTTACAGGGAACATGGGCAATGGAGGGTTAAGTGGCTTGCCCAAGACCACAAGGAGTGCCTATAGGACTAGAAATCCCAGTCCCTCTGGCCTGAGATTGCTGTCCCCAGGTGGGACTTGAACCCCCGGTCCTCCGGCCTGAAGTACCTTATCCTAACCACTAGACCAGGGGTCGGCAACCCGCGGCTCCGGAGCCGCATGCGGCTCTTTCTCACCTTTGCCGCGGCTCCGGAGCACACTGCCCGCCCGGTGACAGGCAATAGTGTTGTAAGCTCCCTCCCTTCTTCTGCAGCCGCGGCTCCCTGCCTCTTAGGGAACCGCGGCTGTGCTTTTAAAATCATCTCGGAGCCCTTCCTGTCTTGACGGGCTCCGTGCAGCATTGTCCCGCCTCTAAGAGCCCGTCAAGACAGGAAGGGCTCCGAGATGATTTTAAAAGCACAGCCGCGGTTCCGTAAGAGGCAGGGAGCCGCGGCTGCAGAAGAAGGGAGGGGAGCTGACATGGAGAGAGGGAGCAGATATGGATGGAGGGAGGGGGGCTGACATGGAGGGATGGAGGGGGATGACATGGTGGGAGGGGAGCTGACATGGAGGGAGGGAGCTGATATGGATGGATGGAGGGAGGGGGGCTGACATGGAGGGAGGGAGCTGATATGGATGGAGGGAGGGGGGCTGACATGGAGGGAGGGGGGCTGACATGGATGGAGGGAGGGGGGCTGACATGGATGGATGGAGGGAGGAGGGGCTGACATGGAGGGAGGGAGCTGATATGGATGGAGGGAGGGGGGCTGACATGGAGGGATGGAGGGGGCTGACATGGAGGGAGGGAGCTGAAATGGATGGAGGGAGGGGGGCTGACATGGAGGGATGGAGGGGGCTGACATGGAGGGAGGGAGCTGATATGTATGGATGGAGGGGGCTGACATGGCGAGATGGAGGGGGCTGACATGGAGGGAGGGAGCTGATATGGATGGAGGGAGGGGGGCTGACATGGTGGGGGCTGACATGGAGGGATGGAGCACTGGTAATGGGGTTGAGGGGACTAGCACTGGAAATGAGCTGATTAGGGGAGGCTAGGACTGGTAATGAGCTGATGGGGGGTAGGACTGGTATTGGGCTGATTAGGGGAGGCTAGCACTGGTAATGGGGTTGAGGGGGGATTAGCACTGGAAGCGAGCTGATTGGGGGGCTTTGAATGGGCATGGGCTGATTGTGGGGAGGGGAGGATAGAGCTGCTGGCCCTGGAAGATAACTGGGGGCTAAGGCTGCCATGGTATTTGTACTAGAAGGGACTGGTCAGTGGGGAAGGAGGGGGATTGGAAGGAAATGGACACCAGTGGCAATCATGGGAATGCAAGTTGACATTGGAAGGTACTGGGAGTGAGGACTGGAAAGGGGCTGATATTGGGGAGGGTTACTGGGACTGGAAATAGGCTGATGGAAAGAAGTGAAGAAAACGAAAGAAGAGATAAGAAATGGCAGATGGACCATAGACCACAGAAAGAGAGCTAAGAGAAGACAGGAAAGCAGAAGCCTCAGATCGGGACCAGCATGATCAAAGAATAAATTGGTCAGGAAACAAAGGTAGAAAAAATAATTTTATTTCATATTAGTGATTTGACTACAAAATCATCATAATTTTGAAATCAAATATTGTTACTTGTTGTTGTGATATTTTCTGGCGTATTTTTTTTGGTGTGCGAAGGAAGAGGGGTAGTCTTATACGGCGAGTATAGGCCAAACACCTATATTTTAACAGGAAAAGTAGGGGGTCGTATATAGCATTAAGGTAAGAAACAATATATGCAGTGTTAGATTTGTTTTAAATGTCGCAATGGTTTTGCGGCTCCCAGTTTTTTTTTTCCCTTCGGAAACGGGTCCAAGTGGCTCTTTATGTCTTAAAGGTTGCAGACCCCTGCACTAGACCATTCAACTTCTATTCCCTAATCATTTCAAATGAGATTGGATTTTCCTGCAACAACTCTGCTGTCCAGTCTGTATGTCAGTATGTAGTGCAATATGTAGACATGACAAACTAATCATTTTTTTGGGTGCACTTATGCTTTACAGTGCTCTTTTTAATGAGCCCTAGATCTTTTAATATCCTGTTTTATTCATAGTCAACCAAATCTATTGATAGAATTTTCAGCTTTCTAGTTCCCGTCTTTGCTTGAAAGCAACATAGTATTTTCATTATAACAAATCTATTCTTTGTTATCATTCAAGTATTTTTATTGGTTTTGACATCTTTATAATATGGCATTGATCATGCAAAATAAAATTAAGTGACACAACTAAATGCTTTTTAAATGATCCCAGTATAGATAAGGGATTGATAACGTAGTAATCTCAAGCATATTAAGCTTCTAGTAAAATTATATTTAACACAGAGGCTACGGTTGTGCACAGAAAAAAAAAAAAGTTTGGTTCATTTTTGGATCATTGGCTGTTCTTCCTGAAGATGAGATGTTACAGTTCTTTTTGGCCATTCATTTCTAATTCAGGTTAGAACTTTTTAAGATGTGAAAATAGACTATACCTATGTTAATTTGCAGGTTGATGCACATTAAAGCTATTTTGTGTGCACTAAGGGGTCAATTTTCAGAAGTCCTTATCTGGATAACCATAGGGACCAGGAGGGATATTCATCAGCACTATCCAGACAGTGCTTCTGAATATCTCCACAGGCTTGTCTGGATAGCAGAAAATTGCCACTGTCCAGACAAGTGCCGTGATTGTCCATCTAATGACTGCACAATCCAGACATTCAGCATCAGTCGCAACCAGATCCTGCTGCTGAATATGTAAATGTTATTTTGGGGCCTTTTTACTAAAGTGCATGATGGTTACACCTAACACGCCGCTAGCGTGCAAAATCCAGGAGTGTTAAGTGCAAAGCCACCCCATAAAACTTCGGGGGAATGGACAGCATTTTCCTGGCAGTTAACCCACGGTGTCATGCCCTAAGATGGGGTACTATTATTGCAGGTGCACTTAAATCCATCTATTGAGGTGAAGGCAATTGTATCTACATGAAATGCATGATGTTTATCCCTGCGCTGACATCAACTGAGTTTTTTACTACTGTATGTGGAGTTGGTTCACTGTCAATCATTGGAACAGTAGAGTTTAAGACATATATAAACTAAGTGTGGAATTACTTCTGGATCATTATAGTCTTTAAGATTAAGATGAAATGGTTATTTTACTAAAGGGCGCTATGGTGTTGCATCTAATATGGCAAAAGCTCTGAAATGATGGTGTATTTATTTATTTATTTAAAAGGATTTATATACCGCCTTCTCCTGTAATCAAGGCGGTTTACACAGCAACCAATCGAAGTATAATGACATTTGTGTGTGCATGCAGTGTTATACTGTGAATGTGTGTGTGTAAGTTGGCATTGATTCGTGGTGGGCTATTTACAGCATGCACTACTTTACAATGCTATGTACATGAGTGAGAAAGGGAGGGGGGTTGGTATGTAGCCCGGGAGCTGGCAGGCAGAATTATGTAATTTCACCATAGTGCTCAATGAAGAGCGTTGTCTTGAGCTGTTTCTGAAAGTCCTTGATGTCCTTCGTCGATTGTAGGTCATCAGGGAGGGCGTTCCATATTGCAGGTGCCGCCAGCGATAGAGCTCTTCTTGTGCACCTTGGTGAAGTCTTTTGGTGTATTGATAATGTCAGAGGTGCCTCTCCTCCTCGGTCTTGTGCTGATGTTGGGTTGTATGAGTGGTTGTAGACTGAGTGCTGAGGTCTGGTGTTTGATTTTGAATATGTTTAGGACTGTCTTATATCTGATGCGGGAGCTGATTGGGAGCCAGTGGAGGTATTTTAGAATGGGGGTGATGTGATCTTCTCTTGATGAGCCAGATATTATGCGTGCTGCTGTGTTTTGAGCCATTTGCAGTGGCCGGAGTGTCTGCTTTATTAGGCCAAGATAGATTGGGTTGCAGAAGTCTAGGATGGGAGTTATTAGTGTTTGACAGAAAGTATTAACTCTGTGTTAACTGTCAGCAATATGGAAAGCAGTTCCTTGACCATTAACATGGAGCCCTACCCCTTAGCGTGCGTGGTGTTAACGTGTGTGCACCTAACACCACCTATTACGTGGCATTAGGTGATCCTATGCTACTGCAGTTATAGCGCTCTGTGAACTCATGCTAACTGAAGAGAATACCACGCCCACTCTCTGCCCCCTACCCCACCCACTCATGACCTTAACACGAGTTAGACAGCATAGTGAATCGTCCTGTGTTGTCATGGCTGTACATTAGCTGGCAATGTGTGTCCCAACTCACCTTCAGTGCATGCTGGAACACACATTGTCAGCTAACGCCCTTTAGTAAAAGATCCCCTAAATCTGTATCCCAAAGAGTTAACAAGAGTAATCCATGGATTAAGTGTGATACAAAACCAAAGGTGGCCACAGGAAGTCCCCCTGAAATATTCCTGGCAGATATTGATGTTGGGAATGACAAACTGTTTATTTTTATATTTCAGATGGATTGTGATTTGCCCCATTTTCATGGTTCATTCCAAGGCAATTTATTATCCAATACTGCAGTATGCTATCAAAGGCTTTCTAAGTATCAACTGATACTAAAAGGAGGGCCGCTTTTACTAAAGCCCACTAAGGATTTGCAATAACATGCCAAAAAATGCTGCTGGGGGCATGATCAGTATAGTCCCAGCAGTTAATGTGTGTCAGGCCAATCTTAATGACTCCTCTTTTAAATTAAATAGCTACTTCCTTGGCCTATAAAGATTGCACATAATGAAAAAAGGGTTTCCAAATATCCCCAAAAATGATTGTACCTTATCTTGTAGTTCATAATTTAATTTATCCATAACAAAAACATCCCAAGTTTTAGATATACTGATGGATGTTTCTCTTTCCATCTACTCATTGGAATGCCCATACAAGTGTAATGATGGAGCTGGACTCAACACTTTTTGCATTTTAGCATGCAGTAATGGACATGCTCTCATGTTAGTTTTCCAGATTGCCAATTGCTACACATTAAAACAGACCTGAGCTGGCTAATGGGCTTAGTAAAAGGGGCCCTTAGATTTATACTTTTCTGACAAGTGGCCATTATGACTTTATTCAGCATTAACTAGCCTTTGATGTCATATGCTCCTTTCTTATTGCTCTTCTATTGCCATGATGTTATTAGAATCAATATGATCGCATATTCTGTTGGCATGTATTGTAGTGAACAGCTTATAGACTATAGGTAGACAATTGTAAATGTGGGGGACATTACATGGGCATGTGGTTTCCCAGTTATTAGCCATTGTGGTGTTAAATCTGGATTTGTGATCAATTGCATTTTGCAGCTTGCCAGTTTTAATGGAGAGATGTTAGCTGTATCAAAAATGTTAGTGCTCCATATTATCCAGGGATCTTCCAGTTAGAGGTTCTTTTTAACCTGTTTTTCAACTATTTTGCTGTTAGTTCAGGCCATTCCATTATTTTGACGTTTGCTTTTTTCACTCGTATGCTGGGTGGCCATTCTTCTTCTTATTTCCTCTAAGAGGAAAGGCTTAAAAGGTTGGGGCTCTTTAACTTGGAAAAGAGATGGCTGAGGGGAGCTATGATAATGATCTATAAAATAATGAATGAAGTGGAATGAGTAAACATAGATCGGTTGTTTACTCCTTCATAAAGTAGAAAGCATAGGGGACACACAATGAAGCTGCAATGTAGCACATTTAAGACTAATCAGAGAAAATATTTTTTTCACTCGAGGCATAATTAAACTCTGGAATTCATTACCAGAGGATATAGTAAAAGCTTAGTATAGCCAGGTTTAAAAGAAGTTTGCATGAGTTCTTGGAGGAAAAGTCCATAAATCATTATCAAAAAGGACCAGGGAAATCAACTGTGCATCCTGCGTAACTTTCTGAGAACCTGACAGATACTTGTGACCTGGATTGGCCGCTGTTAGAAACAGGATACTGGGCTTTATGAACCTTTGTTCTATCCCAGTGTGGCATATCTTATGTTCTTACGTTTTTACTCTACAGGGTCCTTGTATACATGTCTTCAAAACCTTCCTGTTTTGGCTTTAGTTGATATTTTGTCACCATTTTTTCCCAGTTCCCCGTTGAATTGTTTTGGGTTTTCTCTAAATAGTTCATTTTTATATCTCTATTTTCTTTATATCTCTACAGTTTTGTGTTTCAGCTGCTATTTTCAATTTAATATTGCAGCATGTTAATTTAAGTTGTTCTTCCTCTATAACGCAGCATACTTCACTTTGATGTTCTAGATATTTCTTATTATCTTTGGTGATCTTGATCCTTTTACATACCTGCATATCAAGGACATCTCTGCACCCAGTGATTTAATTTTTCCTTCAATGGGTTGTTTTCAAGGATGATTTGTTATCTTTCTCTTTCTGGCCCCGTATCCTCATTGGTAGGATTCTCTCAGTAATTAGTTTTTGCTGCACAGTACTGTATATGATTTATTTCTGTGATTATCAATAGACAGTTCCTCTATACAGGTTATTGTCTTATTCATCTTACTTATCATACTGTTTAATTTAGGTGTCAACTTCAATTTGGGTAATCTTTCCTTGTCCAGAAACCCAACATATTCATCTATTACCAAACAGGCAAAGAGTTCTACCATCAATTCCTCCACTTCTGGGGTTTGTCTTGCCTTTCTTCTTCCTTTTCAATTGATTTCTTGGCCTGTCCTTTTTTTATCTCAGGCTCTTGTATTTCCAGATATTCTCTCTCTACCTCTATCTTACCCTTCCATCCAGTACTCCTTTCCAAGCCTCTCTCCACATCAGTCAGTTTTCTGACATTTCTATCCAGATCCCTTCTTTCTCTCTCTGCATCTACTCTTCTGCTTGTACTCCTTTCTTGATACCCTCCTTCTGCTAGTTCACCAGTCTATTTTAGATGCAAAAACAACCTTTTCTAAAATTGTGTGGAGGACTACACCTGTAAAAATATGCATGACGACAAAATGAGTAGTTAGACAAATGCCACATTTAGGCATTCACAAAAGCATAGTTTGGGCAGAACAGGTAAAATGCATGAGGACATGCACACATTTACACCGATTTCAGAGTATCTGCATTTGCATTCCAGAAGCTGTTAATGGATGCCTATTTTATAAAGGCACATGGGCACCATAAACCTAAAAAAAAAAAACAGAAGCCTTATTTGTTACCAAAGATCAAACCTCCCCCCCCCACCACCACCACACCTTACTCTAGGAACAACCCAAATAAAAGTTCAATCACATGTAAAATACCTGGGAATCAACCTTGATCAAAACCTATCCTTTAAGCAGCAGACTGCAAAAAATGCAAGACCAATATTCTTCAAAGCAAAGATGATACAAACCGCTCATAGATCCACAGAATTTCCAAACAGTCATACAAGCAATGACACTCCCCCACTTAATTACTGTAATGCAATATACCAAGGACTCACGGCCACCACCATCAACTCACTACAGACAGCCCTCAACACAACGGCCAGAATCACACAGAGACTAAAGAAGCATGATCACATCACCCCAGTCCTGAGAGATCTCCACATCCTTCCCCTAGAAGCACGAATAAAATATAAAACACTGGTACTGATCCATAAAGCACTTCACCAAAAACCGCCATCTGATTTGCAAACCCTGCTTCCCTGGATGAACTCTGGAAGATCAACACAACAGACCACAAATAATACACTCATTGTGCCGCATGATAGGACAAAGTTTAATCTCCAAACCTGTAACCATGCATTTGAATTGTATGCCCCCTCACTTTGGAACTCTCTTCCAACCCAAATCCATAACATCAAGGACCTCCCTGCATTTAGAAAACAGCTAAAAACTCATCTATTCCGAGAGCACCTAGAATAGGAATGAAACAGCACCCACTGAAGTCCACTAAGCAGATTGAGACTGAAGAGAAAAACCAGAACTGTAAATAAGACTAATACCTCTGATGCACACCAAACTCAGGAATGTAAATATGTTGAACCATCTTGGTGATGGTATATCACCCCACCCCGCCTGTAAATATCAATAGCTCTGTTTGATGTATCCACACTTGCTTATTGTAAACCGCTTTGATTTGGTGAAAAGCAGTATATACGCACAGCTAAATAAATAAATAATTACCATAAATACCTCAGCCTTAAATAGTAAAATGGATATTAAATATGTTATAAAGGACCAACAAAACCTTTTAGAGAATATGCTAAATTCAAGTCTCTTTTCTCTCAAGGCAATTTTCATCATTCATCCAGCATATTTTGTCAGTAGTTTCCATTTATATTATTCCAGATTATCTTTTACAAATTCATTTTAACATATCAACAGCTCAGTGATAATATTTTAAATCTTGTTTATCTATGTCAAATCTGCAGTGCTTTTATTTATTTAACTTTGTTTATAATGCTGCTTTCCTAAAAGCCAAAGCGGTTTACAGAGAACATATAACAAGGAGCAGTATACAACTAACAGTCATAAGAACTAGGGAAACATAGAAACATAGAAATATGATGACAGAAAAAGACCACATGGCCTATCTAGTCTGTCCTTCCATATCAACAACTACAACAGTGACCTTTTTAACTTTAGAGATCCTCTTTGTTTGTCCCATGCTTTTTTAAATTCAGTTACTGTCCTCATCTCTACTACCTCCACTGGGAGACTATTCCATGGATCCACTACTCTTTCTGTAAAGAAATATTTCCGCATATCACTCCTGAATCTATCTCCCTTCACCCTCATCCCATGTCCCCTCATAGCAGAACTTGCTTTATATTGAAATAGGCTCTCTCCCTGAACATTTATGCCACGGAGGTATTTAAACATCTCAATCATATCACCACTATCCGCCTTTCCTCTAAGGTGTACATAGTAAGATCCTTATGTCTGTCCTCATATGCTTTATAATGAAGACCACTAATCATTTTAGTAGCCACCCTCTGCACCGACTCCATCCTGTTCACATCCTTTTGAAGGTGCGGTCTCCAGAATTGCACACTATACTCCAAATGAGGTCACACCAAGGACTTATAGAGAGGCATTATCACCTCCTTTTTTCTGCTAGCCATTCCTCTCCGTATGCACCCAAGCATCCTTCTAGCTTTTGCCGTTGCCTTTTCTACCTGTTTAGCTACTTTAAGATCATCAGACATAACCACGCCGAGGGCCCGCTCTTCTTTAGTGGACAAAAGTACTTCACCCCCTATACTATATTGCTCCCTCGGATTGCTGCAGCCCAAATGCATGACCTTACATTTTTTAACATTAAATCCCAGCTGCCAAATTCTAGACCATTCTTTAAGCTTAGCTAGATCCCTCCTCATGTTATCTACACCTTCCTGGGTGTCTACTCTATTGCAGATTTTGGTATCATCCACAAAGAGGCAAACCTTACCCGACAGCCCTTCCGCTATATCACTAACAAAGATGTTAAAAAGAATCGGACCAAGGACAGATCCCTGGGGCACACCACTGGTAACATCCTTCTCCTCAGAGTGAGCTCCATTTACTTGTACTCTTTGTCACCTCCCACCAAACCAATTTCTAACCCAAGCAGTAACTTTAGGGTCCATCCCAAGGGTGCTCAGTTTGTTTATAAGTCGCCTGTGAGGAACAGTGTCAAAGGCTTTACTGAAATCTAAATACACCACATCTAGAGCTTTCCCTCGGTCCAACTCCCTGGTCACCCAGTCAAAGAAATCAATCAGATTTGTCTGACAAGACCTGCCTCTGGTGAATCCATGCTGCCTCGGATTCTGTAATCCGTTGGACTCCAGAAACCTCATGATTTTCTCTTTCAGCAGCGTTTCCAATAATTTACTCACCACCGAAGTTAAACTAACCGGCCTGTAGTTTTCAACCACATCCTTACTTCCGCTTTTGTGTAAAGGCACCACATGAGCCTCTCTCCAGTCCTTTTGCACCACTCCTGACTACAATGAGGCATTGAAAAGGTCAGTCAGTGGAGCTGCTAGAACGTCCCCGAGTTCCATCAGTATTCTAAGGGGTATCCCATCCGGTCCCATCGCTTTGTCTACTTTAAGTTGAGCTAGGTTCTCACGAACACAGTCTTCTGAAAATTATTCAAGATGTCCCTCGCTTCTGTTCCTATTTGTGGGTGTTTTCTGAGGTCCTGCTCCTGGTTCTTCATCTGAGAACACAGAACAAAAATATTTGTTAAGCAATTCCGCTTCATCCTTATCAGCTTCTACATATTCCTCCCCTGCACCCTTGAGTATGACAATACCACTTTTGCCCTTCCTCTTCTCACTAATATATCTGAAAAATGTCTTATCCCCCCATTTTATTGCATTTGCTGTTTCCTCTTCCTTTTGAATCTTTGCCTTCTTGACTACTTTGCTAGCTTCTCTAAGTTTTTCCAAATACTGATGCCTGTCTTCCTCTCTCTGTGATCTCTTGTATTTCATGAAGGCCTCCCTCTTTTTCTTCACTTTTTCAGCTACTTCTTTCGAAAACCATAGCGGTGTCCTTTTCCTTTTACCTTTATTTACCATTTTAACAAAAAGGTTGGTTGCCCTTAAAATATCCCCTTTCAGTTTTGCCCACTGTTTTTCTACATCCCCCAGCTGTTCACATCCCACTAACGACTCCCTGAGGTATTGGCCCATCTTCGCAAAGTTAGTCTTCCTAAAGTCTAAGATCCTCACCTTTGAATGGATTTTAACCGTCCTAGTCCTAATACTGAACCACACCATCTGGTGATCACTGGATTGAAAATGATCTCCCGCTACAACATCAGAAACACTTTCACCATTGGTAAGCACCAAGTCCAGTATGGCCCCTTCATGTGTGGGGTCTGTTACCAATTGCCTGAATAGTTCTCCCTGTAGAGAATCCAGGATCTCCTTACTTCTAGATGATACTGCAGCAGGAATGTGCCAATCAACATCTGGCATATTGAAATCTCCTATCAGTAGCACTTCCCCTTTCCTAGCAATGCTGCGTATGTCTTCAATTAACTCTCTGTCCACCTCTTCCTCTTGTGAGGGAGGTCTGTATATCACACCAATGCAAATAGATTTCTCTTTCCCTCTTTCTAGTTTAACCTACAATGCCTCCTCTCTCCCTTTTAAGCTCTGTAATTCCAAAGCTTTAATATTATTTTTCACATATAGTGCCACTGCTCCTCCCCTTCTTCCTACCCTGTCCTTTCTGAATTAAGTATAGCCAGGTATAGTTACATCCCATTCATGGTTTTCTGTGAACCATGTTTCTGTAACTGCCACTAAATCCAAGTCAGCCACTCCCACCAAAGCTTCAACATCAGGGATCTTATCTCCCATGCTACGGGCATTTATACACACTGCTTTCCATATGTTACCCCTGTTGCCCATTTCGATAAAGATATTTAATGTATCACCTACCTGGGGGCTTTCACTTACCTGGGGGTTTCACCCATCCCCAACGAATCTAGTTTAAAGCCCTCTTCAGTAGATTAGCCAGTCTACTACCGAAGATGCATTGACCTTTCTTGGACAGATGGATGCCATCTCTGCTCTGCAACCCTTGGAACAGCATCCCATGGTCTAGGAAACCAAAACGCTCTCGATGACACCATCCATGCAGCCATGCATTCATCTCCAGGATGCGAGCCTCTCTGCCTTGGCCTTTACCCTCAACAAGGAGGATTGAAGAGAACACCACCTGTGCACCTAACTGCTTCACCCTCTGTCCCAGAGCCATGAAGTCACTTATGATACGTTCCGAGGTATACCTGGCAGTATCATTTGTTCCAACATGGATTAGCAACATTGGGAAATAGTCAGTGGGCTTGATGAGTCTCAGCAAACTCTCCATAACATCTTGGATTTTGACACCAGGCAGACAGCATACCTCTCTGGACATCAAGTCTGGTCGGCAGATGGACGCCTCAGTACCCCTCAGAAGAGAGTCTCCATCCACCACTACCCTTCGTTTCAGTCTGGTCACTGATTCTGCAACTTTGGGGCACTTGAGCTCTGGTTCTTCCCTTTCCAGGGATACTTTCACCTCCCCCACTTCCTGCATAATGGTTCTTCAATTCAAGGGCTGGAGAATTTGGATTGGTGATTTTGCAGGCCCTGGTGACTTGTGTCCAACCATCGACATTCTGTTGGCACCCATATTCTCCTGTGCTGGAGAGCTTGGTTGCTGCAAGAAGCATCTCATCAATGTACTTCTCACTGTCTTGAATGCTCCTCAGCCTCGCCACCTCCTCTCTGAGTTCCTCCACTTGTTTCCTCAGAGCTTCAGCATGCAGGCACCCTGCACATGGAACCGGTCCTTCAACTGGCATTAAGACCTCTATCTGGACCGAGGTAGAAGCTGTAATGGGGGCAACAGCTTTAGCGATACGATTTTTCCCAGCCATTGTTCTGTTTGTGGAGCTTATTGGGGGAGGGGGAGGGGGGAGGGGGAGGGGGGGGGGGGGACGGGGAGGAGGGGGGGAGGGGGGAGGGGGAGGGGGAGGGGAGGGGGAAGGGGGAGAGGAGGTGGTAAAGGGGGAGGGGAGGGGGAGGGGTCTGTGGCCACCCTGTCCATGCAGGTGGTGGCCAGGCACTACAATGTCCGAGCCATTGCCCTATGCCCTGTCCAGATGCATCCAGGTCAGGCCACCCTATCCAGGCTATACCCACAGTACCTTGCTCCTCATTATGCACATTGGCAGGCCAATACTGGCAACAGTGCTAGCAGTGTGGGCTGTGGAGGGTGTTGGCAGCCACCCACACACTAGATAGACAGACACACACTCCCCCACACACCTATGCCAGCATTGTGCAACTATAGAGGTGTTTGGCAGCCCTGGCTACCGCACCTGTCCTGGGCACAGTGCAGGCATGGCTATGGTATGCAGTACTGTAGGGGTCACTCCCCAGGTTGGTAAACACTGTCGGACACAGGACCTGTAGCACACTCCACAGACATCAGAAAGGTTGCTATGATACAGCTCTAGCAGAAAATTGTACTTAACTTCGGAATTGCTATCTGGCAGTAATCATAGCAACCTTTTGATAGCTGTGTACCGTATTCCCAGGTTTAGGGTGGCATTGCTAAGGTATGCAAGTACTAGTATTTGGAGATGCACGCAGGGCCCAACATCCTGCCTCTCCAGGAGGCATTGAATAATGGAGCCTGTGGGTGCGGGTGTGTCTGCCCCTGTTGGCCGCTGCTTTAGGGCAGAGGTTCCCAACTCCAGTCCTGGTGGGCCAAACACTGTTTGGGTTTTCATGCTGTCCCTCATGAATATGCATGAGATAAATCTGCATACCATGGGGGCGGCGCGTAGACTTGCAGCACAGGCATCTTTATTAGGGGCAGCATGGAACCTGATTGATGTTTGGCCCTCCAGGACTGCATTTGGGAGACTCTGCCCTAGGTGATGCGCATGTCTATGGTGTCTGTGCTCTGTAGGGTAAAATGAAGGTGTTTTGGGCATGTTTACGTCATCTGAAATAAAGGTTCTGTCTGTATTACCACATTTTAGTAGTGGGTAAAATATGGGGACTGGATTGGTGGGAACCACAGCTGGGACTCAAACCTGTGGCCTTGTGCTCCTGCACACATTGGCTGTGTGCACTGCACCACTGTGTTGCCACAGAGACTGTGCATTCCCTGGTGATACCATAACTGTTTGTCAGACAGAGCCTGTCTGTTGCAGTGCATGGCACCCACCTACACAGGGCTAGGCCACGGTCTGCTCTGGGCAGCTGCCACTGCCCCCTCCACCACCAGTACCCCTATGCCACCATGCTGACATGCCCTTCTGCTGGTGGTGCGCAGTCTCAGGCCATCCAGTGTGTGGGTAGGCGGCTGCCTATGGTGCGGGTTCTGGGGTAGGGGTGCCTGCATAGCTGTCCACGCTTCCCCCCAGCACCGCCTGCCAATGTTACGTGCCCTTGGGGGTACCTGCTGGGTACTATCCCCTGTGACACTGTGGGAGGCACACTCGTGCCCATGTTGGGCTCTCATCAGTTGCTGTCTGGCTGATCTACTGTTTCAGCATTCCTATGGGCCAGCTAGGCATCACCCTAGTCCGCACTGTGGCCCAGCTGCACCACAGCATGTTCCACCTGCAGCCCTCTGGGTCCCCTTTTCCAGCATCTGTCCAGTTGCCCATTCCGACATGCCCACCCTGCTGTTGAGGAACTTGTACATGCCATAGGACACCTGTCCAATGGAGAGGAAAACCCTGATCAGCGCAATTTCACTGTGGGCTCATTCACCTTGTTTGGGGGCGGAGCATAGACCCTTCCAAAATTCATATCTTTTTTTTTTTTAGCTTTCTTGGGAGTGTTTTATGATGTTTCCCATTGATATCACTATTGCCCAGCTTGGTTATATATTTTTTTCATTTTCCTCTGTTCATTTTCAATGTTTATTTGCCCTTTTGTTCCATGCACAGGTATCACACTTATCACTTTTTGTGGGTTTCCCAGAGTTTGCTGTACATTGCTGACGGAAATGGTTTCTTTTCCCTTTAAATCAGCTTTAACGCCAGGGTTTCACTGGCGTTAGTTTTGAGCCTCAGATTTCACAGCGTTAGTGTGCGGGGAGTCTCTTCCCTCCCACTCTCTGCCTATTGACCCTCTCTCTCTGCCCCTGGGGAGCCTTCCTCCACCCTCCGGGAGCCTTTCTCCACCCTCAGCGCTCATTTGCGCTGCTGACCGCATTATCGAGCGCTAAGGTACCTCTGCGCCCGATAAAGCACCTTCATCGGGCGATAAGGTACCTTATCGTGTGATACCTTCGCCGAGTGCACATTAAGACGGTTTAGTAAACATACCCCATAGTCTCAATGGATTTGTTTTACAGTAAACAGGGAGAAATAACTTGGGGATAAATATGGGGTTAACGAGGGAGGAGGGGAGTAGGTCACGGTTCAACCGAGGGTCAAGTATGGGGGTGGACCATTTATATTAAATTAAAGAGGGGGATAATTGTGGAGGGTTGATTTGATATGGATGACTGATCATGATATTATGGTGATGCTGTAGTTAGGTATTTTCATAAGGTGCATAGTGCTCCTTGAATAGGTGTGTTTTTAATAGTTTTTTTCAGATCTTTGGTTGATTGTGCAGCTCTGATGGCTTCAGGCAGGGAGTTCCACATAGTGGGAGCATACAGAGAGAACACCCTGTTACTTGTCTGTTGTGTGGTCTTGGTCTTGATTGGAGGGATGATCAGCATATTCTGGTTTATAGCTTGTCTTTGCTTTGTAGAGGATGCTTTTGTGATCTGAGCGTTGAGGCAGGGAGCTGAGAGATTGTGGAGGATTTTGAATATTGTAGTAATGGCTTTGTGTTTTGTCCATTGGGATATTGGAAGCCAGTGTAGACTTTTCAGGACTGGAGTTATGTGTTGTCGTTTGCACTGGTTGTTAGTATTCTGGCAGCAGTATTTTGTACTAGCTGTAGCGGATATAGACCATGTTTGGGGAGATGTTGATAGATAATGTTTCCGTAGTCCAGGAGGGGTGTGATGATGGCTTGCACTACAGATCTAAAATCATTGTATTGTAGCAAGTGTCATAAGGCCTTGAGAATCTTCAACTTCCAGTATGCTGTTCTTGCTGTATTTTAATGTGTGCGCACATGTTAAGGCTGCTATCAATGGTTATATCGAAGTACTTGATTTCTTTCTTTATTAATATTTCCGATGCATATGTAATGATCTTTTGTGGGGCTTAAATTCCTGATCTCTGAATATGAGTAGGGCATGGAGAAGCAGGTGCTCTGATACCCCTTATAATTTTCATGTTGATAACAGAAACTGCAGGGAAACGAGAGCATTTGTTTTCAGTTTGGCACTGTGATGCACATCCCTGCATGCAAAAAAGCTTGCATAGACACGCATTCAGCATAGAATAGATGTCTCTCCCCCAAGGCTTTGTAGCTGGTCACTGGGGATGTCCAAATTTCTAAAATCAGACCAAAACTTAAACGTTCCCAGCGTTTTTTCAGATGTTTTGCCCTGGACATCCCAGATTGCACCTGGGCATCCTTTCTAAAATGCCACTTTTAATACACAAGCTATTGAAACAGTAAAATGACTGTGCTAAATACTTTGGAAGAATATGAATTGAAACTTTAAGAAATATTCTGGACTGATGATGAAAATTGCCTGGACAGAAAAGTGACTTGAATTTATTATACTCTCTGGTCCCTTATAACATATTTATTGTTCATATTACTACATAGGGATTAAATATTTATGGTGATTTGATTGTCCTATCTTGGCGTGCTCTAGGCCTTTATAAAATTGGCTTCAAGTAGATGTTTTTTTGGAATTCTCACATAAGCATTCCATTATAAAATCATGCCCACAATTAGCACTGCATGCCTTTAGAAGGTAATTTTAGAAAGGATTTGTTTTCCACATAAGCCCTGTTTTGCACATATAAAAGGCCTGTTATAAAATTACCTTTACACACATAAAGGCATGCAAGATTATTTAGTAAACATTTGTATACCGCTGCTTCCTACGATCAGCAGCGGTTTACTTTACAGAATCATAATGATAACAAGAAGATGTCTAATTTTACGTGGCCCTTGTATAGCTGTGTTTGGGAGCATAGTCTGGACAGAGCACAGATGGAGTCATAAAGTACGCATGTAGTTTATAAAATACTTATCTACACAGGTACTTCACCTACATATATTTCCACCAGAAGCTGTGAATGTATGACTATGTGATTGTACAGGTTTTGTGAGGCTGTTTTTGGTACTCATGTGTCTTGATGGTTATAAAAATACCGTCATAAAATACCTCTAAGTGGCACCATTTGCAAGTGACTGATTTTGTAAACCTAAATGTCTATGATGGACTGATTAGGTATTTGTCATCCAAAGCTGATTTTTTTTACAGAAAGAGGTGGCTTTGAACACCAGATAGGTGAGCATAAATCTGTCTCTGTTGCAGTCCTCCAAGCCCCAGGTCCAAACACAAATTTAGCCACAATTAATACATGAGTCAAAGCAAGTGTAAGAGTCAATGGGTATTATAGGGTACAGCGATGCACATATACTGCAATGGATGGCCCAGAACACGCCCCCCTTTAAGGTGGTAATTTTCCCATGCAAAAAAGGACTTTTATAAAATTACCACAGTGTGACACATCTAAAAGAAGGCACATACTTCTACTTGAGACAAAAATAGTCATCTGAGGTAGAGTTTAGGTGGCATCATGATTTACATATGTATTTTATAAAATACCAAAAAGTAGGGCTAACTTTACTCACTAGCGTTTATTCCTGCTCCTGAGCAGGCATAAATGTCTGCAGCTTCAATCACGCTGCAATTTCTGTTGGCTTACCCCTGGTATTTTACACATGCACATAATGGAGAAGCAGCTTAGTAGCTAGGACAGTGGGCTAGAACCAGGGAAAGCTGGGTACAGATCCCAGTGATGCTCCTTCTAGCCTCAGGCAAGTCACAACCCTCCCTTGTCTCAGACATAAACGTAGTCTGTAAGGCCACTTGGGAAAGGGAAATATCTACTGTACCTGAAGGTAATTCCCCTAGAACTACTACAGGAAAAACATGAGCTGCCTGAAATAGGAACCTCCTTCACCTTTACACATTGTCAAACTGTTATAAAATTACCTTTTCATAGCTCTCTATGCTTCCATCTATATATATATATATGGGGACCGATATTTGAAAGGCATTTACGCGGTGTACAGCCCAGTAAACCATGTAAATGCCTTAACCAGGAATATTCGACAGCACCTAAATGGTTAGTGCCATTGAATATCCCCGTCTATGTCCCCTTTGTGCCCCGATGCTATCCGGTTAGCACTGGGGCGTGTTGGGGGCATTCTGGGGCGGAGCGGATGCAGAGTGTACTGCTAACCAGATGGTGGTGATATTGGACCGCTACCCGGTTAGCAATGTTTATATTTGTTTATGTTTATGCAATTTCTTGATATACCGCCCAGGCTGAAGGGCATCAGAGCGTTTTACAATCACTATACAATCCGTATACAATCCAGCTTTGGCTTGCCTAGTTTTAGTCATAGATGTTAACCAGGTAGTGGCCCAATATAGCTGCTACCTGGTTAGGCTCTGTGGCGGTTTTCTCTGGGCACCAAAACCGTATATTCAATGCCATCACTGTGACATTGAATATCAGGTTAGTGGTGAGCAGACAGGGCTATGTGCCCCAGCAGCGCATAGCCTGCCTACTTGAATATCAGGCCCAGAAGAAATACTTTTGCTAGACATACTTATTATTTGGCAGTCTGGCCCCTAGTGGTGGTACTGCATAATTACTGCTAGGGGTCATGAGGGTCTAGGGCACTATTTTGCAACCCATGACCAGCCAAGCAGGAATGTGGGGATTGCTCCTGCTCCACAAGACACCAGGGAGCCCTGGTAAGACCAGGATGAGGATTGAGGAGGTGGGTTTCTTCTGGGGGGGAGCCTCCGGGGGCCCTGGTTGTTGCGGGAGGGGGTGGGGCGGGACTTTGTTTTTGGGGAGTCTTTAGGGGTGATTGGATGCTTTGGGGGATAAAGGGGATCGGATGTGTTGGGAAAAGCACCTATTGGGGGGCCAGGAGGGGATCGAATGGCTTCACAATTATTCATAGGAGAAGTCAAGATCAAAAAGGTGATTTGGAGGGATCAAAGTCAGGGGAGGTTGGGGAGGAATTGCTTCTGCTGACTCAGGCTGCCCATGTACAACAGGAGAAGTGATTTTAGAAAGCTGTGTTCATGCATATATGGGGAGTATTTCTATGGTTTCCCTATGTGCAGCTTTTTTTTTAAAATAGCTGCTCCTGCTGGCATGGAGGGATGTATATGTGCAATCCTTCATTGATTTTAAAGGAGATTCCATGTTTGGCAGAGTCTCTTGCAAAATACTATGGGACTTCTCCATGTCTTGACCTGGATGTGTGAATCACCCTCTAGAATCTGCATCATTAATTTTTGTAACTAACATGCACTAACTGCAAACTTTTAGCTCCCTTTAGTGAAAAGACTTCTTGATTTTATTATTTGGGAGAAAGTCAAATCTATTGAACATAACAGAACAAGTACAGCATATCAGCTGTATACATAAAAACATTTCCAAACATGACTTGCTATCATTTGAAAAAAAATAACTGTTGGTGTTTTTCCATGTAATTATCATTCTGATTTCTAATATTTTATAGAAAACCTTTTGAAACATGTTGTTATTCCTAGAATTAGTAGAAAATATTTATATTATATAGTTTCCCCTTCAAATAATTTAACTAATTTCATGGCAAATAAGTAGCTCTCTCTTTAAACAGTTACCTCTAAAAATTTATGCAGAAGGGTGGTTTAATAATTTAAATTTAATGATCTGATCAAACTGCTGACACCCAAGGTCACAGCCTAGCATCCTATGAAAGAAGAATGATGATGGTATTTGGTCAGAATGACACTGAGGAAAAATTGCAAACCTCTCCTCTTAAGCAGTTCTGCATCATAGATCTGAATAATTCTGATTTTCAAAGTGAAATATAGTAAAGATGAAAAGCATGAAAGATAATTAAATGTTTATACACAACACAGCTAATTTAACCCAAGCATGTCAGGATTCTTTTCTACCATTGTTCGTAAAACAAAAAATACATTTAGAAGTGGAATTTCGGTAAGATGAATGCATGAACAATATCAACTCTGATGGATTGCTTGGCAGTACAAACAGCCAAAGACAAGAAGGAATACTTTTTTTTAAACTTCGATTTTATTGACTTTGTTTTTTCTACAAATCTACAATGGGGCCCTTTTACTAAAGTACACTAAGCAGTTAATGCACATTAGTTTTTACATTAGGTGTGAAAACATAGGGCCCGATTCTGGTATGTGGATTGTGGGGTTGCACGTCACAGCGGGACATGCAGTCCTGAAAGCTGTCTGTGCCCGATTCCCCCTCTGGTTCTCCCCATACATCCTGAGCAGCAGGATGGGGAGAGCCGGTGGGGGGCAGGAGGGGACAGGATTAGGGCGGAGCAAGGGCAGGCCAGCTTGGCAAGACATAAAAGGCCGATTCAGGTCACAGCCCTGTACATCGTGCCAGGTCAAAGGGGACCTGCTGCTTATTCCACATCAAAGGTGGAATAAGCAGCACCAACTCGGAGATCGGGCCCAAGGATCCCCCCCGGGGCCAGGGCCAAGTGCAGGGAAGTCCCCGCCACCTGATCCTGGCCCCGGCAGGGTAGCTGTGGGTCGGGCAGTGGGAAAGAGGGGAAGAGGGAGGCTGAAGCCTTGGGAGTCAGGGGCACCTCCGGGGAGGGCATCCCCACAGGCGGCAGGGGCACACCAGGCCATCCACAGGCCAGATTCTGTGCACCATGGGAATATTTTGTTCCTGAAGTCCAGAATCTGGTCCTAAATGGCCCATCTTCCTCTGGTCCACCAACAAAAGCACAAAGCCATGTGAATTGAAACACACAGTCTAGTAACGTGGATTAGGAAAGACAACGCTTTTCTTTATTTGTAGTACAATAAACTGAGGATTCCGCCAAACCGACCTGACAGTTTTTTTTAGTAAGGATATTTGTGGCATCCTTTGATTTTTATATGGATAATGAAGGAAATTATTTCAATGTTGCTGTTTTAAATGTTCCCCTTTTCCTCTTCCTCTTCTCCTTCTAGGACTGCTTAATCAGCATGTTGTGGCATTTTGGCTGCAAACATCCAAGGGTGTTGCAGAATAAAGGGAATGAAGTGCTTCAAGCAAAGTGGCAAAACAGTTAGAAAAGGTGATGACAAAAAACAAAAGGATGCATAAGTCCATAGGGCTAGCAGGAAAAAGGAAGTAATAGTTCCTTTCTACAAGTCGCTAGTGAGACCTCATTTGGGGTACTATGTACAATTCTGGAGACCGCACCTTCAAAAGGAAATAAAAAGGATGGAGTTGGCTAAGAAGGTGACTACAAGAATGGTAAGTGGTCTTCATCATAAGGCATATGGAGATAGGCTTAAAGATCTCAATATGTACACTTTAAAGTAAAGGCAAAGAGAGGTGATATGATAGAGACATTTGAATATTTCTATGGAGTAAATGCATAGGAGGTGACCCTCTTCCAGCTGAAAGGAAGCTCTGGAATGAGGGGTCATAAAATGAAGATTAAAGGGGATAAACTCAAGTAATCTAAGGAAATACTTCTTTATAGAAAGGGTGGTGGATGTGTGAAACAGCCTCCCAGTGCAGGTGGTGCCGACAAGAAATGTGTCTGAATTCCAGAAAGCTTGGGGCAAATACAGAGGATCTCTAAGGGAGGGGAAGGGAATGTATAACTCACTAGTTCTTATGAATGAACAGGCTGAATAGGCTGTACAGTTTTTTCTGTTGTTGTTTTCTATATTTCTATGTAGTCTCTCTGGGCTGATGCCGGTTTCCAGTGGGTACCTATAGCTCCACACACTGAAACTTAAAAGAAAAATAAAATAAAACAAGGAAAATCTCCTTTCTTCTTGCCTTCCCTTGCTGTTGCTGCTTGTGTCACTGTGCTGCCTTATTGCTGTCAGGCTGCTCTTTTGATCAGGAGCTCCGCTCTGTTGTATCTAGTGCCACTCTTGCTACTGTCCGCACAGCCTCTCAGTGACTTGCTAAACAGTTTCCACATTAGAAAACGTACAAAAAAAAGGAATAAAAGAAAAAGAAAATTAAAAAGAAAAAGAAAAACCTCCTTTCCCCTTGCTTCTCTTGGCAGCCGCTGCCTGTGTAACTTTGTTGCTATTTCTGCTGTGCCACTATTGCTGCCTCCCTTTCTCCTCTCTGAGTGCCTTGTAGTCTTCATGCCACTGTTGTGTTCTTTGCCCTTCTTCTGCTGACTTGGGTGATTCATGCCACCCTTCTTTCTCTGTGGCCTGTGCCCTTTTTTTTTGCCAGTTTTCATCCACCTTCTCTACATCTTTCTGGGTGCCTTTTTGGTTTACATTTTACTACGTTCACCCTCTTTGTATGCCTTGTGGGTTTGTTTGCCACTCTTTTATTATTATTATTTATTTGGTTACATTTGTATACCGCTTCTTCCAGCGATCAGTAGTGGTTAACATTAACTTATGACACAGCAAACATTTGTTACATATAACGAAAATCAAGATATCTATATCTGCATTCACAATTTATACAGCGTGAACTATTTACAGTTGTACTGTAAGTTACATATTGTGAGCTAGTTACAGATACAAGTTTTTAGTTCTAGTTTTTGTGTTTAGCTTCATAGGTGTGGTGTTTTCTGTGCAGTGTATTTGTGGGTGCTGTGTGGAGATATCGTTTAGGTTGAATAGAGTTTGGTTCTGGTGCTCGGTGAGTAGCTTCTATCTATTTTTGCTTGTGGTGGGTGAGTAGTTTCTATCTGTTTCTATTTATGTTATGTTGTAGTGTTCCTCAAATAGGTAGGTTTTTAGCTTTTTTGGAAGTCTTGAAGGTCGTTGATTGCTCTTAGTGCGTCTGGTAGCTTATTCCATTGTATGGGTGCTATGTAGGTGAAAGTTCTGTTACTTGTGAGGGTTTTGACGGTGCGTATTGAGGTTGGTACTAGTAAGGTGTTTAGGTTGTGTGATCTTCTGGTTCTGTTGTGAGGTTGTGTTGTGATAAGGGTGGAGAGGTAAGACGGTGCTAGGTTGTGTATCAGTTTAAATGTTGTTACTATTATTTTGTATCTTATACGGACATGAATGGGGAGCCAGTGTAGTTCCATTAGCATTGATGTGATATGGTCGGCTAGCTGTACCTTCATTATTATCCGGGCGGTGACATTTTGCGCCATTTGTAGTATGTTGAGCGTTTTTTTGGGCAGTACTTGGAGAATTCCATTGCAGTAGTCCAGATGAGGTGTGATGAGCACTTGGATTACTGTTCTGAAGTCAGACTGGTCAATAATGTTGCATAGAGGTTTAGGATCTGTAGTTTGTGACATATTGCCCGGATCAGTAGTCTTAGGTGCTTTTCCATCTTGAGGTTTTTTTCGAATGTTACTCCTAGATATTTTATCTCATTTTTGATGTTGTAGGTGTTATTGTTCAGGAGGATAGTTTTGGGGGGGTTGACGTCCGGGTTTTTGGAGATGAACATTACTTCCGTTTTTTTGTGTTTGATGGACATGTTGTTCTGTTGCAGCCAAGATTGTGCTTCCTTGAGGCATTCTTCCAAGTGATTATAGTTTGGATTGTTCGTGTCCAGTTTCGTATGCAGCATTATGTCATCCGCATATAGGTGGTAATTAATTGCATGTTTCTGAAATATTGAGCAGATGGGTTTTATGTACAAGTTGAACGGAAGGGAGGACAGCTCCAAGCCTTGCGGTATTCCCTGTGTCTGTGGGAATGCCTTTGATGTTTCTTGGTTGAAGTGCACCTGTTGCATTCTGTTGGAAATGTAGGAGCTGAACCACTTTAGGGGGGGTTCCCTTTATTCCTATGAATTCCAGTCTGTTGATGAGGATCTCATGATTTACCATGTCAAATGCCGCAGTTATATCTATGAATATTAGTATGAACATTTTCTTATTGTTTTCAATGCCTTTGTATAGTTAATCAAGTAGCACTAGTAGTAGGGTTTCTATTCCATGGTATTGATGGAAGCCATATTGTTGGTCGTCAAGTGCATTTTTGGTGTCAATGTGGTCTTGTAGTTGGTGCTGGACTGTTTTTTCGATAGTCTTTGCTATGAATGGTATGCTTGAGATAGGATGGTATGAGGATGGGTCATTTTTTTGATGCATTGCTCTGTGATTAATGTCTTAGTGAGTTAATGCAGTTTTCCTCCTTTTCCTATTTTGCAGTTTTTTGAAACCTGCTACCTAGAATCTTGACTGCACTGTTGTTGTTGTTGCTTTAACCATTTTGAGCTGAGCAGGTTGTTCTTTCAACTGTTACTACAGCTTTCCCCCACTCCTACAACACTGGTTTCCCTCATCACTTAAAATTGCCTCATGCAGAGAAAACAGGAGTTGTTCTCAATTACAGAATTCCTCAGTGGCTTTTGCAGGGGTTGTGGAGACTTCAGGACTGTCTTGTTTGCTCTCCTCAGGTGTTTTAGGGCCTTCCATCCTCTCCATTCTGTTCTATTGGCCCTTCCTCTGGTATCTTGGGCTCTTGCAGACAGTGTTATTGCCCCTTTCACCCACTCCCACTGCTTTTGGTGCCTTTAGCACAGCGAATCACCTGATTTTTATCCAAATCCCTCTGAATCTCATTCCAAACAGTCTGTGAAGTCCTTTTCTGCCTGAGGTAAACTTATCCACAGGTTCCCATGCTGGGACAAAAGTCCTCAACATTAGGACTCTTGCAGGCACATGACTTATCAGACCTCATCCCACTCCTTCTTCCTGGGCTTTCATTGGCACATAAGTTGTTTTAGGGCCTTCCAACAGATCTAGTTGTTGTGCTAGTGCTCTTTAGATGTTCTACCACCCACTTTGGCCTGCAGTTCCAAACAACCCAACTCCAAAAAATGTGAACCCAGCACAGTGGGGGATACTACTGCTCTAACACCATTGACAAGCTTTAAATTCTCTCTTCAAAGTTCTTTTCAAATCTCTATTACTTTACTTGTTGGCTATCAGTGTCCTGCCACTAGTATTATCCTTTAATTTTAGAGTCTTCCAGTCTGTCTCGCTGTTGCTTCTGATGTTCTGGGCTCTCAGTGAGTGCTGTTATATTGTCTCTCTTATCCACTACCCCTATTTTTGGGACCTTCACTACGGCACATCCTTTGATCTTTTTTTTTTTTAATCCCTTAGCATCTCATTTCAAGTTGCCCATGAAGTCTTCCTCCAGACTGGGGAGGGGGGAATCTTCAAACATGTTTCTATACCACTACAGAAATACTCAGTGCCATGCACACAGATTAGCTGACCTCACTCCACTCCTGTTCTTCCAGACTGTCTTATTGCCATGCTGGCTCTCTTCAGGTGTTTTAGGGCTTCACATATGATCTAGGTCCTGTGCTGTGCTCTTCAGGTGTTTTAGGACCATATATGCCTTCTTCAGGTGTCTCTGAGCTAAACCCACTCATGCTATCTTAGAATTGTCCAGACATTGGGGTTGCTGCTTTTATCTTCTTTCCCTGAGTTCTTTCTGCCAATGATAGTACCATTTCACCCCCTCAAGGTGCCTCTATGTTTTCCTGACAATTTTGGTGTTGTTCTCCTGCTTTTACTCCCCTAGGGTGCTCATTCTGCTCTTTGTGCCACTTTACTCTTCTGATGGTGGCCTGTAGGCTTCCTGGAATTGTCCCTCTTCTGGTGCTGTACGGTGTTCGTGACTCTCTTGATAGCTGTTGCCTGTGTTACTGATGACTTCCAGGAATTTTCAAGCAGGTTTGATTGTAAAATAGTTTGCTCCGCTGACATGAATTAGGATGAATGAGACAAATTCACAAATGATTCAGAGTACGAATACTAGCCAACATGAACATTTTTGGCATGCACTTTCCTGTATTTTACTGTAGGTACTTGTCTTCCCAAATGCATGCTCATGGTAATTTACAATTTAGGTTTAATAGATAGGCCCCTTGTCTAGAAGGCTTATAATCTAAATTGTATCTGAAGCAATGGAGGATGAAGTGACTTGCTGAAGGTCAAAAAGACTGTCAGTGAAAGACATGGGATTTGAAGCTTGATTTCCTTTGTTCTCAGTCTGCTGCTCTAGTCAGTACAGCACTTTATTCACAGTTCTGTTAGCAAATCCCAGTTTATTTATTTTGAAAACTGTAACCTTCAGGATTGATGATTTTACTCTATGGCTGGATTTGTGTAAGTCATTATCGACTAGGTCGATCTCATGTGTTCTTATCTATGTCACCATTTATAGATAATTTATATTTTTCACTCTATCACAGACGTCGCATGTGTGTGCCTTCCTACCTACGTTTACAGCTACAATTAGAGAAAACAGAAGGAACTGCTCAATCTTTCCTTTCTATTGCCACAGCTCCTCTTTACCGATAAACTGAAAAATGATACGCATACTGGAAAAGTGTTAACACAAATAGCAAGAAAAGATCTCTGTGTATGCTTTTCCTGACCTATTTTTCAGATGGCTTTTGGATCATAATCAAAGGTTAGAGGACTAGCAAAGAATTAATATATTCTATTTTTTTAAAAGAATGACTGAAAATATATATATTTTTTTTTTGGGGGGGGGAAATAGCAAACTTGGAATAACTTAGGATATGCTTAACATAATCAACATGATTGGCTAACCCCCTTTTTTTTTTACTACTTACTACAACAGCCTTCATTTGTTCCAGTTTCATCCCAGAGGTAGAAAACCATAATTTGATGGGGGAGGCCAAATATAAAGTAACTCATTAGTCCTGTATGCAGGGCCATTCCCAGAGTTGGTTCAAGGTGTTGGCACCCTAGTCAAACTAAGCCTTACACACACCCCTGGCTTTCAGAATCTCTGCTCTTTGCTCCCCCCCCCCCCCCACCTCCAGGTGACTGCCTAATTTGTCTAATGGTTGGGCCAGCCCTGCCTGTATCGCTAGAAATATTGATTTCAGCAGTTGGTCAAGAGAGTGCAGAGAGACTGCAGTGAGGAACAATCTTTTTGTCAATACGAAATTATTCAACTAAATTGAACTCAACCACCACAGCTTACTTTTCTTGGAAGACTGTCCCTGTTATCTTCTGCTAATATATAGATAAAGAGTGGAGGAATAGTCTATGTTTATGTTTATTGCATTTGGTTTATTGCATTTGATATACTGCACCTTCGAACAGCAGGGCAGTGTACAATCCAAAAAAATAAAAAGGAAAAGAGAAAGAGAAAGGAACACTAATATAAGACAAGAAAGTTATTCATTCACACAAAATAGTAGAAAGGACAGAGCAGTGGAGGGGGAGGGGGACTAGACGTTGGGCTGTGGAAAATCAAAAGCAGTGCAGAACAGCTATGTTTTGAGCTTAGTTTTGAATCTGGGATAAAGAAAGTTCAAGGTGGAGGTGGGCAGGTAGAGAATCCTATAGGGCAGGGGCAAGGAAGTATACAGTAGAGCTGAGGAACGAGTGGATTCACCCGGGCATGAGAGGCAGAGGGCAAATGGAGACAAAGTGGAGTATACAGGGAACCCGGGGAGGGGCATGGAGGTGGGGGACATTAGGGAGGTTTGTGGAGTGCCAGTATAAAGTGCCTTGTAAACGACAGTTAGAAGCTTATAGTGAGAATGGTATTTGAGGGGACGTCAATGGATTAAATTACCCCCATATTACAACATAAATCAGAACATATGAATTATTCACACTGAAAACATAGAACCCCTACAGTCTCATATTCAGCTATTGAAATGCTAAGGGCCCAATTCTCTCCCACGAATAGCAGGGATGGACGTCCCAACAGGACATCCATCCCCGCTATTCATGCCCTCCCCACCAGTTGACGGGGAGGTTAGATGGAGGCAGGGAAGGGGCGGATCAAAGGCAGAGTTAGGGCGGGGCAGTGGGCGGTCACCAAACCTGGACATACAGGGCCAATTTTAATGTCGGCCCTGTACGTCCATGGCTGGCAACTTGTGTGGGGAAGTTATCCTGTATGTGAAGGGCTGGGCTGAATCATAGTCCCGGCCTGCATGTACAAGGCTGTTCGCAATTCTGGTCCTGTGGGACTGGATGTGCCCTGCAGGATCAGAATCGCTGCCCCCTGTGTATGTCCGGTTCAAACCGGACGTTGAGGGGCTGTATGGCTCATCCACCACCATTCAATGGATTCCACAATCTATTGCAACAAAATTCCATGAAAATGTCAAAATATCTCCTGTTTAGGTGTTGAGGATGGCAAGTTTGATGACCTGCTTTCACCTTAGCTGAATAACATGGTAGAAGAGGTCATCATGTCTGGGTGGTGTCAGATGCTGAGTGATCCTCTTGGCTGAACTCTTTTTTTTAAAAATTATTATTTATTTATGAATAATTTTACAATAACATACAGCAAAATTCTTAATCAAAGAAACAAAATATCACAATGTCAAAAATATTTATCAAGTAATAATCAATAGGAACCCAGTCCACATTAATGGGGAGATAAGTCTGTTAAAAAAAAAAAAGAAAAACAAAAGGACAATCCAGGCCTACAGGACAAGCCTGCAGCCAACCATTTAACCGGTAGAATGAGACCCTCCCTTCTCAGAATCTATAACTACCTTAGACTGTTCCTTGTCCAGAATCCATTTTTCCAAATCAGAAGAAACGAGAAAAACAAACTTAACATCATTTAAAGATATACAACATTTACAGGGGTATTTTAGAAAGAAAGTTGCTCCCAAAGCAAGTACTCTAGACTTATAAGATAGAAAAACTTTCCTACGCAACTGAGTAGTACGAGAAACATCAGGAAACATCATGACCTTAGCCCCACAGAACTGTATCTCCTTTTTCCGAAAATAAAGCCTAAGGGACACTGATCTTATCTTCCTCAGAGGAAAAGGTCACCAGCAGTGTAGCCCGGGTGGAGATAAGGTCATGTGATTCCTCTAAAAAAGTGCTTAAATTAAAATCTTCTAATTCTGTTAGAGGAGGGTCCTCTGATTCCACCTTGCCAGCCGATACCGTTGAAGGCAAGTAATAACATTTTAGGATTACACACGAGTCAGCATGGGGAAAAAGAAGACTCTCCTTCAAATATTTTCTAAATAATATCAAAGGAGAGAGCAAAGCAAAAATGGGAAAATTCAAAATCCGTAAATTTCTAGAACGATTAACATTCTCTAAATTCTCAAGTTTTTGGTGCAAAAGTAAGCTATCTTTAGCATATGTAGAAGAAATTTCAGCAAAAGTGGTAACCTGAGGCTCCACTTTTTGCTACCACGGAGCTCAAGGCCCCAACTTGAGATTCCAGAGAACTGAATTTTGTAACCACATCCCCTGTAAATTGACATAAAGAAGAAATAGTCTGAGAAAGAATTTTGTCCGTGCGCGTGACTACGCGCCATATATCGAGAAGGGAAACTTCAGTTTCTGGACATTCAGTGGGAGGAGCAGAAGGAGGCTGCCAAACCACCGCCTTCAAGGGCTCTGTACACCGAAAAGGATCGCCAGGATCGCCAGAAGAAAATTCCAGGAAACCTGGAGGAAGGGGAGGGGTCCGCTCCAAAGAGCTTAAACTCACGCCCTCCACAGAGGGATCAAGCGGCACAGTACCTGGACTGATGTTCCGTGGTGTAGATACCAAATGTTTTTCAATTGCACCTGCCTGCGATGTCTCAGCCGTAGATTTTTTCTTACGTTTCCCTGGCATAGACCAGAAGAATGCTGGCTCATTGCTCCCAATGCGCTCCTAAGGGGCTCGTAAGGGGTGGGACCAAGCCCCTTTGGAACCGCCCCTTAGGAAACCGCGCCGACGGCTGGGCGCCGTAGGGAGGATCAATTAAATAGGCCTGTAAGATGATGTCAGCAGGGCTCCCGCTCGATTCTAAGGCTTCCAGCCGGCCCCTCTCTCCCACACAGGCACCGGAAACTGCAACAAAACACTCTCACCACAGAAGGTGCAGCAACAAGCAGGATTTAAATCGGAACCTGTAAGGTGACGTCAGCAGGGCTCCCGCTCGATTCTCAGGCTTCCAGCTGGCCCCTCTCTCCCACACAGGGCACCAGAAACTGCAACAAACACTCCCACAGAAGGTGCAGCAAGCAGGATTTAAATCGGAACCTGTAAGGTGACGTCAGCAGGGCTCCCGCTCGATTCTCAGGCTTCCAGCCGGCCCCTCTCTCCCCCACACAGGGCACCGGAAACTGCAACAAACACCTCCCACAGAAGGTGCAGCAAGCAGGATTTAAATCGGAACCTGTAAGGTGACATCAGCATGCTCCCGCTCGATTCTCAGACTTCCTGCACGGCCCCTCTTTCCCACACAGGGCACCGGAAACTGCAACAAACACTCCCACAGAAGGTGCAGCAAGCAGGATTTAAATCGGAACCTGTAAGGTGACGTCAGCAGGGCTCCCGCTCGATTCTCAGGCTTCCAGCCGGCCCCTCTCTCCCACACAGGGCACCGGAAACTGCGACAAACACTCCCTTGGCTGAACTTCTTAATCAATGAGTGCTTCGCTTGATCTGGGTTTTGCTAAAGTTCTGCATCAAGAAACTGTAGGAATCATGTCCTGTTGTGCTGCAAAGGTGAGCTGGTGTGGAGGAACTTAGAGCAGCAGGCATATAAGGAGCAGGAATACCATCTTTCCCCTTTAAGAGTTAAGTATTATTAATTTGGATTCAGCTCATATCTTTTCAGTAGTAGCTCAAAGTAAATTATATTCAGGTATGCACTGCTCTACCAATAGGCTGCTTCTCCAATGGGAGTAATCCTCATAACTATAGCTACTTGAAGCTTCGAAAAGGAGGGCACCAATAAAACCTGTTGTCACTTTAATGCAGAGCAATGTATCAGACTCACATGCTGGCTAGCCTGTGGCAAGCCCCAGCTGTCTCAAATTTGGACTTGAGTTATTCTCCATTATCGCAGGGTTAAGGGTATTTTTTTAAAGGGGTATAATGTATTAAAGCCTGAACACCACTTTAAAATGAAAAGGGCTGAATCACAAACATCATCCTTTTCATACTATTTCTGTTACTGCTGGTTCTGGCCATATGGAGATCCAAGACTCGCTAACAAGAGAGTGGTTATGCATTCTGACTAGAGGGGGAGGCTGGAGCTATTAATAGTCTGTAAAGTGCCTTTGTGTGGAGTTTAGTTTCATTAACAACAGCAAAGCAGAGTACAAGTGAATCAAATAAAGTACATCACATGAAATATACTCTTGACAAATCTTCCTTCCATAATAAGACACAGACACCAACTAATGAAACACTTAAGAATGCAAAAAGCTGTTTCAAGCTCTTATCTTTTAGAATTTCCAGCAGAATAAAACAATCTCAGCTAAGCATGTCCCTGCTAAAATACTACTGTTGCTTTGTCCTGATCTCATTTAGGTTGCACATTCATAGGGCAGACTGGCATCTAACCAATTTACCTATCAATCTGTGGAAGATCCTCTAGGAGCCATGAAAACATTTGTGGACATATCATTCCCACCAAAAACCTAGTGGACAAATAAGCAAAGATGACAGTGGTTTTGGTCTTTCAAAATCAGGAAACAAATCTCCTTCCTATAACCATTCAGTAGTAAGGGTCATATTTCAGATATCACATGATAGACTGCCAGAGTAGTTTTTAGTTTGATGCCTGGCAGGCATACTCTTTTCTCCAAGCTGAATGAATTCCAAGACCGTTCAAATTACCTTCAAGTGAAAAAAATGGTCCAGAGTTATACTTATCAAAAAATAAGCTACAAAGTATGTGCTAGACAATTGTGTACAACATTCAAACAAAACTGTGGGAGAAAGATTTCTCACTTTGAGTTTTCATTAGAGGCAACGGAATGCCTCTTTGGTTGGTGGGGCAAAGCTCCACCCCTAGCACCATCCCAAGCTGAACCCCAAAAGGGGGGGGGGGGGGGGGGTGGGGTTTGCAGCACTTCAAGCAGGGGTGCAGCATTATGCAGACCTGACCAGGGAGGCAGCAATCGCAAAGTATCCATCGTGCAGCCTGCCGCAATCTCCCTGCAGTGGGGTCAGGCAGGCCCAGGGTGGCAGCAGCAACCAATTGCTTCCTGTCAACTTGGCTGCCACAGCAGGAGGAAGAAGTGCTAGCTGGAATCCAATGAGAATAGTATGCAAGCAGACTGCACTACTACTATTACTACTACTACTACTACCACTACTGAGCATTTGCATAGCGCTACATGACGTATGCAGTGCTGCACAGACACATGTAAGAGACAGACCCTGCTCATCAGAGCTTGCAATCTAGTCAAGACAGACAACACAGTAACTGTAGGGGAATGGTAAGGAAACACAAATGAGACCAGGTGAGTCAAATCCGAAGGCGGCAGCGAAGGGGTGAGTTTTCAGCCTGGATTTGAAAAGGGCCAGAGAAGATGCCTGACGTACATACTCCAATAGTTTATTCAAGGAATAAGGAGCAGCAAGGTGAAAGGATGCGAAGTCTGGAGTTAGTAGTAGAAGAGAAGGGGGAAGATAGAAGCAATTTATCAGAAGAGTGGAGGGGTGTAGGGAGAGATAAATACAGGAAAGGTAGTGAGGAGCTACAGAGTGAATGAACTTATAAGTCAGCAAGAGAAGTTTGAATTGGATGCAGAAATGGATAGGGAAACCAATGAAGTGACTTGCAAAGAGGGAAAATATGAGTATGATGAGGCTAGCAGAAGATTATTATTTATTAGGTTTTATATACGGCTTTAACCATTTCAATCAACGTGGTTTACATTGTAACTTAAACTTGGCAATGTCCATTAAACAGAGATGTTGATAACTTGGATTTTTCTGAGGCAATGAGGGATTAAGTGACTTGCCCAAGGCCACAAGGAGTGCTGGTGGGAATTGAGCCCTGGTTGCTAGGCTCCTAAGCCAGTGCTCTCTTAACCATTAGGCTACTCTTCAACTCCAGATTAGTCATGCAGCAGAGTGTTGAACAGATTGAAGGGACGATAGAATGATTCAGAGGGAGACCAGCAAGGAGTAGGTTACAATAGTCAAGATGGGAGGTGACTAAAGAATGGATAAGTATCTTAATAGTATGTTCAGAAAGGAATGGATGGATTTTGTTGATGTTACAGAGAAACAATGGCAGGTTTTAGCTTTCAAATGGATGTGTTTGGAGAAGGAGAGAGAGGAGTCAAAGATGACCCCAAGGTTTCGAACTAAGGAGACAGGGAGGAGTAGAGAGTTATCCACAGAGAATGAGAAAGGAGGAAGGAGAGGAGATTTTAGGGGGGAAATAAAAGAAGCTCAGTTTTAGCCATGTTCAATTTCAAGTAGCAGTGAGACATCCAAGTGGCAATGTCAGAAAAGCAGGCTAAGATCCGGCCCTGGATTGCCAGAGAGATTTCAGGTGTAAAGAAATAGATCTGGGAGTCATTAGCATAATGCTGGTACTGAAAGCCATGGGAAGAGATGAGTGCACCAAGGGACTGGGTGTAGAGAGAGAAAGGGAGTGAACCTAAGATAGATCCTTGGGGTACACCAACTGAGAGCAAAATAGTAGCTGATTACCTCCAATGCATGAGAAGGTAATCAGTAGGTGACAGAAAGTTATAGGTCTTAACTTCCTACTGCATGCTCGGGTGTTTAAAATTTTGGTGGGGCTAGAGCCCATGTAACCTACCCTGTTCCAATGCCTATCGTTTTCATTATTGAGGATGGCATACTTTTTCACCTTCTTTGCAGCCCCTTTCACTAGTCAGACAGTTTGTCCTCCAAAAGATTCCTTTAGGGGAATCATGGGCCTATAACGGGGAAATGTCCATGTGTTTGATAGGGAGATGACACTGCAAATTCATTGTCCTAAATTGATCAAAAATGCATAGATTCATGGGTCAACCTTCATTGCTTGTTGGGCTGTAGCAAGCAATGAAGGTTGCCATCTTGTTGCAATGAAGGTTGCAATTCTGCAATCCCACCTCTTTTAGCCTCTGTTAGCTTATACATCAAATTTCAATTCAAGATGATTCTGATAAAGTAGATTGTGCATATAGCCCTGATTTGTTCATATGAATATAATAGTTCAGTTAGTTTTCAGGAGTCAAAGCATTTCCAAGCCAAAGCATTCATAGACTTTCAAGGGAACTTCAAATATTACTTTTTACTTCCTCACCAGTAAACATATTAATAACCTCTTCAATACCCTCTTTAGCCAGTACACTTTGAATATCTGATGATTCAGATGCAAATCCTACCCATGAAGATCCCTCTAATTCTGTATTTGCCAAGACCATCTCCACACACTTTTCAGCAGTTACCTTAGCCTGGCATATCCCCTTACCCTGCACCATCTCAATCTCCCTTTGCTTCTCTGTGGAGATGACACTGGACATCTGCTTTTTCACAGTTGTACTGGAAGCTGCAGCTCTTCCTTTTCTCTTTGTAATACATTTTCTTTTAGCTTTGTCACTCGACTAAAGGAACTCATATCTTGGAAAGACCTGTCTCTTTCTGTCCATTTGTACCAGTAGTTATCGTGCTTCTCTCTCTTCTTTCCATCTATGATCATTAAATTATCAAAAAAGTACCCTTCCCAAGCATTATAGTGTGGCTTCTGAGCTTTTTGGGGAAAGGACTGCCTGTGTTTTTACACCTCGTGCCAAGAAGCAGGCCTGTGCAGACCTGGAATTCCATTACACCAAATCTGCTGCCTGATATATTGGAACCTGGGTGACCTGTCCAGTCTGGCATAAGCCCTGCAGTGCCACGTTACACTGCCAGCCTGCTCACACTCCTCAATGAACCAAGAGCGGATGGTTCAGAAGAATGTATCTTTGAAGGATACTACCAAAAGCAGAGAGGTTCCACAAAAGAGTAAAGTAGTCCAAATGCCCTCAAGTATGGAGCAGACAGAACTTAAAGATCCCAAATTACCCATGTCTAACAATAGCCAAATTAACATGAATAAAATACATTCTCTAAAATGCTTGTATGCAAATGCTAGAAGTCTAAAAAATAAGATGGGAGAGTTAGAATATATAGCACTAACTGAAAGGTTAGATATGATTGGAATATCAGAGACATGGTGGAAGGAGGACAACCAGTGGGACACTGTGATACCTGGGTACAAACTATATCGTAATGATAGAGCTGATCAAATTGGTGGAGGGGTTGCTCTCTATGTTAGAGAGGGCATTGAGTCAGAAAGGATTAAAGTTTTGCAGGAAACAAAATCTGCTGTAGAATCTATATGGATTGAAATTTCATGTAAAAGGGGGAAGGCAATGGCAGTGGGGGTGTACTATCGAGCGCCTGGCCAGAATGACCAAATGGATGATGAAATGCTCAAAGAAATCAAAGAAGCTAACAAGTTACAGCACAGTAATAATAATGGGTGATTTCAACTACCCCGGTATCGACTGAGTCAGTGTCACGTCAGGACATGCTAGGGAGATAAAGTTCCTAGATGAAGTAAATGACTGCTTCTTGGAGCAGCTGGTTCATGAACTGACCAGAGGGGAAGCCATATAAGACCTAGTCCTTAGTGGAACACCAGATCTAATGCAAGAGATAAGGTTGTTGGGGTCACTTGGCAATAGTGATCATAGCATGATCGCCTTTGATTTAATTAGTGGAGGAGGGATAGTAAGGAAATCCACAGTACTACCTTTTAACTTTTGAAAGGGAGACTATGATAAAATGAGGAAAATGGTTAAGAAAAAACTAAAAGGAGCAGTTGCAAAGGTTAAAGACGTACATCAGGCTTGGCTGTTGTTGAAAAATACTATCTTGGAAGCCCAGACCAGCTGTATTCCACGCTTTAAGAAAAGTGGAAGGAAGTCAAAAAAACTGCCAGCATAGTTTAAAGGTGAGGTCAGAGAGGCTGTTGTTGCCAAAAAAGCATCTTTCAGGAAATGGAAAAAAGAGCCAAACGACGAAATCTGGAAACAGCACAAGCACTGGCAAGTCAAATGCAAGGCATTGATAAGGCAGGCAAAGGGAGAATTTGAGAAGAAGCTTGCTGCGGAAGCAAAATGCGAATAAGTAAGTAAAGACCTTTTCAAGTACATTCGTAGCAAAAAACCTGTGAGAGAGTCAGTTGGTCCATTAGATGATAAAGGTGTTAAAGGAGCACTAAGAGGCGACAAGGCGATAGCGGAAAGACGGAATGAATTCTTTGCTTCAGTCTTTACTGAGGAAGATGTAGAGATGTCACCCATGACTGAAGTGGTATTTAAAGGTACAGAAGAATTGAAGGAAATATTGATACATCGGGAAGATGTATTACAACTATTAGATAAACTGAAGAGTAGCAAATCACCTGGGCCGGATGGTATACATCCAAGGGTGTTGAAAGAACTGAAATATGAGATTGCAGACCTGCTATTAGTAATCTGTGAAATATCATTAAAATCATCTCTAATACCTGAAGATTGGAGGATCGCCAATGTAACACCAATTTTTAAAAATGTTTCCAGGGGTGATCCGGGAAACTACAGACCGGTGAGCCTGACAACAGTACCAGGAAAAATGGTAGAAACCATCATAAAGAATAAAATTACTCAGCATATAGATAGTCATGACCTAATGGGAGACAGCCAACATGGCTTTAGGCAAGGAAGATCTTGTCTTACTAATCTGTTATGTTTTTTTGAAGGAGTGAATAATCAGGTGGACAAAGGTGAGTCGGTTGATATTGTGTATCTGGACTTTCAGAAAGCCTTTGACAAGGTCACTCATGAGAGACTTTTGGCAAAACTAAAGAGTCATGGGATAGGAGGCAGGGTACTATTGTGGATCAGGAACTGGTTAAAAGATAGAAAGCAGAGGGTAGGGCTAAATGGCCAATTTTCCCAATGGAGAAAGGTGAATAGTGGTGTACCCCAGGGATCTGTGCTGGGTCCGCTGCTTTTTGACATATTCATAAATGACCTGGAAAGTGGAATAACGAGTGAGGTTATCAAATTTGCAGATAACACAAAACTATTTAAAGTTGTTAAGACCCAAGAGGATTGTGGAAAATTGCAAGACTATCTTGATAAATTGGAAGACCGGGCATCAAAATGGCAGATGAAATTTAATGTGGACAAGTGCAAGGTTATGCACCGAGGGAAGAACAACCCAAACTATGGTTACACGATGCAAGGTTCCACATTAGGAACTACCACCAAGGAAAAAGATTTAGGCGTCATTGTGGATACCATGTTAAAACCCTCGGCCCAGTGTGCAGCAGCGGCCAAGAGAGCAAATAGAATGCTAGTTATGATAAGGAAAGGAATGGAAAATAAAACAAAAGATATTATAATGCCTCTATATCGTTCCATGATGAGACCGCACCTTGAATATTGTGAGCAGTTCTGGTCGCCGTATCTTAAAAAGGATATAGCGATTTTAGAAAAGGTTCAGAGAAGAGCCACCAAAATGGTAAAGGGGATGGAAGGATACTCCTATGAAGAAAGGCTAAAAAGGTTAGGGCTCTTTAACCTGGAAAAGAGACGGCTGAGGGGAGATATGATAGAAGTCTATAAATTAATGAACGGAGTGGAACGGGTAAACATAGATCGATTGTTTACCTTATCAGAATATAGAAAGACTAGGGGACATGCAATGAAGCTACAGGGTAAACTATTTAAGATTAATAAGAGAAAATATTTTTTCACTCAACGTGTAATCAAACTCTGGAATTTGTTACCGTAGGATGTAGTAAAGGCTGTTAGTGTAGCTGGGTTTAAAAAAGGTTTGGACAAGTTCCTGGAGGAAAGGTCCATAAACCATTATTAAGAAGGGACCCAGGATATCAATGCTTGAACCAATACAAGCATTGTGGAACCTGTCTCCCTTGGGGAAACTGCTAGGTACATATGACCTAGATTGGCCACTGTTGGAAACAGAATACTGGGCTTGATGGACGTTGGTCTGACCCAGTATGGCATATCTTATGTTCTTATGCTGCCTGATATATTGGACCCTGTGTGACCTGTCCAGTCTGGCATAAGCCCTGCAGTGCCACGTTACACTGTCAGCTTGCTCACACTCCTCAATGGACTAGGGAGAGGGAGAATGTGTTTGCCTGGCTAGTGTTCTTATCAGACTGGATTACCAGCTTTTGGGAGCAAGGAATATCTGTATTTTAGCTTTTATTTAACACTTTGCTTTATTTAACAGTATTCTATGAATATGGAATGGAATAGATAGACAATAGACTCAGTAAGATGCCCTCTCATACATACAGCTGCTGTTACAGACAATAGATGAACATGATTGTTACAAAAAATATGTCACTGTATCTTCTGCTTGGGTAATGGAATAGGTAGATTAGATATAATAATATGTCCTTCCCCACTGCCACTTCCTGTGTTATAAAAATACCAATGCTTAGGATAGTAATTGTCAATTGGGAAAGTATAAAGGCAGAATTTTCCTAGTCTCTTTCTGACTTTATGATCTCCTTTCTCAATCCCAGAGGGATACTCCCTGGAGGAGCAGATAGGAGGAGGAAGCCTAGCATTGTAAAAACAGACAGTTTAAGGAAGGGCAAGAACACTCTGTTGACTTCAAGCTTGGGTTTTCAGTCTTTTTTTTAATTTTTGCTTTCAAGTAGGAAGCCATATTACCCCTTCCGTACTGGCTCAAAGTCAAATTTGGAGCTCTCTGATCATGGGCATAGTTTGCGAAGTAGGGTGGCATTGCCTCCCCCAAATGAACTGGCTATTTGCTGATTTGGTTCCGGACTCCCTCCCCCCCACACACACCCATGCCACTGCCACTGCTTTTTCTATGTGCTGCTTTATGTTCCTACGCTGATCCAAATATTTCTAAATCACTTGTGTAATTGATATATAAGATATTTGTTTCTTTTTCGTGTCTCAGTCTGGTCATCGGTAAACAATTCTGGGCATTTTAAATGTACCCAGTGTTTTACCCAGTTACATCAACGACCCTTTTATTCAAAATATCTTAAAACTCATTGCTTAGCTGTTGTATTAACTTATCTGATTATGCTGAAGCTTATAATTATGCTTTAAACATTCTTATGGATTTGGCTGTTAGCTCGATCCTTTTTCTCTTGAATTCCCAACGCTGTTATCAAAAGCGCCCCCGCGTTTCACTAATATGGTTCTTCAGGGGATTCGGGATCAAATTGAAATCTCAAACATTATTCTTATTCACACCGATGCTGCCCGCGCTTCTGATTGAGTATTGTTCTGCTTGGAGTCGGTATTGAAACCATCCTAAAACGCCATCCTAAAACTGCTTTTTCTATGCCTGCAGCTGCAGGCTCTTGCTGAGAAGGCAGATCTGATGCTTCATGTCAGAGGGGAAGGGACTAGACTAGCATTCCTCACCAGAAAGTGCTTTCAGTCATGTTTCTTTTTTTTTTTTTTTTTAATGGAGGCCAGACCGTTGCTGTTGCCTCCAGCAAAGATAAAGCCAGTGCCAGTGACAGGGGGGAAGAGTGAGTGTGTGGTAGGCTGGAATGAAAATGATGGGCAGATGGACACAAGGGGGGATAGAATGGCCAGAAGGGAAAGCTGGCCAAATATTAGACACAAGCGAGGGCAAAGGGGCAGATGCTAAATAGGAAGTGTGGAGGAGATGACACAGGGCAGATACTGGACACAAAGTGGGATTGAAGTGCAGATACTGAACACACTGTGTGTTGGGGGGGTGGAAGGCAGATGCAGGACACAGGTAAGGGGTGGTGGGCAGATGCTAGACATAGACAAGAGGGATAGAGACAGACATAGGGTGGGGGCTATAAGGGGATAGAGAGCAAATGGTGAATATGGAGTGGGGGTAGATGCTGAACATGAGGTAGTCGGTATAGAGGGATAGAGAGCATATGTTGGACATGAGGTGGAGTGCAGAGGCCAGACATTGGGTAGGGGTTATAAGGGGATGGAGGGCAGATGTTGAACATAGGGTGTGGGTCATAGGGGGATAAATGGCAGATACTGGACATAGGGTGTTGGATATAGAACAGAGGCTGGGCATGGAGGGCAGATGCTGGACACAAAGTGGAAGAGTGGAGGGAAGATGCTAAACATGAGGTTAGAGGGAGGAGATGCTGGGCATGAGGTGGCAAGAGGGAGTGCTGGATGGGGTGGGGTGAAATGGGGAAATGCTGGACATGGGGTAAGGGAGACCAAAGGAATGCTGGACATGGGGGGGATAAGATGAGAAAAATGAGGGAGTCGTGAGACCAGAGAGAGAGACAAGACAAGTCAACAGAGAAGGGGATAGATGCTGAACACAGGGAAGGTGGAAGAAAAAAAGAGAAAGAAAATAATTAGTTAAAAACTAGGGGCCCAATATTCATTTGCGACAGGCCTCTAAGGGGTATCTTTACTAAACCGTCTTAATGTGCGCTCTGTGATGTTATCGCGTGATAAGGTACCTTATTATGCAACAATGGTGCTTTATCAGGCGCACAGGTACCTTAGCGCGCGATAACGCGCACAGCGGTGCAAACGAGCGCTGAAGGCAGGGAAAGGCTCCCGGAGGGCGGAGGAAGGCTCCCCAGGGGCGGAGAGAAGGGGTCAATGGGTGGAGAGTGGGAGGGGAGAGGCTCCCCACACACTAACGCTGTGAAATCCGAGGCTCAAAACTAACGCCAGTGAAAACCCTGGCGTTAGAGCTGATTTAAAGGGAAAAGAAACCATTTCCGTCAGCAATGTACAGCAAAACAGGGAAACCTACAAAAAGTGATAAGTGTGATACATGTGCACGGAACAAAAGGGCAAATAAAACTTAGAAACATAGAAACATGATGACAGAAAAAGACCACATGGCTTATCTAGTCTGTCCTTCCATATCAACAACTACAACAGTCCACTTTTTACCTTTAGAGATCCTCTGTGTTGGTCCCATGCTTTTTTGAATTCAGTTACTGTCCTCATCTCTACCACCTCCACTGGGAGATTATTCCACGGATCCACTACTCTTTCCGTAAAGAAATATTTCCGCATATCACTCCTGAATTTATATCCCTTCACCCTCATCCCATGTCCCCTTGTAGCAGAACTTGCTTTCAATTGAAAGAGGCTCTCTCCCTGTACATTTATGCCACGGAGGTATTTAAACATCTCAATCATATCACCTCTATCCCGCCTTTCCTCTAAGGTGTACATATTAAGATCCTTAAGTCTGTCCTCATATGCTTTATAATGAAGCCCACTAATCATTTTAGTAGCCACCCTCTGCACCGACTCCATCCTGTTCACATCCTTTTGAAGGTGTTGTCTCCAGAATTGCACACTATGCTCCAAATGAGGTCACACCAAGGACTTATAGAGAGGCATTATCACCTCCTTTTTTCTGCTAGCCATTCCTCTCCGTATGCACCCAAGCATCCTCCTAGCTTTTGCCGTTGCCTTTTCTACCTGTTTAGCTACTTTAAGATCATCAGACACAACCACGCCTAGGTCCCGCTCTTCTTTAGTGGACAAAATTACTTCACCTCCTATACTGTATTGCTCCCTTGGATTGCTGCAGCCCAAATGCATGACCTTACATTTTTTAACATTAAATCCCAGCTGCCAAATTCTAGACCATTCTTCAAGCTTAGCTAGATCCCTCCTCATGTTATCTACACCTTCCTGGGTGTCTACTCTATTGCAGATTTTGGTATCATCTGCAAAGAGGCAAACCTTACCCGACAGCCCTTCCGCTATATCACTAACAAAGATGTTAAAAAGAATCGGACCAAGGACAGATCCCTGGGGCACACCACTGGTAACATCCTTCTCCTCAGAGTGAGCTCCATTTACTTGTACTCTTTGTCACCTCCCACCCAACCAATTTCTAACCCAAGCAGTAACTTTAGGGTCCATCCCTAGGGTGCTCAGTTTGTTTATAAGTCGCCTGTGAGGAACAGTGTCAAAGGCTTTACTGAAATCTAAATACACCACATCTAGAGCTCTCCCTCGGTCCAACTCCCTGGTCACCCAGTCAAAGAAATCAATCAGATTTGTCTGACAAGACCTGCCACTGGTGAATCCATGCTGCCTCGGATCCTGTAATCTGCTGGACTCCAGAAACCTCACTATTTTCTCTTTCAGCAGCATTTCCAATAATTTACTCACCACCGAAGTTAAACTAACTGGCCTGTAGTTTTCAACCACATCCTTACTTCTGCTTTTGTGTAAAGGCAACACACGAGCCTCTCTCCAGTCCTTTGGCACCACATGGTCAGTTCCCCTACCAGGCCGAGGTGCTGTGGGGGTGCATTCCCCATCCTGTGATCATCTGTAGACTGCTGATTTGCATGTGCAGTGCATCATGGGTATGGGTGGGTTAACCATATCCTGGTAGCCACAGCAGACAGTTTGTGTGGTGACCTGAAGTCCTTCTGTAGCCAGCCTGGGGATTGTTAGTAGCTGAAACCCACTGATTACTTCACTGCCTGTGGAGCCAGAAGTCATGGATTTGATCCCACAGTGGGGTTATTTGATAGGGCTGTCTGAGGCATTTTCTTTTTTTAATTTAAATTAGTGCTGCCAGCAAAAACACCCTCACAGTGCTGTAACCTTTAGGTGCCTCATAAGGCACCTTATAAGGTGCCCTATAAAGCACCCTATAAGGCGCCTTATAAGGCGCCCTATAGGGAACATTATAAGGTGCCTTGGCAGACAGTGCACTTTATAATGTGCCCTCTGGAGTGCCTTATAGGGCGCCTTATGCGGCACCGTAGGTTATGGCACTGTATTTCCGTTTGAGTATTTTAGAACCAGTTCCACCTTTAGTACAGTCATTTCTGAAATATTGTGAGAACTGAGTATGTACTGACCTTGACACTGCAGTTTTGGTCTCAACATAATATCTAAAATTCATGTTATTTTGTTCTTGTGTTCCATGTGAGTCCTTACCAATGACCTGCACAGAAACATCATCACCTTTTGTTTTTCTGATGGTTATGCTTCTATGAAGGTCATTTTAAAAGTTTTAGTTATGATTTGGATGTCCGAAGATGTTGCCGTCTCCAAGGCCTTTGCACAAATGACTTTTAAAGATGTCTCCAGTGAGGGGATGTCCAAGTAGGCAGGGGCATGGTGGAGGTGCAACAAACTTAAATATCCCAGTTGGATTTCAGAAACATTCGAGACAACTGCAAGCACATCCACATTTAGACATGCTCCAGGCAGGAATAGGCATCAGAAAAGTGCTTGTTTGGCCTTAAAACATCGAAAGAGGTAGAGAAAATGAAGAATTAATTGAGTAGCCTATGATCACAAGGAGTAGTACAGAGATTTGAGCCTTGGCCACCAGGCTTTTAACCCACTAGTCTAACTTTTAAACTATTAGACATATCCACATGAAGCAGGTGTTCTCGGAATGTCTATGTAGACGTCCCATAGACGTCCATGTTTGTGAAATTATGGGGTATGTTTACTAAACTGTGGTAATGTCACCCGCGTTAGGTTCTGCGGTAAAGGTACAGATGTCCATATAAAGGCATGGGCGGTACATCGTTACAGCAGGCCATATCAGCTAACACATGTTACAAGGTGCCTTAGACTTACACGTGTTACAAGGCACCTTACAAGGCACATTACAAGGCGCCTTGTAAGGTGTCTCATGTACCCTATAGGGCTCCTTAGGCTAAGCACCATATTAGGCACTCCTGGACAAGGCACTGTAGAAGGCACTGTGGGCTATGGAACCATAGGTTAAGGTGGCCTAACAAGATTATGGTGCCCTAGGTCAGTGTGCCCTAAGGGCTACAAGGTGCTTCAGGATGACATGCATGACCTGTGAGGCATAGAGACAGATGTAGCCCTAACACTAGGTAGAGCACCGAGGAAAGGCAATGAACAGGTGAGTGAAGGAGGGAGAGCTGGGAGCTGCTGGACCTGCCATATCTGCAGGCATCCCATATGGCTGCCAGTACTATTGACAAACATGGTGGGGGCAACTGTACCACAGCACAGGGTGTTGGCAATGTAAAGTACTGGAAAGACAGTGGGTGGTAGACAGTGGGAATATGTGTCCCCCAGTGGAGGCGGAGGTGGCAGGATAGTTACAATGATGGGTGGACAGAGGAGTGGTGGTGCCATGCAGATCAGGCACAGGTGAGGCAAGCACGAAGAGGCGTAATGCAGGAAAGGGTAGCAGTGCAGGACATGGGGTGGCAGCCTGCACAGGCAGACAGGACTCTACACAGCTGACAAATGCAGATAGACGGACCGAAGGAATGTTGGCAACAGTGGCGAGGGTAATTATGGGCTGGCAGCTCAGCTCTGCAAAAATAAGACTGTTATAGGCATGCAAAATATTTGAGAAGGACAGACTTGAAAGGAGGGAACAATGAGAAATCAAACCCTGAACACTGCTGAGAACAGCATTGTAATAACCAGTAGGCTATACCTCCATGGTGTATCTCACAGTAATGGCTGGGTACAGGAGGACTGCAGGTCACTGCACAAACTGTCTGCTCTGAGTGCCTGGATGGAGTAACCCCATCAGTACCCATGATGCAATGCACATGCTGAATAGCTGTCTACAGCTGATCACCAAATGGGGTCTGCACCTCTCCAGTACCTCAGCTTGGAAAGACGAACTGACAGTGCGTGATACTGGCACAGAGTAGCTACAGACCATGCCATTGTGCAGGTTCTGTGTTCACCCTGAGGGATAGGATGGGTGCCCAGCACTAGGTCCACAGTACATGTGATGCTAGAGATAGGTCCTGTTGTATGTCCCCATCATTGTCAGTGTGTGACAGGTGTTTGTTGTAAAACATCCAACGGTAATTTGGTGACCATCTGTATTCTACAATCGCATGTGGTCCTCTGGGACCAGACACCACACAGATTAATGCGTACCAGTGTTAGGGTCTGGCTGACATGGGCATGTGTTATCAGGGCAGAGAGGTTTCTAGACTTGCATGAGGTTTGTGTAGCAGCAGCTCTACAGGTCAAAGTGGTATACACTACATACCCAAAGGGCCCACAATCAACCTTTTTGTAGATAAGGGACAGGTGCCTGAACCCCGGTGAAGCAACTTCCAGCCTGCTGGTATAACACACCCCTCCAGGGTTGATGGGTCAGAGCCATACCTGTAATTGGTGCAGTGGCAGAGCAGCAGTAATGCTGGGGTTAAATCTGGAAAACCTCAACTACCACACACCAGGGTCTGCCGTTCACCAGCAGACAGCACCCTACAAGGTGCTCCAACCATGCACAGACTAACTGCAGACAGTCCACTAACCAACCAATAGGGCATGTTCACAAAAGAACTATGTGCAACAGGCAGATAGCTCAGTGATTGGAACCCAACACTGGGAACACACAAGTATCACAGAAAGAAAATAGCACAGAGCGCTATGTGGGAACCTATTTTATTTATTTACATTCTCTTATATACCGTGCTATTCTGCATCAGTGCGGTTTACATTGAACAAACTGAAATTACATTGAACAGGGCATTATAACTTGGAGATAACTATTTTACAGGGAACATGGGCTATGGAGGGTTAAGTGGCTTGCCCAAGACCACAAGGAGCACCTGTGGGACTAGAAACCCCAGTCCTTCCGGCCCAAGATTGCTGTCCTCTAGTGGGATTTGAACCCCCAACCTTCCGGCCTGAAATACCCTGCCCCAACCACTAGGCCACTCCTCCACTCCACTCCACTCCACTCCACTCCACTCCTAGACATGCCATGGTCACTGCTCGGTCAGAGTGAGAGTGCCCCCACCCCCCCCAGCATGACATGCTGTGGCCACCCTGTCCATGCAGGTGGTGGTCAGGCACTACAGTGTCCCAGCCATTGCCCCACACCCTGTGAAGATTCATCCTGGCCAATCCGCCCTGTCTTGGATATCCCCACAATACCTTGCTCCTCATTATGCACATATTCAGGCTAATGCTGGTAACAGTGGGACATTGTGGGACCGGTGAGGTGTGGGCAGCCACAAAACAATGGATAGACATACACACACACACACACACACACACACACACATACACTCCTATTGCAGCATTGTGCAAAGATAGGGGTGGGTGGCAACCCTGCCCACCACACTGGTCCTGATCACAGTGCCAACTAACAAAGAAGCCCTGTGCCACGAAAAACCAGGAGACCAAGTCGAAAAACATAGCACAAGGAAGGGAAAGTTAAAAAAAAAAAATTATACTTAAATACTTTTATACTTATGGGTCTTTGGCACACAATCTCATTTAAGTATAAACTATTTTTTTTTAAGCTTTCCCTTCCTTGTGCTACGTTTTTGGACCGGATCACAGGGCCAACATTGTTAAACTGTGCAGGAGGTAGTAGTAGTGTTCTGGTGATAACTGCAGCTCCGTGCTGGGGCCAACAGCCTGACTCTCCATGCAGCTTTGGATTGTGGCGCCTGTGTGAGTGGATGTTTGTACCCCTGTTCACCGCTGCTTTGGGCTTTGCACATGTTGCTGTTGTATCTGCATTGTAGGTAAAATATACAGACATGCTCTGCAGGATCCACAGCTGGGACTTGAATCTGTGACCCATTGCTTCTGGACACAATGGCTGTGTGTACTGCACCACACAAGCACAGTAGTCTCTGGAGCTACCTGTATGTTTCCTCAGCCCGACCTTTTATGTTGCACTGCACACCACGTGCTGGTACAGGGCATGGCCTAGGTCAACTGCAGACAGGTGCCACTGTCCCCTCCAGCACGGGCACCCCCCCTGCCATGCTGACATGGCCATATGCTGTCAGTGCTGGTGGTGCGCAGTCCCAGGCCATCCTCTGTGTGGGTAGGCGGTCGCCTAGGGAGCGGGGTCTGGGGTGGGGAGACATACAAGGACATCCACACATTCCCCCATCACCGCCTATGAATGTTATGTCCCGTCCACATGGGGGGAGATGGCTGGGGGATGTCAGGTTGGTGCTCTAGCAACTATTGGTTAGGATGGACCAGGTAGATGTAGGTGGATTGTGTTTGGCCTTTGTCAGCTGCTGTCCTGCTGATGTCCGGTTTCTATGTTCCTATGTGCCAGCTAGGCTACTGCCTTGTCCACCCTGTGCCCCAGTTGCCCCCACTGCATGTCCCACCTGCAGCCCCCTATGCCCCATTTGCACCATCACCATAGTGTCCTTTCAAACTTGGGTACTATGCTGTTGCTGCAAATGGAGCACTACTATCACTTTCCATGGGCTCCCTGCGTATGCTGTACATTGCTGACACTAAATTGGTTTCTCTCTCCTGCAAATGTGCATGTAACGGAAGGTTTTCATTCATGGTAGGATTCAACCCTTCAATTCAGCATGTTAGTGTGCAGGGAGCCTCTCCCCTCCCACTCCCCGCCCATTGACCCCTGCTCTCCGCCCTCTCTCCTTCCTCTGCGGTGTGTACCGCGCTGCGGAATACTTCCGCGTGGTTTGTAACGTTACTGCACGGTAACATTACAAACCGCATGTTAACATTACCTAACGCACGGTAATGTTACCTACCACATGGTCTGTAACGTTACCGCAGTTTAATAAACATACCCCTTAATGTTAAAAAATGCAAGCAATCCAAGGGAGCAATATAGTATAGGGGATGGAGTACTTTTGTCCACTAAAGAAGAGCGGGACCTTGGCGTGATTGTGTCTGATGATCTTAAAGTAGCTAAACAGGTAGAAAATGTGACAGCAAAAGCTAGAAGGATGATTGAGTGCATAGGGAGAGGAATGGCCAGCAGAACAAAGGAGGTAATAGTGCCTCTGTATAAGTCTTTGGTGCGATCTCATTTGGAGTATTGTGCGCAATTCTGGAGACCGCACCTTGAAAAGGATATAAACAGGATGGAGTCAGTACAGAGGGTGGCTACTAAAATGGTTAGAGTTCTTCATTATAAAGCATATGAGGACAGACTTAAGGATCTTAATATGTACTCCTTAGATGAAATGCGGGATAGAGGTGATATGATTGATATGTTCAAATACCTCCATGGCATAAATGCACAGGGGGAGATCCTCTTTCGATTGAAAGCAAGCTCTGCTATGAGGGGACATGGGATGAAGGTGAAAGGGGATAGATTCAGGAGTGATATGCGGAAATATTTATTTACGGAAAGAGTAGTAGATCCGTGGAATAGTCTTCCAGTGGAGGTGGTAGAGATGAGGACAGTATCTGAATTCAAAAAAGCATGGGACAAAAACAGGGGATCTCTAAAGGAAAAAAGGGACTGTTGTAGTTGTTGATATGGAAGGACAGACTAGATAGGCCATGTGGTCTTTTTCTGTCATCATGTTTCTATGTTTCTATGTCTATGAGGTCTGAGTTTGTCTCTTTAGGTTTTTATTTTTTGCTCAGGTTCCCATATAAATACTTCATAAAATCTTCCCTTAGATACATTTTCTATGATCATAAGCAGATGCCTGAAAGACTCCAGATGCAATTGCGGTTGCAGATGTGCAGTCTTGAAAGAGTGACTCTCTTAAAACGCTTATAAGGTTATTAGGCCATGTGGTTTATTTTTTTTTTTACGTATTTTTATTAATTATATCCCATCAACAACAAACAAAATAAGAAAACATCCAGTAATGCTCAAGAGATACACAGGCAGGATATCTATAGAACCACATTACCAGGATCCAGACAGTTACCTGTGCAACATGAACCATGAACATAGTCAAAAGAAAGCCCCAAAACCTACCAGAACCCACCCACCCTACACTCTTCCCTCCCAAAGTTTCAACCGTCACTCAGAGAAGACAGGGAAGAAATCCCATCCCCCCTCCCCGACGCGCCGCAGACACTCAGTACCATTTATAAGAACGAAGAAGCATGATAAGTTAACATGTTAAACTGCATACAGATCTTGTGCGGACCACCTAGAGAGCTTGTACACTACCCCCTTTACATGTGAAACTCTATCAGAAGCTTTTTCATATTTAGCAAACAAACATATCTGAATCCACCATTCTGAGTAGGTAGGCTTACAAGGGTTTTTTCCAGTGGGCATGTGGTTTATTTTTATTCTTAGTAATGGAAATAACTTAAAGTTTATGTAGTATAGGTCATCAAGCCTTTTTTCTTTAGGATCCCTCTCTTCCAGATTGTGGGCTTTTTAGTGTTTAGCCCATATTGGTTTGTTTCTCTTTCAAATTGGTTTGATTAAGATTTTTCTTGGATTTTTTTTGTTGTTGTTGCTTTTGTGCTGTTCCTTTCTTTCAAGTATATGTAAATTGTTTGAGATATTATTTGTTAAATCAGAAATAATAATAATAATAAAATCCACAACTAATACAAAGACAAAACCTGGAGCTGAATGTGGTACCGATCACCAACTACTAGTATGTAAACTCAAGCTAAAGTTGAAAAAGAACAAGGGGTATGTTTACTGAACCGTCTTAATGTGCGCTCTGTGATGTTATCGCGCGATAAGGTACCTTATCGCGCGATAATGACGCTTCTTCAGGCGCACAGGTACCTTATCGCGCGATAACGCGTGCAGCGGTGCAAACGAGCGCTGAAGGCGGGGAAAGGCTCCCGGAGGGCGGAGGAAGGCTCCCGAGGGGCGGAGAGAAGGGGTCAATGGATGGAGAGTGGGAGGGGAGAGGCTCCCCGCACACTAACGCTGTGAAATCTGAGGCTCAAAACTAACGCCAGTGAAACCCTGGCATTAGAGCTGATTTAAAGGGAAAAGAAACCATTTCCATCAGCAATGTACAGCAAAACCAGGGAAACCTACAAAAAGTGATAAGTGTGATACATGTGCACAGAACAAAAGGGCAAATAAACATTGAAAATGACCTCAATAAAATGGAAAAAAACATAACCAAGCTGGGCAATAGTGATATCAATGGGAAACATCAAAAAACACTCCCAAGAAAGCGCCAAAAAAAATAAATGAATTTTAGAAGGGTCTATGCTCCGTCCCCATACAAAGTGAATGAGCCCACAGTGAAATTGCGCTGAGCAGGGTTTCCGACTCCATTGGCCAGGTTTCCTATGGTGTGCACATGTTCCACAACAGCAGGACGAGCAAGTTGGAATGGGCAACTGGACAGATGCTGGAAAAGGGGACACAGAGGGCTGCAGACGGCACATGCTGTGTTATAGCTGGGCCACAGTGGGGACTAGGGTGATGCCTAGCTGGCCCATAGGAATGCTGAAACAGTAGAGCAGTCAGACAGCAACTGCTGAGGGCCCAACATGGGCACGAGTGTGCTCCCCACAGTGTCACAGGGGCTAGTACCCAGCAGGTACCCCCAAGGGCACAGAACATTGGCATGCAGTGCTGGGGGGAAGCGTGGGCAGCTATGAGGGCACCCCTACCCCAGAACCCGCACCATAGGCAGCCGCCTACCCACACACTGGATGGCCTGAGACTGCACACCACCAGCACCACCAGCAGAAGGGCTTGTCAGCATTGGGGCAGAGGGGTACTGGTGGTGGAGGGGGCAGTGGCTGCTGTCCACAGCAGACCGTGGCCTAGCCCTGTTCAGGTGGGTGTCGTACACTGCAACAGACAGGCTCTGTCTGACAAACAGCCATGGTATCTCCAGGGACTGCATTGTCTCTGTGGCCACAGTGTGGTGCAGTAGTGTGTTCAGGAGCAGAAGGTCACAGGTTCAAGTCCCAGCTGTGGCTCCTGCCAACCCAGTCCCCATATTTTACCCACTACTAAACCGTGGTAGTAAAGACAAACCTTTATTGCAGAGAACATAAGTATTTGTCAAACGCCTATATTTTACCCTACAGAGCACAGACACCATAAACATGCACATTACCTAGAGCAGAGTCCCCCAAATTCAGTCCTGGAGGGCCAAAAATCATTCAGGTTTTATGCTGTATCTAATAAAGATGCTTGTGCTGCATTTCCATGTGCCGCCCCCATGGTATGCAGATGTATCTCATGCATATTCATTAGGGACAGCATGAAAACCTGAACAGTGTTTGGCCCACCAGGACTGGAGTTGGGAACCTCTGCCCTAGAGCAGTGGCCAACAGGAGCAGAAACACCCGTACCCACAGGCTCCACTATTCAAAGCCTCATGCAGAGGCAGGATGTTGGGCCTTGTGTGCATCTCCCAATACTAGCACTTGCATACCTTAGCAATGCCACCCTAAACCCGGGGATACGGTACACATATATCAAAAGGTTGCTATGATTACTGGCAGATAGCAATTCCTAAGTTAAGCACAATCTGCTCATTGAGCTATATCATACCAACCTCTCTGATGTCTGTGGAGTGTGGTTCAGGTCTGGTGTCTGACAGTGTTTACCACCCCAGGGAGTGACCCCAACAGTATTGCGTACCATAGCCACGTGCCCAGAACTGGTGTGGTGGCCAGGGCTGCCAAAAGCCTCTATATTTGCACAATGCTGGAATAGGTGTGGGAGTGTGTGTCTGTCCATCCAGTGTGTGGTGGTTGCGAACACCTTACTCAGCCCACACTGTTTGCACTGTGTCCAGTGTTAGCTTGCCTATGTGCATAATGAGGAGCAAGGTATTGTGGGTATAGCTCAGACAGGGCGGTCTGGGCAGGATGCATCAGCACAAGGCATAGGGCAATGGCTGGGACATTGTAGTGGCCGGCCACCACCTGCACGGACAGGGTGGCCACAGCATGTCCTGATGGGAGGTCACTCTCACCCTGACTGAGCAGTGACCACGGCATGGCTAGGTTCCCCCATAGTGCTGTATTGTGTTTCTATCAAGTGATAAATATGGGTTTCATTTTTGTGGGCCCAATCACTGACCTATCTGCTTGGTGGCTGTGCTTTACATCCCAGTTTTTGATGCACACTTTTTCTCCAGTAATATGCACTATGGGCTAGCTATTAGACTGTTTGCAGTTAGTATGTGTATGGTGGGAACACTTTGCAGGGTGCAGCGGCTGGAGAATGTCAGATAGTGGTGGGGGGCAGCTGAGCATTTCCAGCCCTACTGTCTGCCTGCTATTGTCTTATGAATACGTACAGGACTGTCCTTGAGGTTGTCTGTACCCCAGCCAGACTGAGGTTGATGGTCCCCTCTACTGCCACCATTGCAGGGATATAGAATGTGGATCTGTTGGTGGGAGATCCTGAGCTCCAGAGGGCAGGTTGGGTGGTACTACATAATCCGCCTATGGGTCCAAACAGCCCCCCCAGGTCACATAGATCATGTGTCCATGGCACCCACACAGGATATGCACTATTCTGGATGCATCATAGTCCACAAGGGCTAGACATGACTGGGAAACAAAAATGGACACAGGTGTGTCTGCAAGGACTACCTATCACACACTGGCATGGATGGCAATCTGCAGTACAGCCTATCTCAGCTACGTCTGGTGCTGTGGACATGGTTCTGGGCGCTCCACCTCACCCTCAGGGTGAGCACAGTACCCACAGAAATGTAACAGTCTGTAGCTACTCTGTGCCAGTAACACACACGGTCAGTTCCCCCTCCCAGGCTGAGGTGCTGTGGGGGTGCATACCCCATCGTGTGATCATCTGTAGACTGCTGATCTGCATGTGCAGTGCATCATTGGTATGGGTGGGTTGACTCTATCCTGGTAGCCACAGCAGACAGTTTGTGTGGTGACCTGAAGTCCTTCAGTAGCCAGCCAGGGGCTTGTTAGTAGCAATAGAGATGTAGCCCACTGGTCACTTCACTGCCTATGGAGCCAGCGGTCATGGGTATGATCCCACAGTGGGGTTATTTGATAGGGCTTTCTAAGGCATATTCTGTTTTTTAATTTAAATTAGTGCTTTCAGAAAAAACACCATCACAGTGCTGTAACCTTGTTGTTGTTGTTAAGTGCCGTCGAGTCGGAGTCGACTCATGGCGACCCTCTGGATAGCTATCCTAAATTGTGTTCGGTCTTCAGTCAGGTGGCTCATTGTTGACAGACTGATACCTGTAGCTGCTTTTATTGTATCGATCCATCTCATTGCTGGCCTTCCTCTTTTGCGTTGACCTTAACCTTAAGGTGCCTCATAAGGCACCCCATAAAGTGCCACACAAGGTGCCTTATAAGGCGCTTCATAAAGCGCCCTAGAAGGTGCCTTATAAGGCGTCCTATAGGGGACATTATATGGTGGCTCAGCGGACAGGGCACTCTATAATGTGTCCCATGGAGTGTCTAATAGGGTGCCTTAAAAGGCACCCTAGGGTATGGTGCTGTGAGGTTGTGTTTACTGGCAGCACTAATGTAGACCAAAGAATAAAATGCTGCACACAGCACTGCCTAAATGTAAAGGGTAATGCCTCAGACAGCCTTCTAGATTTGGCACACTGGGGGAATCAAACCCATCAGTCTGTGTACTAACCATTGTGCTACACCTCTGCTGCTGTATGTGCATGCAAGCCTGCCTACATAAAATTAACTCTTCGGCCCTGCACAACTCCCAGGAGGGAGTGTGCCTTCCAGATCGCGGGCCTTGCCTCCGACATCCCACAGCACTCTACTGCCCAATTGGGGCAAATCTGCATGTTTAAAGAAGAGCGCCGGCATCGAACACCTCCTCTTCGGCCCTGCACAACTCCCAGGAGGGAGTGCGCCTTCCAGATCCCGGGCCTTGCCTCCGACGTCCCACAGCGCTCTACTGCCCAATCGGGGCAGATCTGCACGTTTAAAGAAGAGCGCCGGCATAGCACACCTCCTCTTCGGCCCTGCACAACTCCCAGGAGGGAGTGTGCCTTCCAGATCGCGGGCCTTGCCTCCGACGTCCCACAGCGCTCTACTGCCCAATCGGGGCAGATCTGCACGTTTAAAGAAGAGCGCCAGCATCGAATACCTCCTCTTTGGCCCTGCACAACTCCCAGGAGGGAGTGTGCCTTCCAGATCGTGGATCTTGCCTCCGACGTCCCACAGCGCTCTACTGCCCAATCGGGGCAGATCTGCACGTTTAAAGAAGAGTGCCGGCATCGAACACCTCCTCTTCGGCCCTGCACAACTCCCAGGAGGGAGTGTGTCTTCCAGATCGCGGGCCTTGCCTCCAATGTCCCACAGTGCTCTACTGCCCAATCGGGGCAGATCTGCACGTTTAAAGAAGAACGCCAGCCGGCGCACCCGCGCCTTGCGGGCCCGTGCCTGAGGGCCTCGCCAGAGGGCCCTTTCGCTCGGCCCTTAGGCGGCGGCCCAAACATCGCGACCTGCACACAATCCAACAGCAGATCTTCACTCTCAGGCGCGGACCTTAGTGCATCCCTGGAGCTCGATTCATGAACCTCTTATGCCTCGTCTACCCCACAACCAACGTGGTACTTATTACAGCTCACCAAACCCCCATCTTCTACCCCACGTGCGATCCAGCTCCCCTTCAAACTCCAGCATCTAAAGCCTTACAAACCTACAGTGCAACATGAACTATCTCCTTGCTACTATCTCTCTTAAACTCTAAACGTAAGCAACCTTGCTATATTCCATCTGTTTAATACATTGTTGCCTAATATGTAGTGTTGCCTAACATAGATTGTTGCTTAATATACATTGCCTGTTCAACAACTAGCTGTAGATTTCTTCATGTTAAGATTTATTATAGCTCAAGCTAAAAGGTTACAACTTTCATTACAACCATACCTAACTTCTTGTTACTTACACTGATATTACTTCACAAAAGTACCCAAAATCTTTGTAATTTACTGTTGCTTATTCAAACATATCTAATTCCTGTGACCACTGCAGTTATTCCACAAGAGTACCTAAATCACTGTAATAATTACTGTTGCTCTTCAATCCTGTCAACACACGCTACTTCCAGCTACAACTCTGTCCCAGTATTCTATCCCCACTCTCCCCTTATCAAACCCTTTAGTGCTACCTAATTCCAACATCTCCCAGAATGGCCCTGCCTGCCTCCTGCCCATTCACCTTATGGGTTATTCTTTCCATATTATGTACTTACTTATTTACCTTCCCACACGCACTAACACCGACCCATAACACACCCATTCCAATAATCCACTCTCCAAGACACCTATACATTCCACCTCATTTTCCCTATACCTATCATAACCCCTATTACCGCACTTATAAACTCAAACCTATCACTATAAATCCTGACCCTACACTTAACTCTCTCTCTGACCTACCCCATCCCCCTCTCAAATGCGCCCTACTCAATTCTCACTCAGCTAGAAATAAAATCCCCCTACTTGCCGACCTTATTTCCGATTATGACCTTGATATATTTTGCCTTACTGAAACCTGGTTCCAAGACACTGACACAGTCCTAATAAACCAATTATGCCCCAAAGCATACTCAATCAGTATATGCAACCGAGCACATGGCAGAGGAGGAGGTGTAGCCATTATATCTAAATCTAATCTACAACTCTCTACCATTGAATCTACTTCTACCGTAGGCTTGGACTCTATTACAGTCTCCAACTCTACGCTATCCCTGCATCTCTTATATCGAGCACCTCAGACTGACTCTTCCGATCTCTCCACAATCCTAGACACAGCCTGCTCCCCTCAACCTCCCTCACGCTCTCTCATAATTCTAGGTGACTTAAACTTATCCTCCACATTTCCGATACAATCCTCTACCTTCCTCCAGGCAATGAATGCCCTTCACTTCTCCCAAATACTGAAACTCCCAACGCATGCCAAAGGAAACATCCTTGACCTTATATTTTTTCCACAACACACCCTAAACACTGATGAGGTTACACACACCATTCAACCTGTAACCTGATCTGATCATGCTCTCATCCTCTTCTCCTTCCCTTACTCCACTCACAGAAACCAACTTCCCCTCCAGGCTCAACATACCCGTAGATTTAAAAAATTCAATGCGGCCACCTTTCTAGAGCAAACAATCCCTTCTCTTGACCTACTATATGATAAAAGCTTGAACCATGAGGCCTACATTTCTAAATGGAATGAGATCCTATCTGCAGCTTCTCTACTCCCACCTAACCAACTTCCTCAAAAACACCATAGAAGAGCCCCCTGGTTCTCTACAATTCTGAGAACTCTCAAAAGAGAGCTTAGACATCTTGAACGTAAATGGAGATGCTCTCAAGACCCTAATGCACACAGTGCCTATACAGCTAAACTCCAAACCTTCTGCGCTGAAACCCTCAACCATAAAAAAGAATACAATGAAAATATTATTCAACGATCACTTAACAAACCTAGAGAGTTGTTCTCTATTACCAACTCCTTAATTAACGAGCCCTTACACCAGGACCAACTTCCAAAAATAACTGCACAAGCCTTTGCCAATCACCTGATTTCCAAATTCCTCCCTCCCCTATCCTCTAATAACCCCCAAACGTTTACTGACTACAGAACCCAACCACATGAGCCTACCCCCTCAAACTCCTGAAGCAATTTTGACCATCTTACATTAGAAAATGTATCTAATGTCATAAAGACCTTAAATGCCTCAACCTCTGCCCTAGACCCTTGCCCTGTCCCCTGGATCAAATCTACTAAAAGTTCTCTCAGCCCATACATCCTGTATATTGTTCAAACATCCCTCCAAACTGGCTCTGTACCACCACCTCTAAAGAGTGCCACCATCCGCCCTATCCTAAAAGGAACAAAGCTTGACCCTAACTCACCTACTTCTTACAGACCCATCTCTAGTATCCCATTCCTGGCTAAAATAACCGAGAAGCTGGTCCAAACTCAACTTCAGAACTATATTGATGAACACTCCCCCCTCGACTTATTCCAACATGGTTTCAAAAAGAATCATGGAGTCGAAACCCTTCTTACCTCCCTACTTGATTCCTTATACCTCCACACACAGAACCCCTCTCAAGGATGTCTTCTTATATTCCTTGACTTATCAGCTGCTTTCGACTCCCTCCCTCACCAACAACTCCTAAGCAGACTTCACAAAATTGGACTTAGAGGCACAACCCTGAATTGGTTCCGTTCCTACCTAGATAACAGAACCCAACAGGTTCGTATTGGAAACGATACCTCCCTCCCATTCATCCTAAAACAAGGTGTCTCCCAAGGATCCAGCCTTTCTGCTCTACTAGTTAACATCTTCCTCCAACCTGTCTGCAAGATCTTCCAAAGCTACAACATTCAGTATCAGCTATATGCAGATGACATGATGTGCTTCACTCCTTTTAACCTTTCTAACCCTGACTTTTCTAAACTGAGTAAATGCCTAACTAATCTAAAATCTTGGCTCTCCCAACATAACCTCTTAATCAACCAATCCAAAACTGAGGTTCTCCAGGTATTTTCCAATCCTACATACACCCCACCTCCCACTCTCACTATTTGTGATCTCACACTTACTATAAAAAAACAAGTGAAATATCTTGGTATTATCCTGGATCAGAACCTTTCCCTCACTGACCAAATAAAGAGAACCACTAATATAATATGCGCAAAGATCCGTACCCTCCGCAACCTCAAACCCCTCCTAAGCCCTAACTCCTTTCGTACTGTCTGCCAGGCAATCACAATCCCTTTTCTTGATTACTGTAACCATATCTATCATGGCCTCCCCAAGAACTCTATTCAACCGCTCCAACTTGCCCAGAACACGATAGCGCGGCTTATAACTAACAACCCTAGACGTTCCCACATCACACCTATCTTCTATGATCTCCACTGGCTCCCCATCCAATACAGAGTTCAATTTAAGGTCCTCACGCTTATACATAAAATCATCTCTAATGAGTCAGCTCCATGCCTCTCCCCTCTCCTTCTCTCCTCCAACAGCACAAGATTACGCCGCACCATTACAAAAAACTTACTGACCATCCCTATAAACAAGAGACACTCTAAACAATCGACAAGTAACAAGGCCTTTTCCCTCTATGCTCCATCCTTATGGAATTCCCTTCCTCACGAACTTCGGAACTGTTCAAACCACTCCGAGTTCCGAAAAAAGTTGAAAACCCATCTTTTCCTTGAACATTTTTCCCTTCCTCCTTAGATCATAACCTTTACACCCTCCTCCCTATCCCTTCTGCAAAACTCAATTTCTCTAACACAACCATATGCCTTATTGCAAATTCATATGTAAATAGTTGATCTTTGATCTTTGTATATAGTTCTTCTCGTTACCATATGTATTCATCGTTATCTTGTTCTATGTAAACAGTTGAAACATACTGCTAATTTGTTCCATGTAAACCGTCTTGACTTGTAGAAAGATGGCATATAAAAATCGGTAAATAAATAAATAAATAAATAAAATAAATAAAACTAACGTGTGTTAGCCTGGCATGGCTCCCTCAATGGCACAATAATGTGCATGGCGCTAACACGCGATTGCCATGTTTAGACCATAGGACCCATTATTTTTATTGCATCCTGCACATTATGGCTGGCCGGACATTAACACGGTGTACTACACATATCCCCTTGTATAACAGTTTATGAAGTCACTGTTATATGAAAAGGCATAGCACACAAGTTAAGACAATGCCCTCACAGCTAGTGGTGATGTGTTTGAGTGTTTGAGACCCCAGTGTGCCAACATGAAGATAAATGCATCATAATTAAATGGTGTTCAGACACATTGCTGGAATGTGTGTTGGTAACCTCTATCTTTATTATATACTGATTGTGCCATCAGTTCCTGTATACCAGCCATGGCACAAGCACATTGCTAGTGCACCATGACAGGTGCGGACTGATGCTAGGCACTTTTTATTTATTTTATTTTATTTAGAGTACATTTGTATACCGCTACTTCCAGCGATCAACAGCGGTTTACTATACATATAAGGTTCAATACAGTACAAATCAACATGATAAACATTTCGATTAAGGGGATACACACACATCACAGCAGCTGGATTACTAAATGTACACTAGATTGAAAAGGGGTGTCTTTACATATATACATATTTACAGGTCATTTACTTTTATATTTACTTTGAGACGCGTGCGTGCCTCCATGTGTGCGTGAGCAAGGCAGTGCAGAAAATGGCTACCCGCTCCAGGAAAAAACAAACACACAAAGCAAGAGGTTTTGTGGTCAATGCGCTTTATTATTAGAAAACGGGGCGTTTTCTAATAATAAAGCGGGGGCGTTTTCTAATAATAAAGCGGGGGCGTTTTCTAATAATAAAGAGCAGTGACCACAAAACCTCTTGCTTTGTGTGTTTGTCTTGGCTGGTTGCAAGTAGGTGCTCTTTCTTCTTTTTTTCTGGTTGGTACCCACTCCAGGAAGCCAGCTTTTAGCAGGCAGGATCTGAGCCACTTTGCAGGGCTTATCTGCACTAGGCAGAGCAAGCTATTTCCAGGCTCCTCGAGGCGTCAGGACCTGGCACGTGTGCGTAGTGCCTGGGACCGTGTCACCAGGCGCTATAACCGTCTGGCAGAATACCCACGTGAGGTAAGTGTGTGGGGGCAGGTCAATATATGCATATACATATCCATTGTGTATTGTAGGTGTGCATGCTGCTGTGTGTAGCCATTCCTACCAATGTATGTTTATTAGTTACACCCACGTGATATACCGCCCAGGTATCATATCAAAGTGGCTTGTCCCATCCCCAGGAGGCTAAGGACATGATTACACAGCTGAAGATGCCACTCTGGTGTCATGGCAGCTGCTGTTGTTGATGTGTTAAAAGAAACCTTAACCCAAAGAGCCCCTAGATCTGCCTAAAGAGGTTTGGGAAAGATCATGCTGACATGGTAGTTTCTAAGGTTGCAGGGTCACACATCTGTCCTACCCCAAGGGGTCCTGAGACGTGATCCAAATGCTCACTCACTCACCCTGGTAACATGGCTGTGAGAGGGGTTTCAGTTTAAAACATCCTCCCTATCCCCAGGAGTCCCAAGAGCCCATCAAAGTGGGTTCTCACTCACCCTGGTGATAAGGTTGTTTGTGCCTTTGCAGTTTAAAACATCCTCCCTATCCCCAAGAGTCCCGAGAGCCCATCAAAGTGGGTTCTCACTCACCCTGGTGATAAGGTTGTTTGTGCCTTTGCAGTGTAAAACATCCTCCCTATCCCCAGGAGTCCCGAGAGCCCATCAAAGTGGGTTCCCAGTCACTCTGGTGATATGGGTGTGTGTGCCTATGCAGTTTAAAACATCCCCCCCATCCCCAGGAGTCCTGGGAGCCCATCAAAGTGGGTTCTCAGTCACCCTGGTGATATGGGTGTGTGTGCCTATGCAGTTTAAAACATCCCCCCTATCCCCAGGAGTCCTGGTAGCCCATCAAAGTGGGTTCCCAGTCACCCTGGAGATATGGGGGTGTGTGCCTATGCAGTTTAAAACATCCCCCCTATCCCCAGGAGTCCTGGGAGCCCATCAAAGTGGGTTCCCAGTCACCCTGGTGATAAGGTTGTTTGTGCCTTTGCAGTTTAAAACATCAGGCCCACCCCCAGGAGTCCTGAGAGCCCATCAAAGTGGGTTCCCAGTCACCCTGGTGATATGGTTTATGCTGCTGTTGCTGTTTTCTAATTCCCCCTATCCCCAGGAGTCCTGAGACCTGCTGAAAGTGTCCTGTCAGTCACCCTGGTGATATGGTGTATGTTGCTGATGATGTGTGCTAAGGCACCCTACCCCCAGGAGGCCTGAGACCTGAGTGCAAAGGTGGGTATGGCAGCTAGATATTGTGTTAGGTGATGCCGGGTTGGGACACACAGTGGCCTTATTCCCCGGAGGCCCAGACCCAGTACACATGTCTGTTATGGCTCATGATTGTATGGTAGGTGCAGCTGGGTATGTGCTGTAAACCTTCACACCCCCAGGACCTGTGAGACCTGCTTACAAAGGTCTGAGACAAATCCATATATCTATGATGTGTATGCAGTTTCAGGTCACACATCTGACCAATCCCCAGGAGCCCCATAAATGATGGCAGAAAAACATCATAGATGCTGGTGTGAGGGTACAACACCTCACACTGCCCACACCACAGATATCAAAACGTAGCGGCCCAAAACCGTCCCATACCCATCACCGTTCAACATCCAAGTAGATATATATCAATGTTCCTTATATGGTGTTAATCACACAATACTGCACATACGATCTCAGTAATCATGGGCCTACAAAACTCATTCAACAGACTAAACTGTCATAATGCACAAGCCCTTATAACATCACTGCCCTTCCGTGTAGACCCTGACAAGTCTCCAAATCTCAATCCCTGAGACAGCACTTAACTGTCAGAAACATGCTTTGTGTCTCAAAGGGTGGCCGTCCTGTTAACCCCTCCCCGATGCCACAACCCACAGCTGAAAGGCGTTCTGCATGCATCCTCGGACCATCAGGGGAAGAGGACCTGTCCAACAAAACATATAACCAACAGGAAATACACAAGCAATGAGGAACAACAGCACAAGCCAGTTCACCCAACTCAGATCCCGCACTCACCCCTATTCAAAGTTAGTGAGGCAAACAGACAGTGGATTGTGGACGTCGTATTGGTTATATGTAGTGAACACACATTTACAGACCCACAGCCACACATGCAGGTGGAGGGGGTTATTAGGTGCACATATAGGCTATCCATGCTTTGCCATTATCACTTTCAGACAATGGGATGACATGCAGCCATCAAGGTCAGGTCACAAGCAGACATCAGGTTGTGGTTTAGCGGACATAATGCAGACATTGAGATATATGTTTTGCAACTCATCAGCACACAGCTGTTAATGTTAGTCAAGGTATGAGATATGCTCACCAGGAAATGTGTTTGGACAGAGGATACCGGAGGTGCCCCTGCATATTTCCGTGTGTTACAGCAATTGACAGTGGGGTAGCAGACGACATTGGGACACCAGTACACACGGTAGGGAGAAAACACTTCTGTTCACCAGTGTGTATGACAACAGAGAGGTGAGGGAGGGGACAGACAAAGTACGGACCCCTGTAGTTTGCCAAAGACATCTCATTGATGCCTCTCACATGGGAGAGATGTGTACAGTGTGATGGTGAACAGTCAGTCTGTAAAGGATGTTGGGGGGTCTGCACCAGGGGACAGGAAAGTGACGTGTGTGTTGCACAGCTAGAACATGACATGTGTATGTTTCCCTTGTGTTTCCCAATGCACAGGACATACTTGGTGAAGCTCCTGGTACTGTTGTGCATTAGCAGGTGACTGTACGTCAGCCAACATGCTGTGGTCTGGGGTAGGTGGACCTACATCTACATTGTCTGTGTCAACAGTCAGGGGGAATACATGTCCTCAGTGATCTATCATATTGTCCAGATGTTGTGGTTTACCTCTTTTCCCTGCACCTCCATAACCCATATCTTGCTGTTGGCACATGTAACCCACCCCTCCTAGCAAACTCGTGACACACGCCCTGATGTAACTTCCTTACTAAATTGTGTAGTCAGTGGCCGTAGGGGGGAGGCGGTATCACCAGACTTGCAAAGGGGGAAGGTACAGTACACACAGTTCCTTCAAAAGGTACTGGGGAAGTTTACAATAAGTAAACTCAGATGTTATGTATAAAGTTTGCCAATGAAGTTACAGCAAAGTGTCTTAATATTTATTTTATGCAGGTTCTAACACTTTGTTGAACTTCTCGCTGAAATTATTTTTCTAGTTTCTTAAGTGGACATAAAAGAATAACCCATCTTACATTTCATCATTTATTGTATTAACAAATAAGTGGTAACCCTAACTATTCTAAACAGTTCAGCAACTTTTCTGACTACTGCAGCATTTAAAGTGTATTTCTCTCTTAACTTCAGTAGTTATCTCATAAATTCAGAGGCTTTTTGTAGTTTTACTTTTCTTTAGAGTGAAAACGTATTATTTGATTAACAAATAAGAATAGTTCGCACTCTTTTCTTTGCTTTCCTTTTTCCTTGTTAAAACTACAAAACTCAAGTCCAGTGCTTCACTTAGCTTTAGTTTGACGTTCAGGTAAGGTGTCTTTATCCAGATGACTGTGAGGATGAAGTGTTGGGGCCCAGATTTCGCGCAGGAACCGCCGCACCTCAGGATCCTTGGAATCCGGTGTACCTGACTCCCTAACTTAAAGAAAATAAAAGGAGGCAAAACCCTAACTATTCCCTACTGTTGACATATAACATTCTAATTTACTACTATTCCTCAAACTTTATTAATTTCTCTAACTAAAAAAAATAAATTTAAACAAAGTCCCTAGCTAGCAGTCACCTGTCTGAACTTTAGTCCCTTTGCTGAAGTGCTTAATAAACCCCCTCTTTCATAGAGCACACCTTGCACCTAATTTACTCAGTCTTGAACTCAGAGTTACAGCTCTACATGTCCATTCCACAATGTTTAGCTTCATTCCATTTCTCTAACAATGCTATTGCACACTAGGTAAAACAACATTTGCTTAAATATCCTTAACTAAGGAAGTCTGTTCTTCAGTGTTACCCTATCCTTTAACAGAGCTTCATTTCAAACAGACACTTCCACAAACAAAGCAGTTATTTATTCATTCCAAGCTTCAGACTCATTCCTCTTTATCACAGCAGGCAATCACTTAGGGGCATGTTTATTAAACATTCCTAACGTGCGGGGCCGCGGTAGTGTGCGTGTGCCATATAAGGAGTGGGCGGTTCAGGCAGAAAGAAGAAAAAAACCCGACCGTACGTGTGCGCGTCGCGCTAATTTGCGGGGCCCACATTAGCGCGTGGGAAGGCTAAGTGGGGCGCTGCTGAGCACATATTAGAACAGAGCTGTAGCACAACGGTGAACACACTAACCAATGGTGCAGGGGCCACAGGTTCAATCCCCCATTATGTGCAACAAAAAGGCCAGCTGAGACAACACCTTGAATGTGTAAAAGTGGTTCAGTAGGCAAAGTACTTTTGGACGGCATAAGGCGGCACACTGTTCGTTTTGTACAGCATAAGGCGGCGCACTGTACTATCTGGGCGGTACAAGGCGGCGCACTGTTCTTTTTGGGCGGCACAAGGCGGTGCACTAATTGTGGGCAGCAGGAGGTGGCGCGCTGATGGGCATAAGGCGGCGCTCTGATGCCAAAGCAAAGGAACACAGCCACAGCACAATGGTTAAGACACTGACCAATGGTGCAGGGACCAGAGGTTCAATCCCTCACAATGCCCAGTGAAAAAGGCTAGCTGAGGCAGTATGTTATATGTTGTGGAGTGCTGTAGGAGGCTTTTTAATTTTATTTTGTGATAACTACTAGCAAACGCATTCTCACAGCATATTAATATAAGGCGGCCCATAAGGCACATGTTACAGTGCACCGTCCGCCAAGGCACCCTAGAATGTCCCCTATAGGGCAGCATGTATGTTGCGACACAGGATAATGTATAGTGCACCCTATATGGCTGGCAACCGTAACGTGCCCTATAGGGCGCCCCATAAAGCACCCTCAGAAGCACCTTATGGGTACAGTACGCTGAGGGTGGTATTGCTGGCAGCAACATTGGGACATTGGTTGGGACAAGGTACTTCATTGGGACATTGGTTGGGACAAGGTACTTCAGGCCGGAAGGTCGGTGGTTCAAATCCCACTAGAGGACAGCAGCCTTGGGCCGGAAGGACTGGGGTTTCTAGTCCTACAGGTGCTCCTTGTGGTCTTGGGCAAGCCACTTAACCCTCCATAGCCCATGTTCCCTGTAAAATAGTTATCTCCAAGTTATAATGCCCTGTTCAATGTAATTTCAGTTTGTTCAATGTAAACCGCACTGATGCAGAATAGCGCGGTATATAAGAGAATGTAAATAAAAAAATAAAAATAAAACATATGTACAGTAAATTAAAATAAATCTGTGGACACCCTATCACATAACCCCACTGTGGGTTTGAAGCCATGACATCTGGCTGCACAGGCAGTGACATAACCATTGGACTACAGCTCTATAACTGTAAGCAGCCCCTGGCTGGCTGCAGATAGCCTGTAAGTCACCTCACTGACAGTCTGCTGTTGTGAACCACCAGTACCCATGATGCACTGCACATGCAAATCAGCTGTCCACGATTGAACACAGGATGGGAAATGCACCCCTAAAGCTCCCCGGCCTGGTAGGGGGAAGTGTCCGTGTGCACCCACACAGCACCTCGGCCTGGTAGGGTGTCCTGAATGGGTGGACAAACGGCAAAGAGTAGCTAAACACCATCATATTGTGTGGTTACTGTGCTCACCCTGAGTGTGAGATGTTGCGCCCAGGACTAGGTCCACAACACCAGCCATAGCTGAATGTAGCCATGTCAGAGCTCCAAAGCAGCAATAACCTGTGGAAGAGGTAGATGCTGCATAAGCATTTTGGAAATCTCTGTCTGGCTCAGTTAGTGTGGACCACCACCCCATGGACCCCCAGGTGGATAAAACAGGGCTTCCCCTCAACAGATCCCCACCCTGATGGCAGCAGAGTAGACCATCAACCCCAGTCCTGCTAGGGAACAGACACCCTACAGGGCAGTTCAAGCAGCTCCACACACATCCATAACACAAAATCAGACAGACATTAGGCCTGGATATTCAAAGATGCACCCCACCACTATCTGATATTCACCTGCAGCAAGCCATCAGCCACTGCACAGCACTCCATCACAACACATATCAGCTGTGAACAGTCTGCTGGCTGGTCCTGATGGACATGCATGCACCCACAACTGGGGTGGCAGCACACACAGACAGATAAGTCCATGAAGAGGCCCCCACAGGACACCCATACATATCACATGGGAGAATCACAATATAGCACTATGGGGGTGCCTAGCCATGCTGCCGTCACTGCACACTCAGGGTCAGAGTGATCCCCCAGCAGCACATACAGAGGTCACCCTGTCTGTGTAGGTGGTGGCCGGGCACTACCATGCCCCTGCCAGTGCCCTATGCCCTGTGCAGCTGCATCCTGGTCAGTCCACTCTGTCTGAGATATACCCATGGTCCCTTGCTACTCATTATGCACATTGGCAGGCCAATACTGGCAACAGTGTTGGCAGTGTGGGCTGTGGAAGGGGCATGCAGCCAACACCCACTGTATAGACAGACACACAATTCCACACCTATGCCATCATGGTGCTACTATTGAGGAGGTAATTAGCCTTGCCCACCAAACCGGTGCTGGGCACGGCAAGGCATGGATATGCTACGCAGTACTGCTGGGGGTCACTCCCCAGGGTGGTAAACACCGTCAGAGGCAAGGGCTGGAGCACGCACCGCAAACACCAAACAGATTGTTCAGATGGGGTCAACTAGCAGTATGTGCGTAACGTATGGATATCTATCTGCCAGTACTCCTAGCAAGCGTCTCAGAGCTGTGTACCGTATACCTCAGGTGTAGGGTTACATTGCTAGGGTATGCAGGTGCTAGTATTGGGAGATGCACGCAGGGTCCAATGTTCTGCCTCTCCAGGAGACATTGGCCAATGGGGCCTGTGGGTGTGGGTGTGGGCGTGTCTGCCCCTGTTGGCTGCTGCTTTACGGCAGAGATTCCCAACTCCAGTCCAGGTTTGCATCACACTGATCGGGTTTACCTGCTGTTCCTCATGAATATGCATGAGCTACATCTACATGCCATGGGGGTGGTGCATAGATATACAGCACAGGCATTTGTATGAGTGGCAGCATGGACCCTGACTGGTGTGTGGCCCACCAGGACTGCATTTGGGAAATTCTGCTCTAGGTACTGCCCCTGTACATGGTGTCTGTGCTCAGTGGGGTAAAAGATAGACGTAGTACCATTGCATATGTCCTCGCCACGAAAGGTTTGTCCTTACTATCACTGTGTAGCTGTGGGGAAAGTATGTGGGAAGGATTGGCGGTAGCCCCAGCTGGGCTTTGAACCTGTGACCTTCTGTTCTTGTATGTACTGTCTGTGTGCACTGCACCACCTTGTAGCCACAGATTGGCTGGATTCCCTGGAATGTCCATGCCTGTGGATCCGGCAGGGCCTGTGTGTTGCAGTGGACTGTGCCAGCCTGCACATGGCTTGGCCTCTGTGGCTAGCTGCCACTGCCCCCTGCACCACATGTACTCGTGCGCCAACATGCTGGCATGAGCTTCTCTCAGAAAAAGCAGATGACCTGATTGCAATGTGGCAGTACGGGACTGCATTTGGGGGACTTGGCTGTAGGTATGCCCATTGTTGTGGTGTGTGTGCGGTGTTGGGTAACATATGGGTGTTTCCCCCATGCTTATGTTCCCTGCAATACAGGGGTGTCTGCTCTATCTTTGTTTAGTGGTGGGTAAAATATATGGACTGGGCTGGTAAGTGCCCCAGCTGGGATTTGAACCTCTGGCCTTCTAGTCCTAGAGGTCATGGCTATGTCCTCTGCACCACAGAGACAGTGCGGCCCCTGGAGGTAGTAAACCTGGCAGGATGGAGTCACAAACCCTGCTGTATGCAATTGTACTGTGGGCTCCTTCACCCTGTGTGGTGACAAACGTGCAAATAAAACCCGGGAATGACCACGGAACAAAGGGGGAAAACATATACCCAAGCTGGGCAACAGTGATATTAATGGGCAACCCAAGCTGGGCAACAGTGATATTAATGGGCAACCCTAGATAACACTCCCAGGACAGCTCCAGAAAAAGGGAAATGTTTTTTGGACGAGTCTCCGCTCCGTACACCTTTCCATAAATCATTTCTTTTTTTTGGAGCTTTCCTGGGTGTGTTATCTAGTTTTGCCCATCACTATAACTGTTCCCCAACTGAATTACTATTTTTCATATTTTTGTGGTGGTCATTTTCTATTTATAATTGCACTTTTGTGCTGTGCACATGTATCACACTGCTCACGTTCTGCAGGTTTCCCCGGTTTTGCTGTACATTGCTGACGTAAATGGTTTCTCTTCCCTTTAAATGCATTCTAACGCGAGTGATTCACTCGCGCTATTTTTTTTTTGGAAATTCAGCCCCGATAATGTGCGGGGCACCTCTCCCCTCCCCTTCCCCGCCCATTAACCCCTTCTCTCCGCCCCTCCGGGGCCTTCCTCCGCCCTCCGTTAGCCTTTCCACGCCTCTATCGGACATTTGCGGGCACGTACTTGTGCGGCACCCGTTACTGTGACGCGCAAGTGTGCGGGGCTTCATCGCACGTTTGTGGGGCGTTTAAGCACTCTTAAGTACCGCTTTTAGTGCGCTATTTTGCGCCGCGCTAATTAGCGGTTTTTAGTAAACATGCCCCTTACTGTGCTGGTTTTCTTTAAGGCTTCAGACACTTCTTAAAACAGGTTACTGAATAGCACAGTTCTTTTAAAGATAACTCTGGCAATTCCACTCTGTCTCTTTCTTACAGAGGACTCACAAGAAATCTTCAGTCAAAGCACCTAGCTTCACTACCAGCAGAGTCTCAACCAACACCGTTCAAAACCTCTCCAAATCAGGGTATTCACTTACTTAGCCTGATGTCCCTAAAACCCAGCTCCAGTTCCACTCTTCAGAACAATGTATCACCAATTGATACTTTTACAATAGCATAAACAGCACATCCTCTCCAGACCCAGCCCAAACTGTTGTTTTTCTCTCTGTTCAAAAAACAAACCTCTCTCTCATCAAAACAAAACAAAACAAAACAAAAACTTTCTTTCTGTTGTCTAGGAGACGATGACTCTGCTGACATCATCAATTTGTTTTCTAGATCCCTTAGCCAATCAGAGGCGTGTTTATGGAATATGCAGATGAAGCAGTAGAACCCATTCCAAATTCTGCAGGAAAAATTCAGTTTTATTCTCAACTGCATGTTTCATTAAAATGAATGGCACAATCTCAATTTGGATGTTTCACACATCAAAAACCCCTCTAAACAACCCAAAATCTACAATCCTTTAAAACTTATCTAACTCAAACATTCCATCACCTCCAAATTCAAATCCACACAGTCCTCAGGCGCTGCACACTCTAGCAAAAAAACTTAACCCCTTAAGGGTGGGTTACACACACATCTCCCCAAGTGTTCATGTGCAGTATGACTTCTGCAACACTGTCTCTGGGACATGTTCAACAGAGCTTCATGTGTGTGGAGGTCCTAGGTATTTTGGTGGTGGCCTACACGTGCACCTTTCCCCGACATTGTACCATCAGCCAACACCAGGGTATCAATGCATTTCACAGGGCCTTTATGTGTACAAATCTCCACTTGTGCACATACAAGCCATATGATACTGCTGGCAAGCACACCTTAGCATACTGTGTGTGTGTGGGGGGGGGTTGGGTTGGCTGTGTGATGATACAGTGTTCAGGCTTTTTACATTTTCATGTGGTGTGAGGTGTCTGTACACCTGGGGGGCAGTGGTGACTGTGCTATCACTACCTTACTGCTGTTTACCGTGTGACCATTGTGGACATGTGTTGTGTGTTGGGAGCAGAACTGTGTCTTGTGTTCTGACATACCACTGTTGACCTGCTTTTTTGTATCACAGATATCGCCATAATGTGGACATGCATCAACAGTGGCGTGACATGGTGACATGGTGATTCTACATATTTCACTGCCATTGTCTCTCTTCACTGTGACCTGTTATGGCCTTTGAGTGGCTCAGGGGATCCGAGACATACACCTGATGCAAGCACAAGGTAGTTTGCACCTTTTGGGAATGACATCAGCCTTTACATGTTAATGATTTACTGTTTGTCTCATATACATTTCGTGTTGGCTCTCTGTTCAAGAACGCTGATGCACATAGGATGGAGCTCTGAAATGCCTGTATAACATGGGCATGGACAGGACCATATCCATGTGACACCAGTGTCTATGGTTCCAATTCAAAATGTCCCCAACATGCGATGTGTTTTGTGTTGTGATCATGTCATGTTTGCCTGTGTGCTCCTTTATTTATTTATTTTATTTATTTAAACAATCATTTATATACCGCACCTTCCATAGATCAGTTGCGGTTTACAGAGAACAAGAACTGCACAGATCGGGTCTATTTTACATGGAACATCGAATTACAAGGAACAATATAAGTGAAGACATGATAACAGTATAATAGTAATGATAACAATAACAATAACAACAACAATATGATAACTATATACAATATACAATAATAACTATGTACATTTGAGGTTTCATAGGTGTTAGGGATTAAGACGGGGTTATATTTTCATAATTGTAATGTCCTGGTATAAACCTGTTGGTTGTGTGAACAGGGTTACATTATTAGCCATTGTCTAATAGGTGGGAAGAATTGTCTATAGGGCCATAGTGTGTGGTGAATAGGTGTGTTTTCAGTTTTTTTCGGATCTCTTTAATGTCATTTAATGATCTTAGTTCATCTGGGAGGGAGTTTCAGAGTGTGGGGGCTGCATGCAAGAAGGCTCTATTATTGGTTAACTTTTTGGCTTTTGTAAAGTCGTTTGGGGTTGTTAGCTTGTTTGAGTGGCCTTTTCTGTGGGTGGGTTTAGGAGGTTCTTTTTTGATAATTTTGTTGAGTGTAGATGGGGCCATATCATTTAGTGCTTTAAAGGTAGTTATTATAGTTTTGTGGATTATTCTACTATGAATTGGTAACCAGTGTAGATATGCAAGTATGAGTGTTATATGTTGGAATGGGTGTGCTTTCATTATGGTTCTGGCAGCTGCGTTTTGTGCTAGTTGAATTCGTTTAATATTTTGTCTTGTTGTACCTAGTAGGGTGAGGTTAGCAAAATCAAAATGCGGAGTTATGATGGCCTGTATTATACTGATGAAATCTTGTGTGTATACCAGTGGGCGTAGTTGCTTAAGAATTTTAAGCTTAAAATAGATTTTCTTTGTAGTATTTCTGATGTGTGTGTTCATGCTAAGATGAGAGTCGAGTATGACACCTAGGTAGCGCACTTCATTTTTTATTTTGATCTCCTTGTTTTGTAGTGTAATATGAGTTGGGGGTTTATAGGATTGATTTCTATTATGTGTTTTTTAATGTTTGACTCTCTGCAATTTGTGCTGATGTTGCAAGACGCATACCAATACAATATTTATCCTCTTCTGACACAGGGCAGAGAACAAATGAGATACATCTATTACAGTGCATCTGGCATCGCCATCACCCACCTGTTGGGGGACACAACACCATGGAACTTTCCCTGGAAAATGGTGCCATAGGATGTTTGACCTCTGCGAGTGGGACACATGCCTAGGATGGACAGTATTATTTTTGGATTGCTACTTTGGTCATGACAGACGTATCCAAGACACTGCTGCTGCCATGCTCTGGCTGGGAGTCATGCTCATCGAAGGAGACACACAGGACCTTTCATGTACTGTGGCATATTGGGATATGACACTTGACTATGCATGCCCAGGGTTGCAAGGATAGTCTTAACCTGATGTGTTGGATTGCAGATACGCTTTGCACTTTGCACACTGTGTACTGGTCCCCACGTGTGCAGCAGGGACTGACATTGTCACTGTATGTTGTACATTCCTCCACAGTTGTGTTGTTGTGTTTTGGCCAAGTGTGTGACATGGAACACAGGATACACTCATCTGTTTATTTATTTATTTATTTATTTAACAGTATTTCTAAACCACCTTATCTTATTAATCAAGGTGGTATCACAGCAAACAATCGGGTAAAGTGAGTGTGTTATACATGCAGTGAGGGTGAAATTTAGTTGAGTGTGTGTTGTATTGTGTGCGAGATTAGTTTGAGCTATGTACAAAGTGAGCTATATACAGTGGGGCTATAAAACATTTTCTATACATACAGTGTTAGGCGGTATCATGTGCTGTTATATATTCTCTGAGGTTATGTGATGTGTCCATAGTGTTCTATGAACAGCATGGTCTTCAGCTGTTTTCTAAAGTCTTTGAGGTCTGTATTTGCCCTCAAATCGTCCGGTAGTTTGTTCCATATTGTTGGAGCAGCCATGGAGAGTGCTCTGTCTGTTGTGTCCTTGCGTGTGTGTTTGTATTCACTTGGGGTGCTGACTCGGTTGTGTGTTTGTTTTCTTCTAGGACGTGTGCTGGTGTCTGATTGTATGAGGGTGTGCAGGCTGTTGGCTGATGTGTGCTGATTTATCTTAAATAGGTTTATGATCGTTTTGTATCTGATGCGTGCACTGATTGGGAGCCAGTTGTAAGTCCTTTAAGATAGGTGTGATGTGCTCCTGTCTTGCAGTTCTGGATATTATTCGTGCTGCAGTGTTTTGTGCCAGTTGGAGTGGCTTGAGGGCTTGTTTCGGTAGTCCAAGGTATATCGGATTGCAGAAGTCCAGAAGTGGGGTTATCAGTGCTTGACAGACGGTACGGAAGTGTTCGGGGGCGAGGAGTGGTTTCAGTTTCCTGATGATTCGCATCCTGTAGTAGGCTTTTTGGATTGTTTTGTCTATGTGTGGCTTGAGATTGAGTTTATTGTCCAGAGTAACTCCGAGGTATCTAACTTCTGATCTTATTGGTATAGTAGTGCTTTGTATCTTTATATTTGGTGGGTGTATGAAGCTTTGGTTCCGAGTGATGATTAAAGCTTCAGTCTTGTTGTAGTTGATTGCGAGGTTGTTGTTTTGACACCAACTCGTCATTTGGGTAAGGCAGTCTGTTATCTTAGAGAAGTCCGGGTTGTCGATTGATATCGGGGTGTATATCATGATGTCGTCTGCATATATTGTGTATTGAATGTTGTTCTCTTTCATGATGTTGCATATTGGTTGGATGTAGATGTTAAATAGGAGTGCTGAGAGTGCGGATCCTTGAGGTACTCCTTGACGGACATTTATGGGTCGGAGGTGTTGTGTCCCACCTTGACCTGTAGCTGTCTTTCGGTTAGGTATGAGTGGAACCATTTCAAAGTGATACCGTGTATGCCAGTGTTCTTTAGTCTTTCCAGGAGCGTGTTGTGGTCCACTGTGTCGAAGGCTGAGGAGATGTCGATGAAGATCATTATGATTCCATTCCTGGTGTTGTCAATTATTCTTAGGATGCTGTCGAAGAGGTAGATCAGTAGCGTTTCGACTCCATGGTTGGGACGAAAGCTGTGTTGGTTGTCGTCAAGTGTTTTGTGTTTGTCGATGTGTTCCTGAAGTTGTAGTTGAACCGTTTTTTTGATGATTTTTGCCAGGAAGGGTATGCTGGAGATTGGTCGGTATGCTGCTGGATCTTTTTTGTCGAGAGTTGTTTTCTTTGTGATTGGTCTTACTGAGGCGAGCTTTAGTTGCTTTGGCATGTTTCAACACAAGCATACAGCCATGCATGTGGCATAGGGGGAACGATGGAGAGGTCCTGTTGTCTATGTCCACCTACTCTCCACCTGGACATGATACAGGTTTTGCCACAACACAGCTTTAATGCACACCAGCATCCTGGATTGATGTTTTCAATCACCAAGGGTGTTTCCGTGCATGTGTGGCATCACTGTATCATGTTGAAATGTCGATGGTGCATGTGCATATGACTGACTATGTTGGGGAAACACAGCACATGGCAATATGGCTTTTGTGTGGTTTACTGTAACATGTTTGCCCTTAATTTCCATCTCTATATACTGTTTCTTGTGTTTGTTTACTGTACAGACGTGTCTCTCTGCATTGATTTACAAACCTTGCATTGCATGTCTGCACAGTCCTATTTATCCCCTGAGGTAACAACACTCACATTGCCCCATTATATTTGGAGTGTCGCAGTGTGAGTGTCCATTGTCTTCCTTCAATTGTGCATTCCATGTACCGTGATATATGTGTACAGACACTGTCTACACACCAACCAGTGCAGGGGCACCTCCTGCATGGTGTTATCTCTGCATGTTTCTGCAGGTAGTTTTCATTTGAATTCTGTCTGTGTTCATGTGCCTCTGCTACCTGTTAGCATATTCTCATTGTGCATTTGATGATTGTTTAGGGTTACATTGTTGCAGCTTGGATTCCTATATCAGGCATTATGTGAGAGCTGAAACATTACTTTCAATACGTGTTTTTAAAGTTACAACGTTTTAACAACATATGCTGTTTTCATTTGTGTGCCTCCTGTGTTGCCAGATAGATATGTTTTAGGGAACAGATCATGATTGATGTGTGTTGGTCCCTCATCATGCACCGCCTACTGTCTACATGCACTCATATGCGAGTAACACATTTGAGGCATGCAGCAGCATGTGGGGAGTGGGGGCCTAATGCATAGTGCATACCATGCATGTGCTGCACATTATGTCTCTGCCCTTCATTTGTAGATGGGCCAGTGACCTTTCTGTAGGATGTGGGTTGCTGCCCTGCTAAATGTGTTTCCGTCTTTCACCTGGGATCCACTCACCTTGATATTATGATGGCGGTATCTACACTATCTGTGAAGATGAACCCAAATAAAAATAAAATGTGCTTGATATACATTTGTCTCTGCTGCTGCTTGATCATGGTGACAAACATGCAATACAATGTGTGCCTTTGAGTACGTCCTGACTCATTGTGACCCAGAGACTCCAGAGGGTTTTTGGCAGTGTCACTGGAAGTAGATTGCCAGGCCTTTCTTCCAAGGTAATGGAGGGTTATGTGACTTGCCCAAGGCCACATGGAGTGCTAGTGGGAATTGAATCCTGGTTGCTTGGTGACCAAGCCAGTTTTCTAACCACTAGACTACTCCTCCACTCTTTGATCACATCGACACTTGTATCTACTGATTTGCTGGTCATGTACATGGCCCACCTGTGCTCACATCCTTGTATGGTGGCAGCTGTGTATCTGCCAGCCATTTGCCACAACACTGGGTATTACAGGTTCCCATGCACACCCTCCCCTTGGAGTACTATTTTTGCATTGTGCTCAGTATGCTCACTGTGGTTGTTTGGGGTTGTGGTTACAGGCATGTGTTATAATGCCATAAGTTGCAGGTTTGATCCCCACATGTGGTTTATTTTTTTCTTTTCTGTTGTGCTAACATGACCATTAGGTACCAGCAGGTTCATCACCTCTACACACACCCTTCCCTCTCTTCACTGTACACCAAGGTGTGCCCTCTGTGCTGCCTAGCCATCACATATTAGCTGTTACATAGGTCTCTTTCTTTATGGCGTTTACATGGCAGTCCGCTTGGGGGTTTGGTATTGCTGTGGTTCAGCTGGTGTGTGGTACACCTGTTTGCATGTTCAATTATCTCCTGTCCTGTTCCAGATTTTGCACCAGCTCCACAGAGCATCCTCTGCTGCTCTTGGGGTTTAGGTTCTTTCCTCTTTTGCATGCTGTATCCACTGCATAACATTTCATTGTGTGTGTGCATGTGTCTCTGGTCCCAATTACAGACTGTGATCTGATCTGTACACAGCAGATCTGCATGTGCATTTGGTCATGGTTACTGTTAGGGGTTTGCCTGTCCTGACAGCCAGCAGGCGTCTTGTGTGATGCCCTGCACTATTTTTGTATGCAGCCTTTGCTAATGAGCTCACATTGGTGGTGTGGCCTACCGGTTTGTGCATTGCCATTTGTGGTACTGGTCATAGGTTTGATTCCTCTCTGTTCTCTTTCATTTGTATGCCTGTCCTGCAGAACTACTTTTCATTCCTGTGACAGTCATATCTGTGCAGATATGTGTTGTGAGCACATTGTACCCTCATCACAGTTGTGAACCATCCTTCTGTCCATCTACGTGTGTCTGGCAGCTGTGTGCCATCCTACCCTGATGTGCATGCTGCTACCCCATGTCCTGCACTCCTACACATTCCTGCATTGCAGCTCTCCCTGGTTGCCTCTCCTGTGTGTGCTCTGCATAGCACTGCTACTCCACTGTCATCCTGACATTCCACCTATCCTGCCACTTCTGCCTCCTCTGCTGCACACATCTTCCCATCCTCTGCCACACACTGTCATTATTGCATGGTACATTACCATCGCTCTGTGCATAGCTACAGCTGCCCCCAATATGTTTGTCCATTTTTCTAGCTGCCACGTGGGCTGGAGGCTGATTTGTGTGGTCCATCAGCTCTGATCTACGTCCTTCCATTACTTATGCATTGTCTTTCCTTGTTGCTCTGTGCAGTGTTTGGATTACATGTGTGTTTGGCACATACCTCTCTTGCCCTTCAAATTGGGGGACCTTACTGCTCTTGGCCAACGTTTTTGGGTTCACCTATACATCCTTGGGGCATCTTACGCCACACTTTCTATTCAGGCAGCTTATGGGGTGCCTACTATGGTGCCTTGGGAGTTAGCAACCTTTCAACATGGCCTCTGGGGCACATTATAACCCACCTTCACTGAAGTGGTTGTTTAGGATGTGCTTTCTGGTACACCCTAAAAGGTGCATTAATTTATGGCACAAGGGTGCAGTTATTTTTAGATGGCAGCACAGATTGTTGTACAGTTGCAAGCAGAAAAGGGAATTGCCTCTGCCAACCTTATTCATTAGGCACACTGGGGACTTGAACTCATGACCCCTGCACCATCAGTCAGTGTATTAACCATTGTGCTACACCACTGTTCCTGTTTGCACGTCAGAGCGCCTACTTAAGATTTCCATGTGTTAACATGCACAGTGCTGCCATCAAAAACAGTGCTGTAACCTTGTGGTGCCTCATAGGGCACCCTATAAAGCGCCCTATAAGACGCCCTATAGGCAACATTCTAGGGTGCCTTGGCGGAAAGTGTACTTTATAATATGCCCTCTGGAGTGCCTTATAGGGCACCTTATGTGGCACCTTATGTTACAGCACTTTGAGGGTGTGTTTGCTGGCAGCACAGATTTAAATTAAAAAAGTATTATTGTTCAATAAGCCCACTTGGGAATCAAACTCATGACCCCTGTACCATCATTCAGTGTATTGACCATTGTGCTACACCACTGTTCCTGCTTGCATGTCAGTACACCTACTTAAGATTTCCATGTATTAACATGCGCATTGCTGCCATCAAAAACAGTGCTGTAACCTTGCAGTGCCTCATAGGGCACCCTATAAAGCGCCCTATAGGCAACATTCTAGGGTGCCTTGGCGGACAGTGCACTTTATAATATGCCCTCTGGAGTGCCTCATAGGGCGCCTTATGTTACGGCACTTTGAGGGTGTGTTTGCTGGCAGCACAGATTTAAATTTAAAAAGTGCTATTATACTTAAAGCCCACTCGGGAATGGAACTCATGACCCCAATATCATCAGTCAGTGTATTAACCATTGTATTACACCTCTGTGGTTATGTTTGCAGCTCAAGGCGCCTACTTAAGATTAACACGCATTGACGCGTGCTGATCCCTTTCTTGGGCGCTAACACGCTCAGCGCACATTATCGCGCGATAACGCGTGCTTGCTACGTTTAGACCGGAACGCCCATTCCTTTTATGGCATCCTGCGCACTAACGCCGGGCTCACGTTAAGACGGTTTAGTAAACATACCCCCAAGTCACTCATGAATAGCAAAATATGACCTTGAGAATATACCACCGGAATTTAAAGATTGCCTGAAAAATAGATTTGCTGCTTATTTACAAATGACAGAGATCCAGAAGAGTTATAGGATGACATCAAGGAGGATGTGTTGAAAGAAAGTGAGAAATCTCTACAGAGGGGGAAGAAGCAAAGATGGCCAAAATGGATGACTGAACAAACTCTGAAAATTGCCCAGAAATGCAGAGAAGCTAAAGTGAAAGAAGAAAGAGAGGCAATTGTAGAACTCAACAGAGATTTCCAATGTGCAGCAAGACAAGACAAGGAGAAGTACTACAATGACACATTCAAGGAAATAGAATCAGAAACTATTAGAGGAAGAACAAGATTGCCTTCCCTGAAGCTACGACAGTTAAAAAAAAAATCCCAGCCTCAAATTGGAATGTTGCAAGATGCTCAAGATTCTATGTTGAATGATGCTGAGAAGATCAAGAAAAGGTAGATAGAATATACAGACGTATTATATGATAAAGATCAAGTGGACCAACAGCCATTTCAATCTCTATAATATGATCCGGAACCATTTGTGATGAAAGAAGTCGAAACAGCATTGAAAGCTTTATCAAAGAACAAAGCACCAGGCATTGATGGCATTCCCATTGAAATATTACAGCAATCTGATGCAGCTGTTACCATACTTACAAGGCTCTGCCAGGAAATTTGTAAGGCAACATCATGGCCAACTGACTGGAAAGGATCTGTGCTTATACCAATATTAAAGAGAGGTGATAGAACTGACTGTGGAAATTATCGCACAATTCCTCTGATCCCACATACCAGCAAGATTCTACTGCAGATTATTCAGCAGAGACTACAACCATACCTGGAACAAGAACTGCCTGACGTGCAAGCAGGGTTCAGGAAAGGGTGAGGAATGAGAAACATCATTGCGGATGTGAGATGGATCCTTGAAAAGACAAAAGAATACCAAAAGGATATCTATATGCATTTTATTGACTACAGCAAGGCTTTTTACTGTGTAAACCATGAGAAACTCTGGGCCTTGTTAAGAAGCATGGGTATACCAGAACACCTGATTGTTCTCCTTGCACAACCTTTACATTGATCAAGAAGCAACAGTTTGAAGGGAACAAGGAGAAACAGAATGGCTTAAAATCAGCTAAAGTGTATAACAAGGTTGAATACTTTCCCCTTACCTGTTTAATTTATTTGCATAACAAATCATCAGAGAAGCAGGACTGTATGAAGACAACAGAGGTGTGAAGATTGGCGGGAGACTCATCAACATCCTGACTGACTGAAAGTGAAGAGGACCTGAAACATTTGCTTTTCAAGATCAAAGAACATAGTCTTAAAATAGGCCTGCATCTTAATATAAAGAAGACAAAGATCCTGACAACTGGAAAAATCAATAAGGTCATCATTGATAGAGAAGAAATTGAAATAGTGACCACTTTAATCTCTGTGATCAACTATCAATAAAGAAACAACAAGCAGTCAAGAAATCAGATGACGCATTGCTCTTGGCAGAATGTCTATGAAGAATCTAGACAAGATTCTTAAGTGCCGGGATGTTTGTCTCCATACAAACATTAAACTCATTCAAGCCATGGTATTGATGATAACAAAATCTGCAATAGAGTAGACACCCAGGAAGGTGTAGATAACATGAGGAGGGATCTAGCTAAGCTTGAAGAATGGTCTAGAATTTGGCAGCTGGGATTTAATGTTAAAAAATGTAAGGTCATGCATTTGGGCTGCAGCAATCCAAGGGAGCAATACAGTATAGGAGGTGAAGTACTTTTGTCCACTAAAGAAGAGCCGGACCTAGGCGTGGTTGTGTCTGATGATCTTTAAGTAGCTAAACAGGTAGAAAAGGCGATGGCAAAAGCTAGAAGGATGCTTGGGTGCATACGGAGAGGAATGGCTAGCAGAAAAAAGGAGGTGATAATGCCTCTGTATAAGTCTTTGGTGCGACCTCATTTGGAGTATGGTGTGCAATTCTGGAGACCGCACCTTCAAAAGGATGTGAACAGGATGGAGTCGGTGCAGAGGGTTGCTACTAAAATGATTAATGGGCTTCATTATAAAGCATATGAGGACAGACTTAAGGATCTTAATATGTACACCTTAGAGGAAAGACGGGATAGAGGTGATATGATTGAGATGTTTAAATACCTCCGTGGCATAAATGTTCAGAGAGAGCCTCTTTCAATTGAAAGCAAGTTCTGCTACGAGGGGACATGGGATGAGGGTGAAGGGAGATAGATTCAGGAGTGATATGCGGAAATATTTCTTTACGGAAATAGTAGTGGATCCGTGGAATAGTCTCCCAGTGGAGGTGGTAGAGATGAGGACAGTAACTGAATTCAAAAAAGCATGGGACCAACACAGAGGATCTCTAAAGGTAAAAAGTGGACAGTTGTAGTTGTTGTTATGGAAGGACAGACTAGATAGGCCATGTGGTCTTTTTCTGTCATGTTTCTATGTTTCATCATACTGATGCGAAAGTTGGATAGTGAAAAAAATAGACGGGAAGAAAATTGATGCCTCTGAATTATGGTACTAGTGACAAATACTGTGTATGCCGTGGACTGCCCAAAGAACAAACCAGTTACTACTAGAGGAGATCACACCTATGCTTTTCTTTAGAAGCTCAGATGACAAGACTTCGACTTTCATACTTTGGACACATCATGCAAAGAGAGAGATCATTAGAGAAAGACAGCATGCTTGTTAAGGTAGGTCAATGCAAAAGAGGAAGGCCAGGAATGAGATGGATCAATAGCAATAACAGCAGCTATGGGTACCACTCTGTCAACAATGAGCCACCTGACTGAAGACTGAACACAGTTTAGGACTACTATACAGAGGGTCACCATGAGTCGACACCGACTCGATGGCACAATAACAACAGACTAAAGTTCACCAGTAACAACAGATTAAAGTTCACCTTTGAATCATACTTTAATCAGGTCTGTGTCCAATTCTATTTGAGTCAGAGGATTGTAGATTACACTGGCATGGATGGACATACCAGTTCCTCTTTTCAAGGTGATACACAGTGTTTCCTCTTTTCCCCACATACCCCAGATTTCAGCAGTTGTAGTATTTTTGAAATACAGTGCTAGTCCTTTGCTTTTTCTGTCATCTCCACATCTTCTAAACAGGTATGACAAAATCCCATTCATGAGACTCGTTGAACTATGTCTGCTTAATGACTACAATGTTTAAATCCTTTTTTATCATGAAAATTTATTGCCTAGACAGTATTTGTACTCAGGACCGTACCTAGCCCTGCACATTTTAGCTGTCTGCCGTTGCCTGCTACCGCCACTTTTTCTTCTCTCAGCGGCGGCAGGCAACGGAAGACAGCTAAAATGTGCCCCTTAAGCCTTCTCACGGCACGCTAAGCAGATATGTTCCTCCCTGATCTGCAGGGAGGGACAGATCTGCTTAGAATGCCGGCGACTTGCACATCGGGTGCACCTCTTCTCTCTTGCCGCATGGGGGGGGGGGTGCACACCCAATGTGCAAGTCACACAGGGCGCGATTTGCACTCGGTACGACCCTGTTTGTACTTATGACTTTCCAGACGTTTTTGGATAGATTGCTTATTTTTGTATTTTTTTTCTCTTCTCCTCTCCTTTGTTGTTAATGAATAAATTAAGATAATTTCTTTTGCTGTTTCCTCCTCTATTGTAAGGCTATTGTTAGGGCTGACATCCTGAACTCATTTTCTTCCCTCTGCCACCCTCTGACTAGTTTAAATACTTGTCTGCATATTGTTTGAATTTTTAATGTAGAAACATTTTTTTATGCCGCAGAAAGACATGGGTCATCATTACAGTATAGCTTCTAATTAATAATTCCTATAATTAATATAGTACCACTGGACATATGCAGCACTGTGCAGTAGTGATAGGTATTCAGGATTAATATGTCCTTGTCCCAAAGAGTTTACAATCTATGTGGGTAACTGAGGCAATGGGAGATAAAGTGACTTGCCCAAGGCCACAAGGAGTGTCCGTGGCAGAAGAAGACTTTGAACCCTGAGCATCCTGGTTCTGAGTCCATTCTTTTAATCACTAGGCTACTTCCTATCATCATTCTATCTATTGTTCCAGTCTTCTGTTTATATCAGGCATGGAATCACATATTGAAGCTAGTTATATAACACAGCTTTTGTTCTACCATGAGCAGGTAGAACTTCTAAATATAGTTTTAACTGTGGGTTTACGTTTCTCCCCCAAATTCTTGAAGTTCTTTGCACTGCAGAGGTGCTGTTTTCTTGTTCCTGGATGGATTACAATAATTTTGGAATCTTAATTTCTTCTCTGATTTTGCTCAGCATTTAGTTGTATTCCTGTTAGCCAAAGATTCTGTGAGTCATTTAGCCTTTCCTATCCCTTGAACCATGTTCCTATGTTAATGTCGCTGATGATAGGCAATCATATCACAGCGACAGGTTTATTTTGTAACCAAAGACTTTCTAATCCACAGTATTGTTGTTGGGGGGTTTTTGGCCACTGATGTCCTTGGATGCATGATACAAAATAAAATTGACATGCAGAATGAATAATAGTTTCTACAGTGAGTTCAGAAATTAGTAAGTATATTTGTACTAAGATTAATGACTGTGCAGGAGCTAAGTATTTGTTAGCAAGATAGACTATTTATCTTAATTTGTTACACCTCTCTGTCAAATACTATGACATCCTGCAGTGTATGATCAGGCTTCAATGATTCTCACAGGATGTTTACTTCAAACATAGCAGTTTTTAGAAAGGGGATTTGAATTACTGTTGGATGCTGCAGAAATGATATGGGACAAATATCTTACATATGCAGAGCAAGTAGCAGATTAATATCAGGTTTCCAAAACATCTTCTGTCATAAAGGGGATTTTTTTGTTGTTGTCGTTTAAGTGCCATCAAATCAATGTTGGCAACCCAGCAGCCTCTGGGTTTTCTTGGAAAGGAATGACTGGAAGTAGATTGCCAGGACTTTCTTCCAAGGCAATGGAGAGTAAAAGTGACTTTCCCAAGGTCACAAGGATTGCTAGTGGGAATCAAATGCTGATGTCTTCATTATTAGGCTGTTGCTCTACCCACTAGACTACTCCTCCACTCCTCTAAAGGGGAATATTTGACTGATGCAAATTGCAATGCATGCCTTCAATTCAGTGCTGACTTCTGGTGTCTGGGCTGCTCTTGGGTTTTCTTGGCATTGTGACCAGAAGTAGATTGCCAGGCCTCTCTTCTGAGGAGGTTGAGGGTTACGTAACTTGCCCAAGGCCACAAGGAGTACTAGTGGGACATAAACCTTAAGAGTATGTTTACCAAACTGCAGTAATGTTACCCGCGTTAGGTTCCGCGGTAATGGTATGGATGCCCATATAAAGGAGTGGGCGGTGCATCGTTAAAGCAAGCCATGTCAGGTAACGTGCGCTACAAGGTGCTAAAGCACGGTACAGTGCATGGTACAGTGCATCATGGACCCACCGCGCGTGAACACCATAGCGGACAGGGAAGCAGCAGCGTGTCCGAAGGGGTTGCAATCTAAGGAACGCTGACAGTAGAAGATGCGCTGAGGGATGTTGTGATGGAGCTGACACTACTGAAGCTATGGAGTTAGGAGAAAACTCTGTTTCTTTAAAATAAACTGATTTACAGGGAATGCAGTTGCCAAGAAGTGCAGCTAGAGGGAGCAGGCATGAGGCTGCAGAAGGTAGGCTGACACACCCAGATTGCAATGATGCAATAGTTAATCAAACGTACCTGAGTAGTGGGCCAGAAAGCTCACTAGAGAAACGGCTTTATAAGCAGTGCTCGGTTAGGAGAATACAGATAGGACCACATAGAGAGAGAGTACCACAAAAAGAGAGGACCACGAATACAAAGAGGTACAGAAGCCCCTTCTACTAAGGAGAGAGAAAGGGGAAAGCTTCAACTAAGAAAGGAAAGGCAGTTAAGCTTGGAATCCTTACAGGGAAGGGACAACTTCCAGGAAGGACAAGCCCATGCTAAAAAGCTCCAGAAAGAAGTCTTCAGCGAAGACAGAGTAAGCAGGAGAGTGCCTGGTAGAGGGAATACCAGCAACACAAGTCTCAGAGAACAAAGGTACATTCACACTTCCTTTCCTAAATGTGAGCCAGGTCCTAGAAAGGTTTGTAAACCTGAGAGCCATAGCTATAAGAAACAAAGCTGGGAAAAGCTTTGCAAACCTGTGCAGAAGGTCCTAGATAAAAGCCATATTAATTGCTTACCATACCAGGTCCAGCCACACTGGAAAGCCCTGGAGAGAACTACTGAAGTGCAACCACTTTTGCCTAGGGAAAGCTCAGGCTTAGCAGAAACCATATCTGAACCAGAGGATATGCAAATAGAGCTGGTAGAACCAGAACCAGTGCTGCCTGAATACCCCTTGGACTGTACACTCTGTGTGGCTGAGAGTATAGAAGCTCTCACAGAGTTATAGCCTAAGACATGCTCTAGAATGCCTCTGTTTTGTTGAGCTGAAAAGAAGAAGCTTTCTGTGTTTATTTAACCTGTTTGTGTTGAAAAATCCTGCTTGAATGGAAAGGACTGTGAAGCTCTTATAACAGTTTTGGACTTTGTAAATACTTTGGTAGAAGCCCTGAAAGAAGGTGAATTCTGTTGTCTTCTTGAAGAACCTTAGCGCATCAAGGGAATAAAACCTTATATTTAACCCTGCACAAGGCTCACACAACTATTCTTTATAAAGAAAGGAACTACAAGGACCATAATACACCTGGTCTATGTTAGAATTTCCTACTTCAACAATTAATAAATGTCCACCCTGACCCTTCAGCACACTTCCACCGGGAGGAGTTGTGACATAATGGCGTAGTTTTTCGGATTTCCATCTGGGAAGCAAAGAAGAATATACCAATTCAGGAAAGAAGAACTGCCAAGTTTAAAGAAAGAAAAAGAGCACCAAGTGAGACAGCGAAGTGTTGCTGCCAGCACTGGTGGAGCGCTGAACGACAGACCGACACATCTTTTCTAAAAGCATGAGTCCATGCCTGATACAGGTAATAAGTAATTGGGCATAACCTGTGGCGGATTCAGGTGAAAAAGTCCTGAGAATCCAGTAAAAGTGGGACTGACAAAGGAGTTGCCAGTACCACACTTGTTGTTTTTTTTTCTCTCTGTTTTTCTCTCTATAGGAAGTATCCACCATGGAGCCAAAAGAGATCCTGCAATGGATGGCGGTGCAATTCAACAAGCAGCGGGAGATGGCTTACCACACGCAGGAACAGGCGGTGACAGCCATGCAAGCACAGCAAAAGCCCGTGCTTGAGTTAATGGAAGCTTGGTTGGCTAAACAGAGGATGGCGAGTGAACCAGTTCCAGGACTAGATACGGTGCCAACTAACTGTGTGGTAGGACCATGGTCTTACGAGACATTGACATTGGGAAAATTATCACCTAGTGATGACATAGATGATTTTCTTGAATCCTTTGATAGGATAGCCCATACGATAGGGTGGCCAAAGGAGCAGTGGACCATACGCCTGGCAACCTCGCTCACTGGAGAGGCGTTGTCTGCGTATAGGGCTATGCCCGCAGCTCTTGCCAACAATTACTTGGAAGTAACGAAGGCTATAAGAGATCGCCTTGGGTTAACTCCAATGGTGTACAACCGAATGTTAAGAGCTACCCGACTTAAAGCCGGAGAAACACCAAAAGCTCTATGTCAGAGGCTTAAAAGCCTAACAATAAAATGGTTGAGGCCCGAGGGTAAAACCATAGACACCATACTCTACACTATTGTACTACAGCAGTTTAAGGCTGCTGTGCCCAAAGAGGTGCAGACCTTCCTGATACTGCAGAATTGCCGTACCACTGAGGAAGCAATCCTCCTCGCAGAAAGATATTTTGAAGCGGAATTGGCTACTCACAAAGGTGGTGAGGCTTCAAAACCGGCCGCAGATGCTATGATGCAGTCATCAGAAAGGGTGTCAAGGTATAAATCCGGAGGTTTAAAAGCTGGTATAACTAAGCCCGGAAAGCACTTTGTGGAAAAGAGATGTTTTCAATGTGGGAAATTAGGGCATGTACAGAATGAATGTAAGGCGCGTACAGCACTAATAAGTGAAAATGCAAAAATGTTAAGAGAAGGATTTTTGTTAGAGGTTAAGGTACAAGGTATAACCACCACTGCTCTACTCGATTCGGGGGCAGATCAGAGCATGATCTCCAGGAAGCTCTGGCATGTTATAGAGGATCAAGCTGAGTCAGCACCGAACCGAGCAGAGGGAAAAGTGAAAATTAAATGCATTCATGGAGCCTCTTCTTTCTATCCAGTGTATAAATTGTTAGTAAAAGGATTAGGGATAGAAAAGGACATACTGGTAGCCGTAGTTCCCAAGTTGCCACACGATTTAGTGCTAGGCAGGGACTGGCCCCAATTTAAAAAGGGGCTGGAGAAGGGCCTATCTCCCCACGAAGCCCTTGTATCAACACGGACCCAGTCCAAAGCAGCCATTGTTCCCAGTCCACTCTTTGGAAAAGCTCCAAAGGCTGACCAAAAGGTAAAGAGACAGCCTTCAGGGACTGATACTATGGGTAAACCAAAATTTGTACTTAAGTTTTGCAAAATGTCTAATAAAGTCCAGAGTCCACAAAGAGCCTCATCCCAGGCAGCTGGATATGACTTACACAGTGCCGTGGAACAAGTTATTCCTAAGCATGGGCGGGCTTTAGTAGACACGGGCCTGCAAATAGAATTACCTATGGGATGTTACGGCCGCATTGTGCCCCGATCTGGGCTGGCCTTAAAACATTTTATAGATGTGGGGGTAAGGGTAATTGACCCAGACTATAGGGGGGCAATTAAAGTCTTGCTCTTCAACTTTGCCGAAGAAGACTTTGTGGTCAAAGTAGGAGATCGTATTGCACAACTTATCTGCGAGAGAGTCGGGTTTCCATTTTTAGAAGAAGTACCCATGGTAACACCTACAGGCCGCGGAACTGGAGGGTTTGGATCCACCGGTCGAACTGCCGTAAAAGGATTATCATCTACTTGCGAAGAAACAGTGGACGAAGATTTGGGCCCACAACTGGCCGAATGCAGAACCACACCCGAGCCAAGGATAAGTGAAGAACTCTCCCTGATACAGAGGCAAGAGTTGGTCAGAGTATTGGGGAAGTTTGATGACTTTCTGACACCCATGCTGGGCGAAACAGAGTTGGTAGCTCACGAAATAATAACGCCACCAGGTACAGTGATCAGACAAAGGCCCTATCGCCTACTTGAGGCCAAGAAACAAGAAGTGGTGGCTCAGGTGCACGAAATGTTAAAAATGGGGATCATTGAAGAATCCCGAAGTCCTTGGTGCAGCCCCATTGTTCTAGTGCCAAAACCCGATGGCACGATGAGATGCTGCATTGATTTTCGCCAGGTAAATGCTGTATCTATGTTTGATGCGTACCCCATGCCACGCATCGAGGAACTGTTAGATCGGTTGAGGCAGGCGAAATACTTCACTATGCTTGACATGACAAAAGGTTATTGGCAAATTCCCTTAACAAGAGCGTCACGTCCCAAGACGGCTTTCAGCACACCAGTGGGGCTTTTTCAATTCAGAAGGATGCCCTTTGGATTACATGGCGTGGCGGCCACCTGTCAGAGGTTGATGGATTTGGTCTTACGTCCACATCAAGAGTACGCCGTCGCGTACATGGACGACATTGTCATTCATAGCTCCAACTGGGACCAGCATTTGCCCCGAGTAAAAGCTGTGCTACAAGCAATGAGACAAGCAGGGCTAACATTAAATCCTGGAAAATGCATGTTCGCAGGGCAAGAAGTTAAATAATTGGGACACCTAGTCGGACGAGGTATGGTCAGGACACTGCTGAACAAAGTAGAAAGCGTTAGAGATTTCCCATTGCCACAAAATAAAAAACAGTTAAGAAGTTTTCTAGGGCTTATAGGATACTCTAGGCATTTCATCCCTCATTTCGCTGAGGAGAATGCCGTGTTTATGGACATGCTAAAGAAAAATGCCCCAAACCGGATACAATGGACCGCAGAGGCTGAGAAGGCTTTCGCAGCCTTGAAGGGGAAGCTTTGTAAAGCACCTGTATTGCGCAGCGTAGATTTTCGCCAACAGTTTATCGTCCAAACAGATGCCTCTGAAACTGGGTTGGGAGCCATTCTTTCCCAGAAACACGAGGGTATAGAACATCCGATTATGTTCTTAAGTAGAAAATTGTCACCGGCAGAGAAGAAATTTTCAACAATTGAAAGAGAATGTCTGGCTATTAAGTGGGCAGTCAAAGCCCTCAAATTCTATCTGACCAGGAGGAAATTTTTGTTGGTCACGGACCATGCACCCCTAAAGTGGTTGAATCAAATGAAGGACAACAATAGTCGCTTAACCCATTGGTATATGGCATTACAGCCGTTTGAATACAAGAAAGAGCACAGAGCGGGAAACCTGCATCACAATGCCGATGCCATGTCCCGGATTACGTGCTGTGCAGATGAAGAAGTGCCAGCCCGTAATATCTTAAGAGGGGGGGTATGTGATGGAGCTGACACTACTGAAGCTATGGAGTTAGGAGAAAACTCTGTTTCTTTAAAAGAAACTGATTTAAAGGGAATGCAATTGTCAAGAAGTGCAGCTAGAGGGAGCAGGCATGAGGCTGCAGAAAGTAGGCTGACACACCCAGAGTGCAATGATGCAATAGTAAATCAAACGCACCTGAGTAGTGGGCCAGAAAGCTCACTAGAGAAACGGCTTTATAAGCAGTGCTCGGTTAGGAGAATACAGAGAGGACCACAAGAAGAGAGAGGACCACAAAAAGAGAGAGGACTACGAATACAAAGAGGTACAGAAGCCCCTGCTACTAAGGAGAGAAAAAGGGGAAAGCTTCAACTAAGAAAGGAAAGGCAGTTAAGCTTGGAATCCTTACAGGGAAGGGACAACTTCCAGGAAGGACAAGCCCATGCTAAAAAGCTCCAGAAAGAAGTCTTCAGCGAAGACAGAGTAAGCAGGAGAGTGCCTGGTAGAGGTAATACCTGCAATGCACATCTCAGAGAACAAAGGTACATTCACACTTCCTTTCCTAAATGTGAGCCAGGTCCTAGAAAGGCTTGTAAACCCGAGAGCCATAGCTATAAGAAACAAAGCTGGGAAAAGCTTTGCAAACCTGTGCAGAAGGTCCTAGATAAAAGCCATATTAATTGCTTACCAGACCAGGTCCAGCCACGCTGGAAAGCCCTGGAGAGAACCACTGAAGTACAACCACTTTTGCCTAGGGAAAGCTCAGGCTTAGCAGAAACCATATCTGAACCAGAGGATATGCAAATAGAGCTGGTAGAACCAGAACCAGTGCTGCCTGAATACCCCACGGACTGTACACACTGTGTGGCTGAGAGTATAGAAGCTCTCACAGAGTTATAGCCTAAGACATGCTCTAGAATGCCACTGTTTTGTTGAGCTGGAAAGAAGAAGCTTTCTGTGTTTATTTAACCTGTTTGTGTTGAAAATTCCTGCTAGAATGGAAAGGACTGTGAAGCTCTTATAACAGTTTTGGACTTTGTAAATACTTTGGTAGAAGCCCTGTATGAAGGTGAATTCTGTTGTCTTCTTGGAGAACCTTAGCGCATCAAGGGAATAAAACCTTATATTTAACCCTGTACAAGGTTCACACAACTATTCTTTATAAAGAAGGGAACTACAAGGACCATAATACACCTGGTCTAAGTTAGAATTTCCTACTTCAACAATTAATAAATGTCTGTCCTGACCCTTCAGCACACTGCCACCGGGAAGGGCTGTGACAATGTGCAGACATGGTGCCACATGAGAAAAGGAGCCGTAGGTGTAAAGCCATAGACCACAGGCAGCTGATAACACAGTCTGGAATGAGGATGTGAGCCACAAGTAACACAGGAACACACACCATGAAATGTGTGCAGTGAAACAGCATGCAGAGGAGTATGCAAATATAATGGAAAGGCATCAGGGGTCGGTCTGAAGGGCCAGCTGTGTGGATGGTGTTCATATAAGGTTAAAATGGGCAGGGGATCCAAAAAGGAGTAAGAGGGACTTGAACCAGTAAACTAAAGAACCCAAACACAGCTCACTGACACCAATACCAAACCACTGAGCTACCTGCTCACCCAGACATACTAAAGAAAGGAGGCATATGTAACAGCTAGCATGTGATGGATAGGCTGTATGGAGGGGACACTGCAGTGTACAGAGGGCAGGGTGTACAGTGTACAGAGGGCAGGGTGTGTGGAGAAGGGACAAAGCCGCAGCCAATGTATGGTAAGGAGAGCAGAACAAATGAAAAGGAACCTGTGGGTCCAAAACCCACAATCTATGTTGGTTCCACACACCTTTGCGACCACTATTCCAAACAACCACAACAAGCACAATGCAATATGTTACACTAAGTGGCCATCGTGTCTGCTAGATCATCACAAAGTAATGTGTCCACACGCGTTGCTGAGAACGTGCGAAGCAGGGCATCTTACGTGCAGCGCGCACAATAATATGCATGACGTTAAAGAGCTTTCTACGTGCCTTATAAGATATGACTAGGCACCTTAGCATATGTGGTCAGATTATGACGCACAACAACGCACATCACAAACAGATGACACGCGCGCTATTGTGCACGCTGCAATGCACCTTACAACACTGCACACTACAGTAAACCACCTGTCCATTGCCTCTCCCCCCAATCAGTTTTAGGACTGCAACTGTACCCCAGCCCCCAACCATGGTCCGACATTAACCAGTAGCAGGCATAGGCAGCCTGTACCTGCTGCACCATGCCGGGTTTCCTCGCCATGCATGAACATAAGAACATAAGATATGCCATACTGGGTCAGACCAAGGTACATCAAGCCCAGTATCCTGTTTCCAACAGTGGCCAATGTAGGTCATATGTACCTAGCAAATTTCCCCACTGGGTCAAGCATTGATATCCTGGGTCCCTTTGTACTGGGTCAAGCATTGATATCCTGGGTCCCTTAATAATGGTTTATGGACCTTTCCTCCAGGAACTTGTCCAAACCTTTTTTTAACACAGCTACATTAACAGCCTTTACTACATCCTCCGGTAACAAATTCCAGAGTTTGATTACACGTTGAGTGAAAAAAATATTTTCTTTTTATTAGTCTTAAATAGTTTACCCTGTAGCTTCATTGTATGTCCCCTAGTCTTTCTATATGCTGGTAACGTAAACAATCGATCTACGTTTACCCGTTCCACTCCGTTCATTAATTTATAGACTTCTATCATATCTCCCAACAGCCGTCTCTTTTCCAGGTTAAAGAGCCCTAACCTTTTTAGCCTTTCTTCATAGGAGTATCCTTCCATCCCCTTTACCATTTTGGTGGCTCTTCGCTGAACCTTTTCTAATAACGCTATATCCTTTTTAAGACACGGCGACCAGAATTGAACACAATATTCAAGGTGCGGTCTCACCATGGAACGATATAGAGGCATTATAATATCTTTTGTTTTATTTTCCATTCCTTTCCTTATGATATCTAGCATTCCATTTGCTCTCTAGGCTGCCGCTGCACACTGGACTGAGGGTTTTAACATGTTATCCACAATGACCCCTAAATCTTTTTCCTGGATGGTGGTTCTTAATGTGGAACCTTGCATCGTGTAACCATAGTTTGGGTTGCTCTTCCCTAGGTGCATAACTTTGCATTTGTCCACATTAAGTTTCATCTGCCATTTTGATGCCCGGTCTTCCAATTTATCAAGATCCTCTTGCAATTTTCCACAATCCTCTTGGGTTTTAACAACTTTAAATAGTTTTGTGTCATCTGCAAATTTGATAACCTCACTCGTTATTCCACTTTCCAGGTCATTTATGAATATGTCAAAAAGCAGCGGATCCAGCACAGATCCATGGGGTACACCACTATTCACCTTTCTCCATTCGGAAAACTGGCCATTTAGCCCAACCCTCTGCTTTCTATCTTTTAACCAGTTCTTGATCCACAGTAGTACACTGCCTCCTATCCCATGACTCTTTAGTTTTGCCAAAAGTCTCTGATGAGGGACCTTGTCAAAGGCTTTCTGAAAGTCCAGATATACTATATCAACCGACTCACCTTTGTCCACCTGTTTATTCACACTTTCAAAAAACATAACAGATTAGTAAGACAACCTCTTCCTTGTCTAAAGCCATGTTGGCTGTCTCCCATTAGGCCATGACTATCTACATGCTGAGTAATTTTATTCTTTATGCTAGTTTCTACCATTTTTCCCGGTACTGACGTGAGGCTCACCGGTCTGTAGTATCCCGGATCACCCTGGAACCCTTTTTAAAAATTGGTGTTACATTGACGATCCTCCAATCTTCAGGTATTAGAGATGATTTTAATGATAGTTCACAGATTACTAATAGCAGGTCTGCAATCTCATATTTCAGTTCTTTCAACACCCTTGGATGTATACCATCCGGCCGAGGTGATTTGCTACTCTTCTGTTTATCTAATAGTTGTAATACATCTTCCCGATGTATCAATATTTCCTTCAATTCTTCCGCACCTTTAAATACCACTTCAGTCATGGGTAACATCCCTACATCTTCCTCATGCAAAGAATTCATTCAGTCTCTCCGCTATCGCCTTGTCGCCTCTTAGTGCCCCTTTAACGCCTCTATCATCTAATGGACCAACTGACTCTCTCACAGGTTTTTTGCTACGAATGTACTTGAAAAAATCTTTATTTTGCGTTTTTGCTTCCGCAGCAAGCTTCTTCTCAAATTCTCCCTTTGCCTGCTTTATCAATGCCTTGCATTTGACCTGCCAGTGCTTGTGCTGTTTCCAGGTTTCATCGTTTGGCTCTTTTTTCCATTTCCTGAAAGATGCTTTCTTGGCAACAACAGCCTCTCTGACCTCACCTTTAAACCATGCTGGCAGTTTTTTGGACTTCCTTCCATTTTTCTTAAAGCGTGGAATACAGCTGGCCTGGGTTTCCAAGATAGTATTTTTCAACACCCCCCAAGCTTGATGTATGTCTTTAACCTTTGCAACTGCTCCTTTTAGTTTTTTCTTAACTATTTTCCTCATTTTATCATAGTCTCCCTTTCGAAGTTAAAAGGTAGTAGTGTGGATTTCCTTACTATCCCTCCTCCACTAATTAAATCAAAGGCGATCATGCTATGATCACTATTGCCAAGTGGCCCCAACTCTCTTATCTCTTGCACTAGATCTAGTGTTCCACTAAGGACAAGGTCTAATATGGCTTCCCCTCTGGTTGGTTCATGAACCAGCTGCTCCATGAAGCAGTCATTTATGTCATCTAGGAACTTTAACTCCCTAGCATGTCCTGCCGTGACACTGACCCAGTCGATACCGGGGTAATTGAAATCACCCCTTATTATTACTGCGCTGTAACGTTTGTTAGCTTCCTTGATTTCTTTGAGCATTTCATCATCCATTTGTTCATTCTGGCCAGGCGGTCGATAGTACACCCCCACTGCCATCGCCTTCCCCTTTTTACATGGAATTTCAATCCATAGAGATTCTACAGCAAATTTTGTTTCCTGTAAAACTTTAATCCTTTCTGACTCAATGCCCTCTCTAACATAGAGCGCAACCCCTCCACCAATTTGATCAGCTCTATCATTACGATATAGTTTGTACCAAGGTATCACATTGTCTCACTGGTTGTCTTCCTTCCACCATGTCTCTGATATTCCAATCATATCTAACCTCTCATTTAGTGCTATATATTCTAACTCTCCCATCTTATTTTTTAGACTTCTAGCATTTGCATACAAGCATTTTAGAGACTGTATTTTATTCATATTAATTTGGCTATTGGTAGACATGGGTAATTTGGGATCTTTAAGCTCTGTCTGCTCCATACTTGAGGGCATTTGGGCTACTTTACTCTTTTTTGGAACCTCTCTGCTTTTGGTAGTATCCTTCAAGGATATATTCTTCCGAACCATTCCCTCTTGTGCGACTGATGACTTTCCCCTATTATCTAGTTTAAAAGCTGCTCTATCTCCTTTTTAAAGGTTAATGCCAGCAGCCTGGTTCCATCCCGGTTAAGGTGAAGCCCATCCCTTCGAAAGAGACCCTCCTTTCCCCAGAATGTTCCCCAGTTCCTAACAAATCCAAACCCCTCATCTCTGCACCATTGTCTCATCCACGCATTGAGACTCCTGAGCTCTGCCTGCCTTTTGGGTCATGCACGTGGAACGGGAAGCATTTCGGAGAACGCTACCCTGGAAGTTCGGGATTTCAACTTCCTACCTTAAAGCCTAAATTTAGCTTCCAGAACCTCCCTACCACATTTTCCTATGTCATTGGTACCGACATGTACCAAGACAGCAGACTCCTCCCCTCCTCTAGGTGACGCGTGAGATCCGCTACCTTCGAACCAGGCAGGCATGTCACCAGGCGATCCTCACGTCCACCAGCCACCCAGCTATCTACATGCCTAATGATTGAATCACCAACTAAAACGGCTGTCCTAACCCTTCCCTCATGGGCACATGGCTCTGTAGAAACGTCCTCGGTGCGAGGGGGTTTTACATCACCTGGAGGACAGGTCCTAGTTACAGGATAACTTCCTGCCACACCAGGGTGATGCTCTCCTGTCACATGACCTCTCTTCTCCATGGCAACAAGGATGCTGCCAGACTGGAGGTGGGACTTCAGGACTATATCCCTGTAGGTCTCATCTATGTACCTCTCTGTCTTTCTTATGTTTTCCAAGTCTGCTACTCTAGCCTCTAGAGAACGGACTCGTTCCCTGAGAGCAAAGAGCTCCTTGCACCTAGTGCACACGTAAGACCTCTCACCAACTGGGAGAAAATCATACATGTGACACTCAATGCAAAAGACTGGAAAGCCCCCATCTAGCTGCTGGACTGCTGTCTGCATTTAGTTTTAAGTTTTTGTTTAGATCTTTAAGTTCTTTACTTACTAAGGGTTTGCTATGTATATTTATACCAATAAAACTGTACCTAATACGTTTAATATACCTTGTTCACCTGAAGCTTAATTAAACTCAGGTCTTTAGTGTATGACTGATTTGGGTAACAAGCTTCACCTGAGAGCACCTCCTGTCTTTTAAGATGTGTAAGTTCTATAAAGGTACGATTATTCCAGGGGTGGGTTGGTATGGGGAAGGAGGTAGGGAAATAACACTTATTAAAAGAGGGCTGCTACACAGTACCCTGTGCTGTGCTGCTGAGGCAAGCTATATTCTTATTTGATTTAAATTATAGCTCTTTGCTGCTGCTAGGCTCTAACTTATTATGAAATTTAAACTACAAGCTCTCTGCTGGGTTCTAAATTTAACCAGAAAGCTCTCTTCTGTGTTTTAAATTTAAACTAAAAGTACTTTGCTGATGCTAGGCCCTGAGTGACTATTAAATTTAAACTACAGCTCTCTGCTGGGTTCCAAATTTAACCAGAAAGCTCTCTTCTGTGTTTTAAATTTAAACTAAAAGTACTTTGCTGATACTAGGCCCTGAGTGACTATTAAATTAAAACTACAAGCTCTCTGCTGGGTATGAAATGTAACCAGAAAGTTCTCTTTTGTGTTTTAAATTTAAACTTAAACTGCTGCTACTAGGCCCTGACTGATTTTACAAAAAATAGTGGGTTCACAGATTAAATAGCTTTAATAGAAAGAATTCCTTTCAGAAAATTCCCAGAAGTATATACTCACAATTGCAGATCTCTCTCCAGAAATAACAGTCCCCTTTCTGGTTCTTCAAGAATGAGGATCACAGAGCTCTGGTTGAGCTATTTATGCCTGTGCTGCTGAGGTAAGCTGTGACCAACTTCCTGGATGATTAACAGTCCTTGCTTGGTTAGAAGGAGTCTTTCAAAATGGCCTTTTGAACTGCCACCTGGTGCTAACACCTATTGAAAAGGTTTCACAGGTCTCTTGCCCCCTAGGTAGAAGGCCTCTTTGTAAAGGTCTCTAGAAGACTTTATTTGCTGCTCAAAGAGTACTGACCCTGTTTTGCCTTTTGTGCTAATCTATATTCATAATTGATTTAAATTATAGCTTGTCAGACGGATGCCTGGGTGAGAATGTTTACAGCCTTGGCAAAGGCATATATCAATATGATTTGCAAGGGATTGTGGGAAATGCAGTCCATTCACACCAGACACAGCCGCTCACAATAATTAGTTGTGCTTGAGTGTAAAGCCAATAAGATATTTATTTATGGGGTTATTTCTCCCAACACAGATATGCTTGGTAGCACATAAAACAGGATACTTGCTTTCAGTGTTAAACTTAGATAAACAAAATCAGGAAAACAACAGTTGAACTTGTCAGGCAATCAAATCAAAAGAATAAAGACCTGGTTGGTAACAAACTGGTCTTTTCTGTAGGCTCTAGCTAATATTTTCTTAGCAGTGCATCAAACAACAAGCAAAACCCACAAAGAAGGGAAAAACTGTTCTTTTCAGGTTAACTTCTTATATCTTCACACATAGACTCAGAAGTGATTTCCTCAGAGCTCAGAAGCAATTAGGTAAGGCTCAATTGCTAGCAGTTACCCAGCTGAAACCCCTTAGCTGGCTTGCTTTCTACTGCATGGCTCAAATCCTACTCAGTAGCTTTTCTGAGTAGATTAAAGAACAAGTTTGTATTTCTTTGTGATGGTTGTTGTACTTTGTAACAGTAAATTACCAAAGGAGTTTAGACAAAGAGCAATCCATGTATTCACAGTCTGCATCTGCAACCCCTCCCCCTTCTTCAACAATCATGGGTTCAATATCATGGATTGGTACAGAGGAATTTCTCAATGGAGCACTCTCAGGTGAATACTTGTTTCCCTGCTGTCTTTCAAGGGTATAGCTAGGGCATAGATCAGTGTTCATACCTGAGCTTCCATTGCTGTTAGAGTTCCTCTCTAAATAGCCTGGCCAGTATGTAGTCCAGTTCTTATGTCCAGCCTTCCAATCCAGATCCCTGGACACTGGATCTCTCTTCACATACCTTCTGGCACGGGTCCTAGGGTCCCTTCCAAGTGCAGCCGTCTCCCTAACAGGTACCGTCTGGAGATGCCTAGCTCTGCAGCACCACTCCTCTGGTTTTCCCCAGTCCAATGGTGTATGCTGGCCTTTTGAATGTCTCCCAGTATACGTACTGCTCTGGACTCCTTTAGACCTCCCAAATGCTTTTCTCTTCTTTCTTCCAAAGGGTTTCTTGCCCTCTCTGTCCGTCCGCACTGGCTTCTGCTTCTGATGACCTCCAGATGATGAAGACCTCCAAGCTGAGGATCTCCAAGATGATCAAGATGAGGATAATTCTCTGTAGAATAAACTCTACCTTTATTCTGCTTAGATGAGTGTTCCACCTTAGCACAGCGCAGCTGTGCTGAATCAGGCCCTGCCCTTTGAGATGAGTGCTTGGGGATTACCTCATAGCCCCCCTGATTGAACACACGTTTCCCCACTTCAGCTCCTCTAATGGCTGTTGGAAACCTGGTGCATTCTGGGACTGGTACTCTTTTATGGAAAAATTCTGTTTTCTTATTTCTACCAGAACTGACAGGTTGCTTGTTCAGAGTCACTTCACCTTTTCTATAGCTCCTTCCTGAGCTATGATAAGCTTCCTTATCACAAGTTCTTTGCTGCTGCTAGGCTCTAACTTATTATGAAATTTAAACTACAAGCTCTCTGCTGGGTTCTAAATTTAACCAGAAAGCTCTCTTCTGTGTTTTAAATTTAAACTAAAAGTACTTTGCTGATGCTAGGCCCTGAGTGACTATTAAATTTTAACTACAGCTCTCTGCTGGGTTCCAAATTTAACCAGAAAGCTCTCTTCAGTGTTTTAAATTTAAACTAAAAGTACTTTGCTGATACTAGGCCCTGAGTGACTATTAAATTAAAACTACAAGCTCTCTGCTGGGTATGAAATGTAACCAGAAAGTTCTCTTTTGTGTTTTAAATTTAAACTTAAACTGCTGCTACTAGGCCCTGACTGATTTAACAAAAAATAGTGGGTTCACAGATTAAATAGCTTTAATAGAAAGAATTCCTTTCAGAAAATTCCCAGAAGTATATACTCACAATTGCAGATCTCTCTCCAGAAGTAACAGTTCCCTTTCTGGTTCTTCAAGAACTAACTACGAGCACTCTGCTAGCCAGTCTATCCTGCATGTTCGCAGTAGAACAGTGTGCACCCAGACCTGGGTTGTATGGCACAAACACCCAGCAAGTGTCCCAGTGATTGCCCTTAACGTGCGTTAAAGCTACCTAACATGCATTAACGTAGCCAATGTTACATTAATGCGTTTTAGTAAACATACCCCTTAGTATTTGGTTACCAAGCTAGTGTTCTAACCACTGGGTTACTCCTCCACTTCTGGGCTGCTATTTGGAATGTTTTGAATCCCATAAAAATATATTTTCAAGGGTTTAAGAAATAAGATTTTAGCTTAGAGGAGGCATATCTATTATGTGCTGCACATTTAGGCCCAATCCTTATTTACCCCCTTAGATACACATTTGTTTTGCTGAAATTTCTATTCCAAAGAGATTAACTCCAGTTCAGAACAGAATTAAATTTGTCTTCTCACACATTTGCTACCCAGTTCCCTATATTTGTTATAAGAAAAAAAAACATTTTTTATTTCTTCTTTCTTTTCATGGAAATTCACAGAATCTGTCCTGTGGCACTAGTAGCCTGTGCTTACTGTTTTCCTTTTATTTATTTATACCGCCCCTTCCTGAGATCAAGGGCGGTTTACAATAGAACAACAGTATTACATAGAACACATCTTAACAGTCTGTGACTCCAACGGAAGTCAGAACATTGTACATAGAACTAGGAACAGTATTTACAAACAGAGAGAATCTGCAAATTTCTACATAGTGGGTGATTCTTCTGGGGAGAGGTAGTTTTCCAATGGCTCGTGGGATGAGTCATTCTGTCCAGTATTGTCTCCAAAATGCTGAATGAATAGGTAGGTTTTTAAACCTTTCCTAAATGTTTGCAAGTCTTTCGTGGAGTGTAGGGAGTCCAGGAGGTCATTCCATAATATGGGAGCAGTGAATGAAAAGGCTCGGTTGCTAGTGACTTGCTTTGTTTTTCGAAAGGTGGGTGGTATTGCTAGTGTGTTCTGCGAATGTTCTCTCCTAGATCTGGGTGATTAATGTCGAGAGGTGTGATGGAGTAATTTTATTTGCAGCCTTAAATGTAGTAATAAGCATTTTATATTTAATTCTGCTTGAGATTGGTAACCAGTGTAGTTCATACAATATCAGTGGTATGTGGTCGGCGTGCTTTATATATGATCCTGGCAGTAACATTTTGTGCAGTTTGGAGTTGGTTCAGATACTTTTTTGGAATACCATATAGGAGGCTATTGCAGAAATTGAAGTGGGATGTGATGATTACATGGACTAAAGATCTGAAGTCGTGCATATCAAGTAGGGGCCTGAGGTGCTGTAATGTTCTTAGTCTGAAGTATATCATTTTAGTTATTTGTTTTATGTGAGATGCTAGGGTTAAAGTTTGATCTAATAAGACACTGAGATACCTAACTTATTTTTTTAACTGGGAGGATAGTATTATTTATTTTAATTATTTGAGGGGGGTGAAATTTAAGTTTCTTGAGATGAATAGCACTTCAGTTTTTATGAAATTAATGGACAGGTTGTTTGAAGTTAGCCAGATTTGAGCTTCCGTGATACAGGATTCAATTAAGTGTTGGGCAGTGACTAGATTATCCATGGGGAGATATAATACCATCCACATATATTGTGGCGGCGCGCTGCCCTGTTAGGCGGCTGCCTAGTGGGGCGCGCCGGTCATCACTCTTCTTTTAAGGCTCCAACGTATTAGCTGAGGCTCTTTTAATGTAGTTGTGACTTGCTTTGCAAGCAGTACGAGTGGATGAGGCTCACAGGACAATTTGTGAAATAAATTGATTTTTCTTTTTCTTTGCGGAGTCAATTTTGACAAATGACCTTGATAAGGCTAACAAAATAACAAACTGAAAACAGGATAATTTCTCCAGTAAACTTTCTCAGCAAAACACTTTCCAAGTAGTTTTCTCCACTCTTGGGTTAACTTTGACTTCTTCAGTTTAACAAACCAGCATAGCACTGTTAACTGCACAGTTCAACCAAACGTAAACTTCAGTAAGACAGTTTTGAACTCTGTTATTCTCAGCTGCTGCAGACTAGGGTACAAATCATGTGCTGCCTCTTAGATTAAAACCAACAGCCTTCTTAACATGGCTTTAGCAGTGGTAAAGGTTTCTATCTTTTGTCTGCCCTTCTCCTTGGCATTAATTGACACCAGCACTCATTATCTTCTTACCCTGTCTCATACAGCCTTCTGTAAAAGCTTTAAACAATGCTTACACAAAGCCCACATTCCATTGACTCTTCTGAGGACATTGGACTATCTGGATAGAGCTCCACTTCCATCTCCTCCTGTGTGCTGTAAGGCTCAGGGCTTGGGGCACGTTCTGGAACGCTCAGCTGCACTTCCTTTAAAAGTTTAAAAAGCTTTCCTCATTTAAGATTCCTGCTCCCCTTTTTAACTGGGTCAGAACCTCTTGCCCTTCTTTCCCTTATCAACTCAACTTCAGGAAATATAGGAGTTGCTTGGCTTGCAGAAACCCTCCTTTTATAAGGCTTTCTGTACTGTCTGTTTAAGGGCCCAGGACTTGAGCTGCTGTTTTCAGAATCAGACGTATAGTTCTGAATCCTTCCCCAGCTCCTTTCTTGCCCACAGCCTTGACACTTGCCTTGGGAGTTGTGGCTTGTCCCTTTTGAACCACCAGGTCTCACAGCCCTGTAATGCTGTCTCTTCCCCTGGTCTCTCTGGACTCTCTGCCTCTCCTCGTGGCTTCTGTCCTGCAGTCTTTTCTGCCCTCTGGCCGTCTCTCTCTGCAGTCTTTCCTGTTCTCTGGGCATCCTTCTCTGCCCTCCTTCCTGTTCTCTGGGCGTCCTTCTCTGCCCTCCTTCCTGTTCTGCCTCACTTGCTGAGTGACGCAGCTTAAATGTTCTGTAGCTTGTTTCCTTCTCTGGCCCCACCCTCTCTCTCCCTGCAGCTGCTCTGGAGGCTGGGTGTGGCTTCAGGCTAGCTCTGCTAGTGTGTGCTTTAGTTTCTCTTTCTGTCTGGGAGCTATGCTTTGGTGAGCCTATCCCCCGTTTATGAAAAAAAACCTCTTTTTTTTCAGTTTTAAAGGGCTGTGCTGCATGTGCATCACCACATATCCCCCCCCCATTTAAGCTATTACCAGCTGGCGCCATAACCCGCGCACAGCTGGTAATCCCAACTAAACCTTGTGGGTTATTGTCCTGTCCTGTAGCTACTTCCCCAGCCCGCTCCTGCCATGGGCGTAGTACATTGATATGGTACACTTGCTGCCTCCCTTTCCCCGTTTCCAATGTATATGTCACAGGACCCACTCGTTTTAAAACCTTGTAAGGCCCTTTCCAGGCATTTTCAAATTTGGAACTGGCAGCGGCAACCATTACCAGTACCTTATCCCCTACTTTCATGACACGTGGTCGTGCTCGTCAGTCATGATAAGCCTTCTGACGGGCCTGACTCGCTTTTAAATTCCCTTCCACCGCTTCTGCCATACGCTGCAAGCGGCCTTTCAAATCAGTTAGAAATTTGGGTACCTCCTGCTCACCCTCCATGGGTGCTATCCACTGTTCCCTCAGTATATCGAGCACCCCTCTCGGAGTACGCCCATACATGAGTTCGTATGGGGAAGCGCCTGTGGAGGTCTGCTTCCTCTCCCTACAGGCATATAGCACAAATGGGAGCATTGTATCCCATTCTGCCATGTTACCTTCGAGGGTTCTCCTCAACATGCTTTTCAAAGTCTGGTTAAACCTTTCTACCAGGCCATTGGTCTGCGGATGATATGCCGCGGTGCGAATATGATGGATACCAAAGGCATCCCACAACTGGGCGAGGTATCGGGACATGAAGTTACTCCCCCTATCTGTTAAAACCTCCCGAGGGAATCCGACTTCACAAAAGATTTTTACTAATTCCACAGCTATGACGCGGGCGGAGGTATTCCGTAAGGGAACTGCCCAAGGAAATCTAGTAGCATGGTCGACTATGACCAATATGTATTGGTAGCCCCTGGGCGTTTTTAAAAATGGCCCCACTATATCTACTGCCAATCTGTGTACCGGTCTGGTTATAACTGGCATCGGGATCAAAGGTGCCTCCGGCGGATGATTCGCCGTGACCCTCTGACAAGCCCGGCAAGACGCGCAAAATCTTGACGTCTCCCTAAAAACACCGGGCCAATAAAACCTAGCCAATACTTGCTCCAAGGTGCCTTGTACCCCTTTATGCCCCCCCACCGGGTGATCGTGAGCTAATCTTAAAACTATGTTCCTAAAAGAATGAGGTACCATTAACTGTCTCCTTGTGTCACCTGTCCGTGCATCTGTACTTTCCCTATACAATACATTGTCTACCAAGAGAAATCTTGGTAGGGTCTCAGATCCTTTCCTGGCATATTCGAATGCTCAGCCCAGGGCAGGATCTGCCATCTGTTCCCCGGGAAATGAGGGAAATTTTTCCTTTACCTCGGCAGGAATCCAGGGCAATTCCTGTCCGGCCATCAAATCAGCCCTGCTCTGTGCCCTGGTCCTCCTTTCCCGCCTCCTTTCAGGTTTTCCTTTCCTAGGAATGTCTTTTGCGGGAGTGATTAGGTCCCCCTGGAAAGATGTCCCTGGCACCGGGTCTTCCTGAGGGCTACTTTCTTTTTCTAAGGGCTTACAACCTGTACGGGTAGTTATCATACCTCTTCTACTTTCCTTTAGCCCGGGGTCAGCAACCTTTCCTATCTGGGGTAAGGCTTTCTCCCTGGCTGCGGTATGTTCAGCGGCCCTATTTCCTCTTAGCCTGGGGTCAGCAACCTTTCCTATCTGGGGTAAGGTTTTCTCCCTGGCTAAATTACCTGCCTGTGAAAAGGTAGCTGGTTGGTTGGCTTCGCCCTGCAACTCTTCAGCTAAACCTTTTCTGAACTGTGGCCCAGTCACGGCCCAGGACTACCTCATGTGGAAGCTTGGGTACTATGGCCACCTCCATCTGTTTTTTCAAGCCTACTCCCTCTATTACCACAGACTGTATGGGGTAGGTAGAAGCGGCGCCATGGACACAGCGTATCCTAATATGATTCTCAGAGGTCAGTGGCGAGGGTTTGTCTTTCGCCTCTATTTGCTGCCACAGCCTCTGAGAAATCATTGATTGGTCTGCGCCTGAGTCCAATAATGCCTCCGTTGGGATCCCTTCTACCTCCACCCTTAACAGGAACCCTTCTCCTGCATCTCTGTGCTGGGTTGTTATCAAGGCCTTTTTGGCTCTACAGTCCCTCTTTAAATGACCAGCTTCTCCACACGAGAAACATTTCCTCTGCATATTATATCCTTTATACACCTTTACATTTTCCTTTCCAAATCCCTCAAGCTTGGCCTTCCTTTCTAGAGACTCCAGTTTGTCCTTTTTAAAAACACCCTCTTTCTCTGGGCTTAATTTATTAGCCTCTAGAAAGCGGTCATTCAAAGCAATGGCTTCCCGAGTGTTTTTGCAATCCTGGAGGACTAGGAAGGTTTGCACGCTGCTTGGTACAGACTCCATGTATTGCTCTAGGATTATCATATCTAAAATAGATTCCACATCCTTAGCTTCTGGCATAAGCCACTTGTACACCAAGCTTTTCACTCGGTGATACAATGCCTGAGGTGTCTCACCTGACCTCAACTTACATGAGCGTAACAGCCTGCGATAGACCGCCGGATTTAAAACTAAGCGATCTTTAACAGCTTGCTTTACCTCGTCATAATTCGTAATTAAACTAGCAGGAATGGCTCTGTAGGCTGCTAAAGCTTTGCCCGTGAGAGAAGCAGCGAATCTTAGCGCCCACTGTTCTTTTGGCCACCTGGCCAAGAGAGCTATTCTCTCGAAAGCCTCGATGTAATCATCCACATCATCATCTTTCGTGAGGCGCCCACCCGAGAAAGTCCCAGTACCTGGCCAGTCCCACCCCTGGAAACCTGCCCCTGCACCTGGCACAGTCCTTGCAGCTTCTTCTTTTTTCCCTTGGGCTGCCAGCCAGCTGGACATCACCTCAATGAGTGGTGCTTGCTAAGATTGGAATAACGCCTTTGCCTGCTCCAGGGTCTGTGCGGACATCTCCTGCTGTCTGGCTATCTGGCCAGCCGCCCAGTCCAGGATGTCGCGTGACTCCATGGCTCCGCTTTCCTGTGGAGAGAACAGAAGACACAAACACCAAGTGTGGAACCTCTTCTATTTCCCCCTGCCTTGGTGAGTACTCCCCTACAGCCACCCTCTTACACCAGTGATGTCCAGAAATAACCCTCCAGCCTACGGGTTACCTGGTTCTGGTGCAGAGTCTCACTTTGTCAACTCCGTTGATCCGGAATCCAGCTCCACCGCAACTCCGGATTTTCCCTTCTGCTCCACAGACCTGGGGTGCTGACACAGCTGCTCCTGGGGATTCTCTCCTCCGCCCAAGGTCAGGATCACCTCATTGGCGTGCCAACTTGACTCCAACGCGAAATATCCAACAACTACGCCACCTGTGGCGGCGCGCTGCCCTGTTAGGCGGCTGCCTAGTGGGGCGCGCCGGTCATCACTCTTCTTTTAAGGCTCCAACGTATTAGCTGAGGCTCTTTTAATGTAGTTGTGGCTTGCTTTGCAAGCAGTACGAGTGGATGAGGCTCACAGGACAATTTGTGAAATAAATTGATTTTTATTTTTCTTTGCGGAGTCAATTCTGACAAATGACCTTGATAAGGTTAACAAAAATAACAAACTGAAAGTAGGATAATTCTCCAGTAAACTTTCTCAGCAAAACACTTTCCAAGTAGTTTTCTCCACTCTTGGGTTAACTTTGACTTCTGGCCGTCTCTCTCTGCAGTCTTTCCTGTTCTCTGGGCGTCCTTCTCTGCCCTCCTTCCTGTTCTGCCTCACTTGCTGAGTGACGCAGCTTAAATGTTCTGTAGCTTGTTTCCTTCTCTTGCCCCACCCTCTCTCTCCCTGCAGCTGCTCTGGAGGCTGGGTGTGGCTTCAGGCTAGCTCTGCTAGTGTGTGCTTTAGTTTCTCTTTCTGTCTGGGAGTTATGCTTTGGTGAGCCCATCCCCCGTTTATGAAAAAAAACCCTCTTTTTTTTCAGTTTTAAAGGGCTGTGCTGCATGTGCATCACCACAATATGTGGTAATTTACTTTGAATTTCTTGAATATCTTACAAATGGGTTGTAAACATAGGTTAAATAAAAGGGCTGAAAGGGCAGAGTCTTGTGATATTCCTTGCTCTTGTTTAAAAGTATTGGAGGTTTCATGTCCTAGGTGAACTTGTTGTGTATGGTTTGAGATGTATGATTGAAACCTCTGGAGAGTTGTACCTGTGATTCCAATTTGTGTCAACCTGGTAAGTAATATGTCATGGTTAACATTATCAAAGACAGAATTTATATCAAGAAAGATGAGTATGAATGAGAGTTTTATGTCATCTATCCCACGTATTGGGGTGTCAAAGAGAACTAGTAGAAGGGATTCAACACGGTGAAATGGGAGGAATCCAAATTGCTGATCATCGAGGGGAGCATTGAGGTATATAAAGTCCTGCAACTGTTTTTGGACAGTTTTCTTGGTTATTTTGGCTACAAATGATATACTGGCTCTAGGCCTGTATGATGTGAGGTCAACCTGTCGAGAGATTTGTTCTTTAGAATTGGATGAATCATGCAATGTTTAAGTTCATTCGGCATGATCCCTTGATGAAGGGATTGATTGACTATGCTAACGGTAGTTTAACTACTGGCAGGATCTCCCAAGATGGACAGATCTCAGCTGAGGTGCCAGACCAAGACAAACCATCCATCTGGGCAGCAGCAGAATGGGACAGTGTTGGAGGCGGAGGATCACATTTCTGTGACAACAGCAACAACACTAAACTTAAACTGTGTGGAGGAAAGGCCTGGCAATCTACTTCTGTATCTTGCCATGAAAAACCCAATTGATAGTCACAACAAAACAAATTGCACTATAGTACTGGAAAATGAGACCCCCAGGTCGTAAGGCACTCAACTAGCTACTGGGGAGGAGCTGAAGACTTTTCAGAGTAAAGACAGCATTTATGATGTGGTTGGATGAAAGCCCTCAGGACAACTGACTAATGATGTAGCAGCACATGAAATGAGTCAGAAGCTGTAAAGATGTCTTACAGATTGGGACATGGAATGTATGAAGCATAAACCAAGGGAAGTTGGAGGTGGTCAAGAATTAAATGGAATGTATACAACTTGATCTGTTGGGTATCAGCGAACTGAAATGGACTGGGATTGGGCACTTTGCATCAGATGATCACATGATCTACTATGCTGGAAATGAAAGACAAAGAAGAAATGGTGTTGTATTTATAATAAAGAAGAAACTTGCAAGAACTGTAATGAAATACAATGCAGTCAGTGAATGCCTAATCTCTGTTTGTTTATGAGGAATGCTTATCAACACAGCTATAATTCAAATATATGCCCCAACAACAGCTGCAGAAGAGGATGAAATTGATAAGTTCTATGAACAAGTACAAGCTGAAATTGACAGAACATGCAAACAGGATATCCTGATAGTCATGGGTGACTGGAACGCAAAAGGAATTTAAACACTGCCTGCAAAATTGATTTGATGCTTTAGATACAATTGACAGAGCTCCAGAAAAGTTATGGAATGGCATCAAGAAGGCTGTGTTGGAAGAAAGCAAGAAGTCTCTACAAAAGGTGAAAAAGGTGAAAAAGCAAAAACGGCCAAAATGGATGACTGAACAAACTCTGAAAATTGCCCAGAAACACAGAGAAGCTAAAGCCAGAGGAAAAATAAAGACAATCAAAGAACTCAACAGAGATTTCCAGTGTGTAGTAAGACAGGACAAGGAAAGGTACTACAATGACACATGAAAGGAAACAGAAGCAAAAACTATTAGAGGAAGAACAAGATTGGCTTTCCTAAAGCTACGAGAGATAAAGAAAAAAATTCCAGCCTGGAAATGGAATATTACAAGATGCTCAGTGTTCCATGTTGAATGATGCTAAGAAGATCAAGAAAAGGTAGAAAGAATATAGAGTTTTTATATGATAAAGATCAAGTGGACCAACAGCCTCTTCAACCTGTACCTTATGATCCGAACCACTGGTGATGAAAGAAGAAGTCAAAGCAGCACTGAGAGCCTTATCAAAGAACAAAGCACCAGACATTGATGGCATTCCCATAGAAGTATTACAGCAATCAAATGCAGCTGTTACGAGGGGGGCGGAGCCTGGCTCGAGCAGAGATGGCCGCATAATCACAGCTCTCCGCGGAATCCTAATAAATCCTCGGCCCTAGCAGAATTTGGAAGTCGCTCCCCCTCCTCCCCGGGACCCCTAAGAGCGGTGCGAGATGGCTGCCGGTAAACCCACGCGACTGGAGTATGGAGGGGCGACGAATGTGGGAGTAAAGAGGCAGAAGGCAGACCCTCCTTCGCCGCAGAAGGCCTCACACGTGCAGGAACAAGCTGCGGGTTTGTCGGAGGTGCTGGCTGAGATAAAAGCGGTAAGAGCGATGGTGGCAGTGAACAGGGAAACACTGGTGGAAGTGCAGGCTGAGATCCTGGAGTTAAAAGAGATGAAAGAGCAGATAGCCGTGTTAGAAGGCCGGATAATGGTTGTGGAAGGAAACATGGCGACGCAGGATGCTCGTTTAAAGCAAGTGGAAAAGCTTAGCAAATGAGTAGATGCCTTGGAACGGAACCTGGAAGATCAGGGCAATAGGGCTAGGAGGAACAATATAAGAATCGTGGGGCTCCGGGGGCGGAGCCTGATGTCCAGCGGGATGGTCGCATAACGCTGAGGCTCCCGAGAGGCCTACTTAGAATCCTGAATTAACACCGGATATTTTTGAATTTCTGCTCTGATTTTACCGGGTCACATTGGTGAGATGGCGGGGACCAAACCTACGCGCCTGGAATTTGGATCTCCAGCGGCTACTCACGGCAAACTCTCCAAAACTGAACCCCCGTCCCCGCAGAAGGGGCTGGCTCTATGCGAGGGCCCCGAAATGCAGAAGGAGATCCACGCAGAGATCAGAGGGGTTTAAAGACCTCGTGCAGTCAAACGGGGAAGCACTCCGAGCGCTGCGGGAAGACCTTGGTGTATGCAGGGCAGGCTAGAGGGGCTCTCCTCGCGTCAGGACAAAATGGAGAGCATATTAGACTCCCACGCGGTCCGGCTGTCCAAACTCGACAAGGTAGAACGTCAGGTGCGGGCCTTGCAGAAAGAAGTGGAAGATGGCAATAATAGAGCGCGCCGCAACAACCTACGACTAGTGGGCATACCGGAGGGAGCGGAATCGGGAGACATGAAGGAGTTTCTGTATAAAATCCTCCCTTCTCTGCTCCAAATCACCTTTACCAAAGAACTGGAGATCGATCGCGCTCATCGTGTACCCACCAACATAACGCTCAACAGGAAGAGACCCCGCGGCCTATCATCTTTCGACTTTTGAGATATCAACACGTGGAGCAAATTCTCAGCGCCTCCGGGGCAAAGGGCCATATGGAGTTTGAGAGCCATAAGATTTCCTTCTATCCTGACTTGGCTAAACCCACGGTTGATCGCCGAAAGCGCTTTCTGGAATTCCGGCCGAGGCTTCAACAATTACAAGCACGCTATGGCCTGATGTACCCGGCCAAGCTCCGAGTCACGCTACACAATCAGACAAGAACATTTGAGGACCCTGATCTACTAGCGGAGTTTTTGGATGCTAAAGAAGCCGACTCGATGCGCTGATTTCCAGAGTGTTCCTACCAGCGTTCTCATATCCGCTGTACCCGCCATTTTGGATTTGCCACGGTTCAGCAAAGAGTCTGGCGAGGGCGGTTTGTTGCCCTATTTTGATGATATTTGTGACCCGACTCCATCCACCCAGAGTAGCTTCGATGAATATCAGAGACAGTGTTAATTATGGACTCTGGTGTTTCTTTCTTTTTTTTTTTTCATGTCTTTATCCTCCTCTCTTGGGCCTCCTCCCGCAGACATATGGTCGCCATATTCATTGGGGGTTTTGCTTCTTCTCTAAGTTACTTTGATACAAGCTTTTCAATATGGGGTGTATTGGCCAGTATACTTGGTGATTATGTCATTGCTGTACAGATTCTGCTTCTGTTGTATGTTTTCAGGCGCCCTTACCTAAAATGTCTCTTACTGATTGATGGCACCATGTAAGATTTTATCATTGAACGTAAAAGGCATCAATAATCCGATAAAACGGAAGAAAATCCTGAGCTATCTAAGTCATGAAGCCGCGGACCTGATTTTCCTCCAAGAAACGCATTTAAATTCGAAGGAAACTCTTAAACTCAATGTTAAACCTTACATGGTGGCCGCCTATTCCCCAGCCGTTTCTAAGAAATGTGGGGTTGCCATACTGGTTAGGAAATCTCTGCATGCTACTATCATTGCGACTAGCTCAGATACAGCTGGCAGATGGTCCAGGGCTCACCTCAAGATAGGTAACCTGGAAGTTACATGTATATGCCCTTTATGCTCCTAATGTTGATGACCCTGCCTTTTTTGCTACCATTGCTCAGGTTGCGCAGGCCTCTGCTAATACTTCATTGATAATCGGGGGGGATTTCAATTTAGTTCTTGATCCCCTGATTGACAAACAGCCGCCTAGGACGAGTGGTCCCCCCAAGAGTCACACTACGCTTACCTCTATGATCAAAGATCTTGCTTTAGTCGATCTATGGAGGTTACTACACCCCAATGAGCTTGACTTTACCTTCTTCTCTTCCCCTCATAAATCCCAGTCTCGCATAAATTTCTTTCTCATATCAAAACTGTTAGTTCCACAGGTAGACACTGCAAAGATTCACTCCCAACATATCTCAGATCACGCTGCTATTTCTTTCAATTACACACCACTGCGCCCCAGGGGAATTCGGGGGCCTGGTTCTTTGATAGAGCTCTATTAACTCAACCAGAGTTCCAGTTAGAAATTCGAGCAGCCATACAGGACTACTTTCACTTTAATCTACCCCAGACACTGCAAATTGGGCTTGGTGGGAGGGTTTTAAAGCGGCCATTCGGGCAACGATCACTAGTTATCAAATTCGCCTGCGGAAACAGCGTAAACAGCAGCTCCTTATACTAGACCAACAAATCAAAGCAGGCGAACGAGTTCTAACTTCACGTAATGACCCATGCGTCTTAGTTCGCTTACAGCGTCTCCGTTTTCAATATAATGCAATCCTCTCAACTGCAGCTTCTCAGAGTATTGCACTTCAGCAAGGGAATACTACCGTGAAAGCAACCGAGCCGGTCGACTTTTAGCCAACGCCTTGAAAGGTCAAAAAGAAGCCAAACGCGTAGCGGCCCTTCGCGCCCCACAGGGAGGGGACATACTGACCACAGCTCCGATATCGTAGAACTTTTTCGGGATTTCTATACCCGTCTATATCAATCTGAATGTGAGTTCTCATCCGAGACCTTTGAGCGCTTGTTTTCTGGTATTCAGCGGCCGACCCTTTCTGAAGCTGATAGGGATGCGCTGGATGAACCCTTCTCTACTTCAGAGATCCATTCTGCCCTAAAACGAACAGCCTCGGGTCGAGCCGCTGGGCCTGATGGTCTCCCGACAGAATTCTACAGAACGTTCAGTGCAGATTTAGTTCCCTACTTAAAACTTTACTTTACTGCCCTTGCGGTAGATACATCCTCGTTGGGATCCTTTTCTGCAGCTAATGTGGTAGTTTTTGAGAAAGAAGGCAGAGACCCGCTGCTAACCGCCAACTACCGTCCAATCTCCCTACTTAATGCCGATTATAAGATCTTCGCAACGATCTTGGCCACCCGGCTATCTGACAGGATGGCCACCTTGGTCCACCCCGTCCAATGTGGTTTTATACCCGGCCGCTCCACCGCTGACAATGCTCGGACCTTGTGCCATGTGCTATTCAGTGCTGCCAATTTAGACCACCCATGGGTGGGTCTTTCTCTAGATGCTGAAAAAGCCTTTGATCGTTTAGAATGGCCCTTCTTATTTGCAGTTCTCCGATGGTATGGCTTTGGGGAGGGCTTCCTCCGATACCTCCAAGTCATGTATTCTCAACCCGTTGCCAGTATTTGTGTAAATGCCATTAAGTCTCGGCCTTTTAATCTTCAAAGAGGCACGCGTCAGGTTGCCCCCTATCACCAATGCTCTTTGATCTAGCTCTTGAACCCTCGCCCTCCTTATTAGACAGTCCGCACGTATTCGAGGTGTCCCCTTTAGTCACAGAGAGATTAAACTCTCTGCATATGCAGATGACCTTATGCTCTTTGTATCCCTTGATTCGGTCCCGGCTGTCTTGGACCTGATTGACGGATACTCGCAATTATCGGGCTATAAAATAAACTGGACCAAATCCGTAGCATTCCCACTGAACCGCTGGGTACATGAGGCTGACATGCAGGCCTTTCCTTTCCTTTGGCAATCCCGCATGGTGAAATATCTTGGCGTCCACTACTGTTCTCCTTTAGACGACACTATTAGTTTTAATGCCAAGGAGGTAGTCTCCAAAGTCCGTGAGCTCACAAATCGGTGGTCTCCCTTATCCCTTACATGGTGGGGCCGCCTAGAAACCGTCAAAATGATGATAGTCCCCAAAGTGAACTATATTTTAGAAATGCTGCCCTGTTTCCTCCCGCTACATACCTACAAAGACATAGAGGGCCTTCTCGTCCGTTATCTCTGGCAGGGAAAACCACCAAGAGTAGCTAAACAAAAATTACAGTCTGTGAAGGAACTAGGGGGTACCCGCTTTCCTGATTTTCTTAGATATCATCAAGCCTTCCTACTTAAACAAGGTGCCCGATGGCTAGCTGCATCAACAGACAACAGACCAGTTTGGCTTGACATTGAAGAGGAGCTAAGTAGCCCAATTCCGTTGACCCATCTCCCCGGCATGTCCCATCAAGTAGACACACGCTATCCCCCAATGATTGTCGATACTCTTGCGGCCTTTAACACTCTCATTCGGTCACTGGGTCCCACTGTTTGTCCTCCAGACAGACTCCCGCTGTGGAATAACCCCAGAATTCAAGTCCTAAATAAAACGATCGCATGGAAACCCTGGTACTCTAGGGGGATCTGGACACCCCAACAACTCTTCTCTGCAGCTCGTTGGAAGACCTTTTCTGATTTACAAAAGGAATTTGCGTTGCCAGCGAAACATTACTTTCAATTGATGTAGCTCCAACACTGCCTCAAAAGTGCTCAAATCTTGCCGCCCTCTGCCCCTACTGAGGACGGGCTATTAGAACTAATTCACTCTCTTAGTAGTACGCATGGGGTAGCCTCTAACTTCTATAAATTATTATGTCAGGGTACCGATACTGCTACCTGTAGAGCTCAACAAGCCTGGGAACGCGCACGGCAAACCACTTTAACCCCTGCGCAATGGAGCGTTTTCTGGAGCAAAGTGGTGCGGGTTTCCAGATCTGCCTCTGTAACCCAAACTCTCTTCTTTTTTGCACACAGATGCTTTTATACTCCAGAAAGAATAGCTAAATGGAACACAACTGCTAGGGACCAGTGTTGGTCTTGCCATACTGCTGTGGGAACCCTCGCTCATGTTCTTTATGAATGTCCTCAACTGCAGGTTTACTGGGGGCGGGTCTGGAGTCGTATTCAATCTATCTTACACCTCCACGAGCCTCTTTCTTGGAAGATAGTGGGACTCCGCTCAGTGGCGGAGGTCCCCTCTCTTCCTAAGAGGGGTCGCTTTCTCCTTGATTTCATGCTGGGTATAGCCATATGTTTAATCACGAGGAATTGGAAGGATAGCTCTCGAATTACTGCCAATGAATGGTGGAACCTCGTCTGCTTATATAGTAAATATGAGCAGATATCTCGGAGAGCTATTCCCCATATCCAAACTCACTTTCGCCTGTCTAAATGGCAGATGCTCAATGATTATGTACACTCTGCTCATTGCTCAGACATGTCTGCTTAATGTATACTCATCATGTTTCAGATCACCGTTCGGTTTTGTACCATAATAATGTCAGTACACGCCCGTTTTCGGGAATGATTAGTTTCTAGAAGAAGAAGCAGGGGGGAGGGGGGTGGTAGGGCTTTACTTTGGTGTATGTATCACATTTTATGTATGTATTTGTCTTTTAAGCTGTATGTCTTCCTTTCCTTTGTTGTTATAAAACGTAAATAAAGCATTTTAAAAAAAAAGAATCGTGGGGCTCCTGGAGGGAGTGGAAGGTGGCAATGCTGTGGATTTCTTGGAGAGGGTGCTCCCTACGATGCTGCATTTGCAATTTCCGCAGGCCTTTGAAATTGACAGGGTCCACCGAGTTCCCACGAGTACAGGCCCGCAAGTGCGGCTGCCGCGCCTGATGATACTGAGGGTGCTGCGGTACTCTCAAGTGGCAGCGATAATGGCGGCGGCGAAGGCAAGAGCTCCCATAAAGTATGAGGGACACCACTGTTACACTTTACCCTGATTTCAGTATAGCCACGGTATACAAGAGGAAACATCTCCTGGCGTTTCGTCCGAGGCTGCAGAAGCTGCAGGCTAGATATGGATTATTTTACCCCGCAAGGATGAGGATTACTTTGCATAATCTAACCAGGACATTCGAAGATCCTGCGGCCCTGCAAGCGTTTCTGGAGGAGAAAGAGGCGACTTTCATGCAATGAGACTATATTCTGAGCGTGGTAGCTTGTACAAGGGCTTTGTTGGCCTGCAATATGTTGCTGTAAAGAAGGCAGCAGGGTGGTTTCTGGGCAAACTCCCTTATAGTGGAGAGGTCCGCTGACTTTTACCACCTTTCCTCGCTTTATCTGGTCCTTCGCAGTCTTCTGAAAGGGGCCTTATCTGCTATATAAGTGTTTAGTTGATATGTTAACATACCCTCATTGATATAAATGTGTAGTAGCTATGTGCTGGGATTGTTTGGTGGGATATGGTGGTGGGGGGGGGGTGGGGGGTAAGGGAATAGGGCAGGATGAAGTTGTGGTACTGTTTAACATGTTGTTATCCTGCTGCTATACTGTTAGATTGGTTGAACATGCTAGGGTTTAAATCTGGGAAGGAGCGGGATAATGGGGTATCTAGCTGTGTGGGTTCACCCGGAGATGATTTTTGGGGTGGGGGGGAGGGTGTAAGTGGGGGGGTCACCCTGGGAATAAATGGCAGCCCAGATGAAGATGGGTTTTCTGGTAGTACTCTGGGATGTGTCTTCTGGCATGGGAGGTTGATCTTGCTCCATGAGGCCTATTAGGCTGGTATCTCTGAACGTTAAAGGTGTTCTAAATCCTATCAAATGGAAAAAGATCCTACTTTTTTTGTAAAAAAACAGGCAGCAGACATTGTCCTGTTGCAGGAGACTCATTTGTCTTCCCCAGAAACTAGGAAACTCGGGCTAGGGAACTATCTCTTAGTTGGCCATTCTGCAGCATGGGGGAAAAATGGGGTTGCTATTCTAGTACATAAGCAGCTAGACTTGCACATGCTTCAGGATAAGGCTGACTTGGAGGAAAGATGGGTTAAGGTACTGGTGCAAATTGGTGGGGTCAAAGTGACAATAATGAATGTGTACGGTCCAAATGCGGATGACGTGGCATTCTTCCAGAAACTTTCTGAGGATGTACAGGTATGGGAGGAGCACCCATGGATTATTGGGGGGGGATTTTAATCTAGTACTCGACCCACTGGTAGACCGTCTTCCATATTGCTCTCGTAAGCACAGTAGGGCTGACACGGTCCTCCTGTCTCTTATGCAAGCTGTAGGGCTGGTGGATGTTTGGAGATTATTTCACCCGGTAGATTGGGAGTATACCTTCTATTCTATTCCTCATAACTCCCACTCGCACATAGATTATTTTTTAGTGTCGCAGGCTCTCATAAACTCCGTTGCTCAAGCCCATATTGGGGAAATGCATATTTCTGACCATGCATACATTACGTTGGAGGTCCGGTTGGAGGGCAGGGGTAACAGTAAGTCGACTTGGTTTTTTCCCAGAGAACTTTTAAAGGATCCTGAATACTGTGTAGTAATTAGAGAGGCCATTACGCGGTATTTTGAAACAAACTTGCTCGAGGCTACACCGGTATGGGCGTAGTGGGAAGCCTTTAAAGCGGTAATTAGAGCGGAAACAACCAGCTACAAAATTAAGGTGGCAAGGGAAAAGAAGGGGAAACTTCAGGAATTGTCTGCCCAAATTCAAGCAGGGGAAAGATTGTTGGTTTCAAGGTCGGATCCGTGTATACTAATGAGGTTGCAAAAGCTACGCTATCAGTATAATGTCTTTTTAAACACTGAGGTGCGGTCGATGGTGCACAATGCGCAAAGTAGTTGGTATGGTGAAGGTAACAAAGCAGGGGGTTTACTGGTGCGCACGCTCAGTCATAGAGTTTCAAGACCTAAAGTGGCAGCTATTCTGCATGAATCCCGAGGATTGTTGACGGCAGAGGGCGATATGGCTGAAGCGTTCCGGGAGTTTTACAGTTGTCTGTATACTTCTGAAGCGGAGATAGATCCGAAGGCCTTTCAGGATTTGTATAGTCAGGTACCCCATCCGGTGGCCCCCTGACACTTGAGGAGCTCAGGGAGAAGTTGAGAGGTATGAAGGGTGGTAAGGCAGCGGGGCCGGATGCAATTCCCATTGAGTTTTACCAAGTTCTTGCAGAAGACTTACTGCCCTATTTTCTGTTGTACTTTCAGGCTCTTCTGGAACAGTCGCCAGGGTTGGGGGCTTTCAATGAAGCGATTATTGTGATCCTAGAAAAGCCAGGGAGAGATCCCCAAAAAGTGGAGAATTACCGTCCGATATCCTTATTAAATGCGGATTATAAACTATTTTCTGCAGTTCTTGCACAAAGAATGGTTCAGGTGGTGCCTTTGTTGATACACCCGGATCAATGTGGGTTCATCCCAGGTCGCTCCACTGCGGACAACGGGCGGCTTTTGTTAAACTTGTTCTCAGCCGCGGAGCGACTGCAAGAGCCTATAGTAGGGCTTTCAGTGGATGCGGAGAAAGCCTTCGATCGGCTGGAGTGGGGGGTTTTGAATCAGGCATTGGCGTGGTTTGGTTTTGGGAAGAGGTTCAGACAAATGATCCAACTACTATACACGTTCCCCTGTGCTAGAATTCTGGTGAATGGGACGTTATCCTCCCCTTTCTGTCTAAAGAGAGGGACTAGGCAAGGGTGCCCACTATCCCCTCTACTCTTTAACATTGCATTGGAGCCTCTGGCAATCTTGTTAAGACAGGCTGAGGAGATCAAGGGGCTGGAAGTGGCAGGGAAGTAGGTGAAGCTGTCTGCATATGCTGACGATCTGTTGTTGTTCCTTCAGCCCCCCGCGATTAGGAGGGTTTTGGAAATTATAGCCGCGTATGCCAAATTATCAGGCTACAAAATTAATTGGATGAAATACATGGCTTTCCCAATGAATAGGTTGACCTTCTCCTCCTTGGTCGATCAATTTAATTTCACGTGGGAAGCCTCAAGGTTTAAGTACCTCGGGGTTCAGTATTGTTCGTCATTAGAGGAGACAGTGCAGTTCAATGTGCAAGTTATCAAAGAAATGGTTCAGTCGTTTACTATGAGATGGTCTCCCTAACATCTTTCCTGGTGGGGTAGATTGAATTCCATCAAAATGGTCTTGGTTCCTAAGATTAACTATATACTGGGGATGATTCCCTTAAGTATTCCAAGGACCTTCTACAAGGGGGTGGAGCGTTTGTTAACGACTTTCCTTTGGCAAGGCAAACCTCCCCGGATTGCGATTAGAAAGTTAAAAGCAAGCAAGGAGAGGAGTGTTGTGCAGTTCCCTGACTTTGAGTGCTATCATTATGCGCTTATATTGAAACAGGGACTACAGTGGATGGATGTTGGCCCTTCCGAGGAAAAAACGGTTTGGGTTCAGCTGGAAAGCAAGCTTATGCTTCACACTCCTATGGACCTGCTGATGGGCATGCAGGTAGGGGAACAGGATAAGGGCCTAGGGGTTATTCACTCCACTCAGATGGCTTTCAAGTTTCTGGAGAATGCCAAGGATTTCAGCTCAACATCCTATTTGGTCTAACCCAAAGCTGAAAATAGGGCGACGGTCCTTTGCCTGGAAAAATTGGCAGGATTCGGGCATCTGGACCGTAGGGCAAGTGATGCTGGGAAATGGGTGGAAGAGTTTTGAGGCCCTTCAGAATGAGTTTGGTATTCCAAGGGTGTGTTATTTCCAGTGGCTGCAGCTGACACACTGTCTAAGCGGTGTGGTAAGGGAAGGGAAGGTACCAGCTGACCACTGGGGTCTCAAGAGGGTAGTAGATGAGTTTGTGGACACGGATGGACGTATGTCACATATTTATGCCACTATAAGAGACACGCTCTTGGGGGCTGGGATTAGGGTTGGGCGAAGTTGGGAGTTAGAGGTAGGGTATGAGATCCCTCCGAGATTGTGGAACACAGTCTGGAGCAAAGTTAATAAGGTTTTGAAAGCAGCTTCCCTTTCCCAATCCCTATTTTTTCTCCTTCACAGGGCGTATCTAACTCCTGTTAAGGTTTCAAAATGGGATATGACTGTCTCCACTAAGTGTTGGTCGTGTTTGTTGGCAGTAGGCACCTTTCAGCATATGTTATATGATTGTCAGTATGTTCAGAGTTTTTGGCAAGAAGTATGGAGCAAGATCAACCGCATATTGGGGTTCCAAACCCCTCTGGGATGGGAACATTGTTATTTTGCGTTCCTGCGCAAGCAGCTTGAAACTTTCCAAAGATAAGTATTTTTTGTTCAATTTTTTGATGGCTATAGCGTTGAAGTTGATTATTACCAACTGGAAGGATTCCTCCAAGCTGGATGTGCATCTGTGGTGGAATCTAGTATGCACTTATTCCGGCTTTGAAAAGGCGCAGGAGTTGAAGGCCACCCAGGGGGGTCAGCGCAGCTTGCGGAAGAAAGGCAGATGTGGAGCGACTGCCGCAGCTCCACTGGGAGGAAGCAAGTGGCAGTTGTTGGATGACTACGTAGCGCAAGCTAAATGTTTTGCAATGTAAGAGTGGCAAAGTGAAGACCTATTGTATATGTAATGTCGACACATGGAGGTTCCCAGGGGGGCGGGAGGCAGGGGTTGCGGGGGGGGGGGGGGGTTGGGGAAGGAGGGCGGTGGGGTGGGGATACTCTTAGATCAAGTTGGTGTAACTAGGTTGGGGGTTGAAACCTGTTATGTTGGCATGCTGTAATTGTTTTATAAATGGTTAAAAATAAATTAAAAAAAAACAAAAAAAAACAAATGCAGCTGTTACCATACTTACAAGGCTCTGCCAAGAATTTGGAAGACAGCATCATGGCCAACTGACTGGAAAAGATCTGTTTATACCAATACTAAAGAAAGGTGATCCAACTGACTGTGGAAATTATCGCACAATTGCTCTGATCCCACATGCCAGCAAGATTCTACTGAAGATTATTCAACAGAGACTACAACCATACCTGGAACAAGAACTACCTGAAGTGCAAGCAGGGTTCAGGAAAGGGCAAGGAACAAGAGACATCATTGCCGATGTGAGATGGATCCTTGAAAAGACTAAAGAATACCAAAAGGATATCTATTTGTGCTCTATAGACTACAGGAAGGCTTTTGACTGTGTAAACCATGAGAAACTCTGGTCAGAAGCATGGGTATACCAGAACACCTGATCATTCTCTTGCACAATCTGTTCATTGATCAAGCAACAGTTCGAACAGAACAAGGAGAAACAAAATTGTTTAAAATAAGCAAAGGTGTAAGACAAGGCTACATACTTTCCCCCTAACTGTTTAATTTTTATGCAGAACAAATCATCAGAGAAGCAGGATTGTATGAAGACAACAGAGGTGTGAAAACTGGTGGAAGACTCATTAACAACCTTAGCTTTGTTGATGTTACCACATTACTGGCTGAAAGTGAAGATAATCTGAAACATTTGCTTCTCCGGATCAAGGAACATAGGGGTATGTTTACTAAACCAAGCTAATGTTACCGGCACTAGGTGCAGCGTTAACGTGAGCAATGCCATATAAGGAAGTGGGCGTACCGGCGTTGAGGTAGCAATGGCTGATTAACACGCGATAGAGGGCACCTTGGCTCATTAACGCGCAGTAACCTTAATTTCATGTCAGTGCTGTATTAAATGCTATAGAGGCGTAGCCCACTGGTTAATGCAATGACTACTGGAGCCAGAGGTCATGGGTTTGATCCTTCAGAGGTCTCATCTAATAAGGCTGTTTGAGGCAATCCCTTTTCCTGTCTGTAACACTCAGACACATCTCTACAATCTGTGTTGCCAGCAAAAACACTCCCACCTCAGTGCCGTAACCGAAGGTGCCTCATAAGGCACCCCATAGGGCACAGTATAAAGTGCCCTGTCCACCAAGGCACTTTATAATGTGCTTTATAGGGTGCCTTATACAGCGCCCTGGCTGACAAGGCACTTTATAATGTGCCCTATAGGTTACGGCACTGAGGTGAGGGGTGTTTTTGCCTGGCAACACAGATTGTAGAGATGTGTCTGACTGTTACATGAATTAAAAAGAAATGCCTCAGACAGCCTTATTAAATAACACCACTGTAAGATCAAACTCATGACCCCTGCCTCAGTAATCATTGCATTAACCGGTGGGCTACACCTCTATAGCTTTTATCACAGCGCTGGCTGGCTACAGAAAGACTGCAGGTTATCGCACAAACTGTCTGCTGTGGTTACCAGGATAGGGTAAACCCACCAGTATCCATGATGCACTGCACATGCAGAACAGCAGTCTACATCTGATCACATGCGTCTCCACAGCACCTCAACCTAGTAGGGGGAACTGACCATGTGTGTTACTGGCACTGAGTAGCTACAGACAGTGACATTGTGCGGGTCCTGTGCTCACCCTGAGCGTGAGGTGGTTTGCCCAGCACCAGGTCCGCAGTACTCAGCTTGGCTGAAATAGTCTTTGCTGCAGATCCCCATCAGTGTCAGTGTATGGTATGTATTTCTTTCAGACACACTTAGGATAATCCTGTGTCCATCTGAATTCCCCAGTCATGTCTAGTCCTTATGGACCATGAAGCAACCAGAAAAGTGTATATCCAGTGTGGTTGCCATGGTCATGTGTTGTAAGAACAGGGGTGTATCTGGACTCACATGTGGATTATGTAGCACCACTTATCATACTCTCTGGGACAGGATCTGCCCCCAACAGACCCACACTCTTTGCATTGGAGGCAGTAGAGGGACATGATGAAGGGCTGTGGGGCCAGCAACCCCAGTCCAATTGGTAAATGGACACAGTCCATGCCAGGTGATGCAGAACTGTACTTATCACATAGGGCACTGGCAGACAGGCAGTATGTCTGGCAAAGCTCAGCTGCCCCCCACCACAATCTGACATTCATCAACAGAGAGCACAATCAGTCTGCACCCTGCAAGGTGGTCCAGCCATACACATGCTAACTGCAGACAGTCTGCTAGCCAGTACATGTTCCCAAAGGAGCTATGTACACCAAGATGTGGGATATAAGCACAAACACCAACCAGGTATGCCAGCAATTGGGCCACAGAAAAGAAAACTCATAGACATAAGATATGCCATACTGGGTCAGACCAAGGTCCATCAAGACCAGTATCCTGTTTCCAACAGTGGCCAACCTAGATCATACATACCTAGATAATTCACTATGTGGGAACCTAGACATGCCAAGGTCACTGCACAGTCAGAGTGAGAGTGACCTCCCCCGCATGACATGCTGTGGCCACCCTGTCTGTGCAGGTGGAGGTCGGCCACTACAATATCCCAGACATTGCTCTATGCCCTATGCAGATGCGTCCTGCCCAGACCGCCCTGTCTGGCCCATACCCACAATACCTTGCTCCTCATTATGCACATTGGCAGGCTAACACTGGAAACTGTGCAAGCATTGTGAGCTCTGTAAAACAATTAATCAAGAGAAACCTAAAAAACCTGAGACTAAAGAATAAAAATGAAGTAAACAGAACAAAAGGAGGTGCTAATGTCACATTATGTTTCTTAAGCTGAAAAATAAATTTAGAACTAGAAAATTAATTTTATTAATTAAAGAATTTACTAGTTCTAAATTTATTTTTCAGCTTAAGAAACATAGGGGTATGTTTACTAAGCAGTCTTAATGTGCGCCGGGCGCTAGTGTGCAGGCTGCCATAAAAGGAGTGGGAATTTCAGTCTTAATGTAGCAAAATGGGATTATCGTGTGATAATGTGCGCTGTGCACATTATCTTGCGAGAAGCCGCTAAGCACGTTAACGAGCGGTAATCTTAGGTAGGCACACTGACATACAAACACAGAAGAAGAGGTGTAGCACACTGGTTAATACTTTGCCTGCTGATACAGAGGTAATGAGTTCAAGCCCCCAATGGGCTCAGTAAAAAGGCTGTCTGAGGAAAGCCCTTTTGCTGCTTGGAAGAGCTGGACACATCCCAACAATCTGTACTGCCAGCCAAAAAAGCCTCACCCCAGTGCTGCAACCTAATGCACCTTTTAGGGCACACCATAAGGCACATCATAAATCACCAAGGCAGGTCACACTGTGCCCCAGAGGGTGACAGGAAAGGCTGGCACCCTCCAAGGCAGCATATAAGGCGCCCCATAAGCTGGCCAAACCTAAGGTGCTGTGAAAGATGCCCAAGGGATGCGAGTGGGATACAGGAGATGGTGCTCAGAGGCACAAAGGTGCCCCAAGGTCACAAGCATGAAATGTACGGCTCAAACACAGATGTAACCATAACACTGCACAGAGCACCAAGGAAAGGCAATGAACAGGTGATGGGAGGAAGAAGATGACGGAGCTCATGCACCAGCATAATCTGCGTGTAGGCCGTGTGGCAGCAGATAAAGTGGACAAACATATCAGGGGCAGCTGTACCGGTGTATAGGGTGATGGTAATGTACAGTGCAACAATGACAGTGTGTGGCAGAGGATGGGGATACGTGTCCACCAGAGGAGGTAGAGGTGGCAGGAGAAGTGCAATGACAGGAGGACAGAGGAGAGTAGTGCCATGCACAGCACACACAGGAGAGGCAACCAGGGAGATCTGCAATGCAGAAATGTGTACCAGTGCAGGATGTGGGGTAGCAGCATGCAAAGCAGGGTAGGATGGCATACAGCTGGCAGACACACATAGACGGACAGAAGGATAGTTTACAGCTGTGATAAGGGTACAATGTGCTAACAGCACAGATCTGCACAGATATGGCTGTCACAGGAATCAAAAGTAGCTGTGCAGCACAGGCAAACAAATCAAAGAGAACAGAGAGGAATCAAACCTATGACCATAAGCACAAGTGTCAATGCACAAACTGGTAGGCCACATAACCAACGTGAGCTTGTTAGCAAAGGCTGCATACAAGAATACTGCAGGGCACCACACTAGAAGCCTGCTGGCTGCCATGATAGGCAAACCTCCAACAGTAACTATGATCAAATGCACATGCAGATATGGTGTGTACAGATCAGATCACAGTCTGTAATTGGGACAACACCCAAATATACCTATATGCACACACACAATCAAATGTTGTGCAGTGGAGACAGCATGCAAAAGAGGAAAGAACCTAAAGCCAAAGGGCGGGAGGGGATGCTCTGTGGAGCACAACAAGACAGAATTGAACCTGCAAACGGGTGTGCCACAGACCAGCTGAACTGCAGCAATGCCAATCCCCCAAGCAGACTGCCATGTAAACCCCATAAAGTAAGAGACATATGTAACAGCCAATATGTCATGGATAGGCAGAACAGAGGGCACACTTTGGTGTACAGTGAAGAGATGGTAGTGTGTGTGCATAGGTGATGAAGGTGCAGGTTCCAAAAGGTCATGTTATCACAATAGAATAATTTTACAAAAGAAACCCATGTGGGGATCAAACCTGCAACCTATGGTGTTATAACACACGTCTGCAACAACTATCCCAAACAAGCACTGTGACCATAATTCCAAAATAGTACCTCAAAAGGAAGGTGTTTATGGGACCTTGCAACATCCAGTGATGTGGTAAACGCCTGGATGATAGACAGCTGGCACCGTACAACGATGTGAGAACAGGTGGGCCATGGATATGACCATAAATTCATCAAATATATAGCACTAAATGAGAATATATAGCACTAAATGAGAGGTTAGATATGATTGCACTCTCAGAGACATGGTGGAAGGAGGATAACCAGTGGGACACTGTGATACCTGGATACAAACTATATCGTAATGATAGAGCTGAACAAATTGGTGGAGGGGTTGCGCTCTATGTTAGAGAGGGCATTGAGTTAGAAAGGATTAAAGTTTTGCAGGGAACAAAATTTGCTGTAGAATCTCTATGGATTGAAATTCCATTTATGAAGGGGAAGGTGATGGCAGTGGGAGTATACTATCGACCACCTGGCCAGAATGAACAAATGGATGATGAAATGCTCAAAGAAATCAAGGAAGCTAACAAAAGCCACAACAGAGTAGTAATAATGGGTGATTTCAATTACCCCGGTATCGACTGGGACAGTGTCACAGCAGGACAAGCTAAAGAGATAAAGTTTCTAGATGAAATAAATGACTGCTTCTTGGAGCAGCTGATTCATGAACCGACCAGAGGGGAAGCCATACTGGACCTAGTCCTTAGTGGAACGCCAGATCTGGTGCAAGAAATAAGGGTGTTGGGACCACTTGGCAATAGTGATCATAGTATGATCATGTTTGATTTAATCAGTGGAGGACAGATAGTAAAGGAATCCACAGTACTACCTTTTAACTTTCAAAAGGGAGACTATGATAGAATGAGGAATATAGTTCGGAAAAAAACTAAAAGGAGCGGTTCCAAAGGTTAAAGACTTACAGCAAGCTTGGGTGTTATTTAAAAATACTATCCTCGAAGCCCAGACCAGCTGTATTCCACGCATTAAGAAAAGTGGAAGAAAGTCCAAAAAAACTGCCAGCATGGTTTAAAGGTGAGGTCAGAGAGGCTGTTGCTGCCAAAAGAGCAACCTTCAGGAAATGGAAAAAAGAGCCAAATGATGAAAACTGGAAACAGCACAAGCACTGGCAAGTTAAATGCAAAGCATTGATAAGGCAGGCAAAGCGGGAATTTGAGAAGAAACTTGCTACGGAAGCAAAAACACGAAATAAAGACTTTTTCAAGTACATTCGTAGCAAAAGGCCTGTGAGAGAGTCAATTGGACCATTAGATGATAGAGGGGTAAAAGGGGCAGTAAGAGGAGACAAGGCTATAGCAGAGAGACTGAATGAATTCTTTGCTTCGGTCTTTACTGAGGAAGATGTAGGGATGTTACCCAAGACTGAAGTGGTATTTAAAGGTGATACTGCAGAGGAATTGAGAGAAATATCGCTACACCGGGAAGATATATTACAACTATTTGATAAACTGAATAGTAGCAAATCACCTGGACCGGATGGTATACATCCCAGAGTGTTGAAAGAACTGAAATATGAGATTGCAGACCTGTTATTGGTAATCTGTGAACTTTCATTTAAATCATCTGTAATACCTGAAGATTGGAGGGTCGCCAACGTAACACCAATTTTTAAAAAGGGTTCCAGGGGTGACCCGGGAAATTACAGACCGGTGAGCCTGACGTCAGTACCAGGGAAAATGGTAGAAACCATCATAAAGAACAAAATTACACAGCATGTAGATAGTCATGGCCTAATGGGAGACAGCCAACATGGCTTTAGACAAGGAAGATCTTGTCTTACTAATCTGATCTGTTTTTTTGAAGGTGTGCATAAACAGGTAGACAAAGGTGAGTCGGTTGATATAGTGTATCTGGACTTTCAGAAAGCTTTTGACAAGGTCCCCCATCAGAGACTTTTGGCAAAGCTAAAAAGTCATGGGATAGGAGGCAGTGTACTATTGTGGATCGGGAACTGGTTAAAAGATAGAAAGCAGAGGGTAGGGCTAAATGGCCAATATTCCCAATGGAAAAAGGTGAATAGTGGAGTACCCCAGGGATCTGTACTGGGTCTGCTACTTTTTGACATATTCATAAATGACCTGGAAAAGGGAATAACTAGTGAGGTTATCAAATTTGCAGATGACACAAAACTGTTTAAAGTTGTTAAAACCCAAGAGGATTGTGGAAAACTGCAGGAGGATCTGGATAAATTGGAAGACTGGGCATCCAAATGGCAGATGAAATTTAATGTGGACAAGTGCAAAGTTATGCACCTAGGAAAGAACAACCCACACTATAGTTACACGATGCAAGGCTCCACATTAGAAACCACCACCCAGGAAAAAAGATTTAGGAGTCATCGTGGATAACATGTTAAAACCCTCCGCCCAGTGTGCAGCGGCGGCCAAGAAAGCAAATAGAATGCTAGGTATCATAAGGAAAGGGATGGAGAATAAAACAAAGGATATTATAATGCCTCTGTATCGCTCCATGGTACGACCGCACCTTGAATATTGTGTGCAATTCTGGTCACCGTATCTTAAAAAGGACATAGAGTTATTAGAAAAAGTACAGAGAAGAGCCACCAAATTGGTGAAGGGGATGGAAGGCTACTCCTATGAAGAGAGGCTAAAAAGGTTAGGGCTCTTTAACCTAGAAAAGAGACGGCTGAGGGGAGATATGATAGAGGTGTATAAATTAATGAATGGAGTGGAACGGATAAACGTGGATCAATTGTTTACGCTATCAGAATATAGAAGGACTAGGGGACATGTAATGAAGCTACAGGGTAAACTATTTAAGACAAATAGGAGAAAATATTTCTTCACTCAACGTGTAATCAAACTCTGGAATCTGTTACCGGAGGATGTAGTAAGGGCTGTTAGTATAGCTGGGTTTAAAAAAGGTTTGGACAAGTTCCTGGAGGAAAGGTCCATAAACCACTATTAAAAAGGGACCCAGGATATCAATGCTTGGCCTAGTACAAGCACTGCAGAACCTGTGTCTTTTGGGGAAACTGCTAGGTACGTATGACCTAGATTGGCCACTGTTGGAAACAGGATACTGGGCTTGATGGACCTCGGTCTGACCCAGTATGGCATTTCTTATGTTCTTATGTTCTTAAATACAAGTGTCAGTGTGAGCAAGCAGCAGCCGAGACAAATGTATGTCAAACACGTATCTTTATTTTGGTTATTCGTCACAGATAGTGTAGATACCGCCATCATAATACCCAGGTGAGTGGATCCCAGGTGAAAGACCAAAGAAACATTTAGCAGGGCAGCAACCCACATCCTACGAAAAGGTCACTGGCACGTCTACAAATGAGGGGCAGGAGAGATAATGTGCATCAGGTGCATGGTGGGCAGTATGCATTTGGCCCCCACACACCACATGCTGCTGCACGCCTCAAATGTGTTACTTACATATGAGTGCATGTAGACAGTAGGCGGTGCATAAGGAGGGCCCAACACACAGCAATCATGATCTGTACCTGAAAACATATCTATCTGGCAACACAGGAGACACACAAATGAAAACAGCATATGTTTTTAAAATGTTGAAAGTTTAAAAACACATGTGGAAATTTATGTTACAGCTGCCACATAATGCCTCATGTAGGAATCAAAGCTGCAACAGTGTAACCAGAAGCTATGGTCAAATGCACAATGAGGATATGCCAACACGTAGCAGAGGCACATGAACACAGAAATCAATACAAAGAAACAACCTGCAGAAACATGCAGAGATAACACTATGCAGAAGGTCCCCTGCACTGGTTGGTGTGGATACAGTGTCTGTACACATATATCACGGCACATGGAATGCACAATTGAAGGAAGACAATGGACACTCACACTGCGACAGTCGAAATATAATGGTGCAATGTGAGTGTCGTTACCACAGGGGATAAATAGGAGTGTGCAGACATGCAAGGCAAGGTTCATAAATACATGTTTAGCGTCACGTCTGTACAGTAAGCAAACCCAAAAACCAGTACATAGAGATGGAAAGTGACGGCAAACATTGTACAGTAAACCACACAGAAGCCATATTGCCACATGCTGTGTTTCCCCAACAAAGTCAGTCATATGCAGGTGCACCATGTACGTATCAACATGATACAGTGATGCCACACATGCACGGAAACACCCTTGGTGAGTGACAACATCAATCTAAGTTGTTGGTGTGCAGCAAAGCGTTGTCATGGCAAAAACTGTAAGACTATTTCCCAACTCTGTATCAAAACTTGAAAGTAACCAGCATTCTTAGTTGACTGATTATTTCTTTACGTAGCACTCACAACTGATTATAAAAGTGGCAAGAGAGGTCTCAGAAAAATCAGGCATTTAGTGACTATACAAATTGTGGTCATAATCAAATACAGCCCTTTCAACATCAATGACCCTCAATAAAGCCACTAACCAGTCTTCATCTCAACTTTTTAAAACTTTTTTTTTATATCAATTTGTGTCAATTGTTATGATGTATATGAAAATCAGGCTTAACTTAAAAGTTTCCAGCTTCTGAGGGGGCGGAGCCTGATGTCCAGCGGGAGGGGGCGGAGCCTGATGTCCAGCGGGTTAGACGCTTCGCGCTGAAGCTCCCGAGAGGCCTACTCAGAATCCTGACTTAATACCTACATAAACTTAATATTTTGCTCCGAACTCACCGGGGTGCCTCGGGGGGGATGGCGACCCACAAACCAGCGCGTTTAGACTTCGGGTCTCCCTCTTCTTCACACGGAAAACGCTCCAAAACAGAGTTGTCTTCCCCACAAAAGATGGTTCCACTTCGGGAAAACCCCGAAATGCAACAGGAGATCTTGGAGGAAATACGCGGTGTGAAGGAACTGGTACAGTCCAACGGAGAAGCGCTCCGAGCCATGCGAGAAGATTTCGGTATGCTTCAGGACCGGCTTGAAGGTCCTTTCACTACGGCAGGACAACATGGCGGGGGTCCTCGACTCGCACGCGGTGCGCTTGGTGAAACTGGACAAGGCTGAGCGTCAGATACAGAATCTTCAAAAAGAGTTAGAGGATAGCAATAATCGAGCCCGTCGCAACAATGTAAGGCTCATCGGAGTACCGGAGGGGGCGGAAGCAGGAGATATAAGAGAATTCCTGGTCAAAACTCTTCCCTCCTTGCTGAAGATCACTTTTCACAGAGATCTGGAAATTGACCGAGCACATCGTGTTCCTACCAACATGGCGCTCAATCGGACGACCCCCCGGCCTATCATCTTTCGATTACTGAGATATTAGCAAGTTGAGCAAATTCTCAATGCTGCCCGGGCGAATCATCATCTGGAGTTTGAAAGTCATAAAGTCTCCTTCTTCCCTGACTTGGCAAAGCCCACAGTTGACCGTCGGAAGAGACTCCTTGCTTTTCGCCCTAGACTTCAACAGCTACAGGCTCGCTTTGGCCTATTGTATCCAGCGAAGCTCAGAGTGACTCTCCATAACCAAACTAGAACCTTCGAAGATCCTGATCTACTAGCAACATTTTTAGATTCCAAAGAGGCAGACCAGATGCGCTAATCCAACAACTTGGATCTGTAATCCGCCGGATCTGCCCGCCATTTTGCATGGCCCGACGCGGTGATCACAGCCTGGAACAGAGACTGCCTGGACTTTTCTTTCTTTCTATATATAACTTTCTTGGTCTCCTTTCCCTCCATGATGTGCACCTCGGTTGGATTCGGAGCACGCACAGCTATATAGGTTTATATGTTTCAATTTAGGCCTTCTCTGGGGTTTCTCCCCGCAGACATCTGGTCGCCAGTAATTTCTGGGGTTCTGCTTCTTCTCTAATGCACCTCGGTGCTTATTTTTTTATATGGGGCGCTTCATTGTTTTACATTAGCTTATTTTCTATCATGTCATGTGTACAGCCATATACAGTTAATATGAGGGACATTGTGTAATTATGTGCGTTATCATGTGCTTTCTCAGAATTTTTAACCCTTCTGAATGGCCTTATGTATGATCTTATCACTGAACGTAAAAGGCATCAATAGTCCAATCAAAAGAAAGAAAATCCTTAGCTATCTTAATCATGAACCTGCTGATTTAGTGTTTCTTCAGGAAACGCATTTAAACTCCGTTGAAACACTGTAACTTAATGCTAGGCCTTACATGGTGGCTGCCTACTCTCCCGCCGTTTCCAAACGGTGTGGGGTAGCCATCTTGGTTAAGAAGTCTTAGCAAGCTACTGTAATGGATACTAGCTCTGATAAGGAGGGTAGATGGGCCCGTGCACACCTTAAGGTTGGAGATAGTGAATTCACGTGTATTTGTATTTATGCTCCGAATGTGGATAACCCTGCTTACTATGCAAGTATTGCGCAGTTGGCACAGGCCTCTGCCAATACTCCATTAATACTTGGCGGCGATTTCAACCATGTACTTGATCCTTTGATAGATAGATTGCCGCCTAGAACGAGTGGTCCACCCAAGAGTCTTGCTACCCTTACAGCTCTGATGAAAGATCTTGCGTTTGTAGATATATGGAGGCTGCTTCACCCCTCCGACTTAGAGTTCATTTTTTTCTCAGCCCCCCATCACTCACAATCTAGAATAGATTTTTTTTTTTTCTTATCTCCAAAGCACTGATATCCCAAGTGGACATGGCTAGGATTCATCCTCTCCATATTTCAGATCACGCTGCCATATCTTTCTCATTACATGTCTCTACGCAAGGTGAACATTCCCGTGCTTGGTTTTTTTGATATATCCCTACTAGACTAAAAAGATTTTCAGGTTGACATAAAGGCCGCTATCCAAGACTACTTGCATTGTAATTCACCCCATGACACTGCGAGCTGGGCTTGGTGGGAGGGTTTCAAGGCGTCTATCCGTGCAACTATAACTAGCTATCAAATTCGACAGGGGAAACAAAGAAAGCAACATTTACTGATTCTAGAACAACAGATACAAGCTGGAGAGCGTCTCCTCACGTCCCGTACTGACCCATGTATTTTACTTCGCTTACAATGCCTTCGTTTTCAATACAATCAGCTTTTATATACCGCTGCTGCTAAAAATATTGCATCACAACAAGGGATGTACTTTCGGGAAAATAACCGTGTTGGCAAATTGTTACTTTATGTAATACTGTAAATAGAGGCACTCCTACAGCACAGAAATCCTGGGAGCGGGAAATGCATGTAACTTTGACCCCGGAGCAATGGAGCCTAGTCTGGAGCAAGGTGACACGGGTCTCTCGATCCGCCTCACTTGCTCAGACACTTTTCTTTCTAGCCCACCGATGTTTCTATACTCCTGACAGGTTAGTCAAATGGAACGCCACCCGGAGCAATAGATGCTGGACATGTCAGGCGGCCATTGGCTCACTGACTATGTTATGTATGAATGCCCCGCATTACAGTATTACTGGAGTCGGGTCTGGGGTCGTATTCAATCTATTTTGCACTTTCAGGAGCCCCTCTCTTGGAAGATAGTGGGACTCCGCTCAGCTGCGGGGATCCCCTCTCTTCCCAAATCGGCTTACTTCCTTTTAGACTTTATGCTGGGCATAGCTATTTCCCTAATTACGAAATACTGGAAAATAGCTCCCATCTGAGCCCCAATGAATGGTGGAATCATGTCTGTCTCTACAGTAAATATGAGCAAATACCTCGTATGTTAGCCTCTTCCGCTCAGACCCCCCACCACTTGTCTAAATGGAAGATGCTCAACGACTATGTTCAAACTGCTAAATGCTCTCATCTGACTGTTTAAATCTGTGTTAATCTCTGTCACATGATCATTCTGTATCGCAGATACTAATTCTGTTTGTTTTGATGTACAATTACTGTTGTTTGTAAGCGCTTATATGACGATACTTATCAGCTTAGAGAAGAAGCATAGGGGTGGGGGGTAATTGGGGTTGCTTTTTCCTTATTGTATGCTTGTATTTGTTTCCTTTGGTGTGTTGTTTCTTTTTGCTTGTTGTAAAATGAAAATAAAAGTTTAAAAAAAAAAAAAAGTTTCCAGCTTCTGATCTGTTGTTCCCGACGCTAAGCTGCGCGCTAGAAAAATGCGTTTCACCTTGTGCGGTTTCCTCAGGGGAATGCAGAAGCACTACGAAGAAAATTATCTAGTTAGTGCATACTTTCAATACAATAGCAGATTCAAAACAGACAACGTTACTTTAGAGGAATTAAAAGATGAAACAGCTTTACCCATGACACAAACAGTACTGTTCCCCAGAAGCCTACTTTCTCCAACTGCTAGCAAACGCCGCGTATGCGGGCTAAGTTAAATAGAATCCCATGTGATATCTGTCCATAGTCTAAATGTAATCAGAAACACGCCTCCCACTCTATGTGGGCATTTAACCCTGCTGGGGCCACAGTGTCTAATTTGTAGATCCATTGCTGCTCGCGATACAACAAAGCTTTTTCTCTAGATTTCCCGTAGCATGGTGCTGATAAATGGTCTATGCAAAAACATTGCAACTCAGTGTAGAGGTGGTGCAACTCCAGACAATGTTCTACAATCGGTGCCTCACGCCTGCAGCACTTTAGTTTACTCTTATGCTCATTCATACAAATTTTGAACTGTCGAGTGGTTTTTCCCACATATAGTAGATTGCAAGGACAATGTATGCAGTACACTACATGAGTTGAAACACAAGTAGTCAAGCTTTTAAGCTCATACTGTACGCCTTTATGGCAAAATTCAACTAATTCTTGAGTAATATCGCAGACGTTACAAGTCCCGCATTTAAAGTGACCTCTTTCATGATGATACTCCAAGTGATCAGACAGCGTGAACCACTGATAACAGGCCACTCAGCCACCCTGCCCGACAGACGCCCCTCCATGGGTATTATTATGCAGCATAGTCTGTCAACATGATCTGCACTGTGTACCAGCATTGTAGAGAGCAGGGAACCCCAGATATATGTATGTGCGTGCAATGACCCCTCACATCATCTGACCTATCACAGACAACCAGTGTGCAGAGCAAGCATCAACAGATTAACTTGCCACACTGGAATGTGTGAGATCTGTGATTCCCATGACCCCTCATCAGGACCCCTTCCAGGCATGAGAATGGCTCATGGGACACACAGGTCTAACAATGGTCATGCGTTGCTAGTTGTGGCATGCATGAATGTTCTGCAGACTGATCTGGTGGGATATGCCTGACATGTACATGTGTGACGGTTGGCTACTAGAGAGGTATCTCACATATCACCTTGTGTCCCACCAACAGGCACTCGACAGGCTCTGGTGCAGATACACCTGGATCTGCTGGCCAACTCCCATGAGTTACAACAGCTGCAGGCAACAAATGAGACCAGTGCAGGGGCACTCCTCAGAATTGCGGGCACCCTGGAGGCCATAGCAGCCCGGATGCAGCAGCCAGCACCGGCACCGGAGGCTGCAGCACCTGAGCCACCACAGAGGGGTGGGTTGGACCATGGGTGGCGTGGGCGGCGTGGGCGTCCACGCAGGATGTGAGGGGGAAATTAAAAGGCATGAACCTATACATCCTATGTGTTTGTTTCCAATGTGTGGCACTGTGTTTCCCTACGTAGCCTGAACCGCATGTTGTCTCCCTGCCCACATGAGCCACACCCATGCCCCTCAGTGGTGGGGTGTCTGTACTGCCAGTTCTCAGTGCACAGAGGTCATAACATGCCCTGTGTGTCATGGACTGTGGCAGGTCCCAGCCCCAGGACCTCAGCGTCGGGGTATACCCACCCCCCCCTGTGGCACAGGGCGAGTTTCATGATGGTACATGTCTGGTGTTGGGATCTGTCACCGTCTCCCACCCCATATACCCCCAACATTGGACACACATGTGTGACCATTTTCGCTGCCCCGCACCACGGCATACGTGGCTGCCCTCCCACATAGGCTCGCATGTGGCACAGGCAGACAAGGGTGGCTTGCGTAGGCTGGCTGCTCATCCTTTGCAAGCGCTTATAGTCACCCACCGCCCATCCCTGTGACATGCAGTGACCCAGGCCGCCCTCAACAGCTATCCCCCTGAGCAGCTCCTGGGTTCAGTAGTACATCTTACCCTCCATGCAATAACATTGCTGTTTGCTGGTTCCTCTATTGGCACACAAGCATGATTCCCACACATTGCACACAGCATGCACATGACCAGGTACTTTAGGACATGCTCCACATTGGCACATCACAGGGTCAACCTTGGACACACATGCCTACGCACATGGCCAGCCCCCACAACTGTGTGTGGAGACGGTCCATGTATGATACCCATGTCTACCTTGCATACACATACCTATCTACACACATGTTCCATGCTTACGTCCATAGTCTGTCTGTAAGGGCAACACATGACCATTGGGCTTTTTTTAACAAAACTGTATTTACAAATATAAGAAAACACGGTACATGAACATTTCAAATTATTTACATACAAACATACGGTTTGCCATACTGGGTCAAACCTGGGTCAAACCAGCTGTCGTTTGGGGTCACAGAACACAGGACAGCACAGGGCACATGTGTGGGCATCACAGGGGCCATCACATGCTCCTGGGATGCCCATCAGGGGATGGCCGCCGACCGAGGAGCCGCTCCATGTCGGAGGCCATCCACTGAATGGACTCTGCCAGCCACTGGTTGGTGTGTTCTAGAAAATGGAGGCGTTGCTCCACACCATCCAGGACCACATACAGGTCGTGCACACACCTGCCACCACACACACACATGGTGCCAGGTGTCTGTGTGGTGGCATGTGCATGTAACCTGTGTGTGGTCATGGATGGTGCTTCCACACCTAGCCGTCCATCCTGGACAACCACATGCGGTGGCTGGCAGGGACCCACACCACCCTGTGCTGTCCTGTGTTCTCTGGCACCCTCCCCCCTCCCCCCACCCAACATCCCACACCTCCCCCCTGCCACCTCCCACCCATCCTCCACACCCTCCACACTCCCCCCTCCACCCCCTCCCAAACATCACCCACACTCACTCCCTCCCCTCCCGCCCCACCCTCCACCCCCTCCATGTCCCCATCATCCCCCTCCGCTGCGTCCGCTGCCTCCTCCTCCTCTGCCTCCACCTCCACCTCCTCCTCCTCTGCCCCTTCCTCATTCACCTCCTCCTCCTCCTCGGTAGGACGGCAGGCAGTGGGGCGCCTCAGGGACTGGCCGTAGAGGGGCCTTCACCGGCGGCATCGCCCTCTGTGGAGGATGACAGTCATTAGCACACTATCATGTGAGTCACCTAACAAATGTACATATTGAGGCACCACATAGGCTATTGGGCCACTGTGACGTTCCTTACAGAGCTGCAAAGGCCTCAAAACTCACCTCCACTTTGGGCAATCGCCCCCCCTCTGGAGGTGGGTGAGGTATTCTGGGTGGTGCAGCCTCAACTCATGACCCTTCTTCCACAGGTCCTCTACCGGGGGGGGGGGGGGAACCAAGGGGTAGGAGCATCAGTGACCGTATATCTCTGGTGGGTAGCCAACACAAATCAAACATCTCTGCGGGCAGTTGCTCCTGCTTCTCTGCTCAGTGTGTCATGTACCAACTGTTGCCAGTGCCACCTGCATGTGTGGCTGTGGGTCTGGGCATGTGTGCAGTGACACCTATGTGTACTGTGCATGACAACCTGGACACACCATACCGTGTTCCTCTGCTCTCCTTGCATGACATGGCAGCACCATGCCATGTGTGGTTTGGCCATGCTGCTGTCCAGGGGAACTCCCCTAACCCCCTGCATGGTCTGGCAAACACATTTGTGTTTTCTTGACCTACACACATCATCTGAAGCAACCCCAATGGCAACATGATATCCTAACACGCATGGGTGATGTGTCCATACATGGGGCGGAGGGTGGGTGACCCGGTGCACTTTGGCAGGGGCCACTACCAAGCCATTTGGCTTTCTACTATACCTCTATGGTCATGACTAGGGCCTCATGAGAGTAGGGCAGTAGTGGCTGGCAACAACAGGGGCAGGGGCCAACACACCGAAATGGCCTATTACCATCTGTGCTCCTGTCTTGGGTTATGGCAGTGCTGTGCAACCCCAACAGGTGCATGTATCCTTACAACAGCATCTGTAATGTTCCTCTGCAATCAGGTACAGAAATCCTGGTGAGTGGGCAGATGTGTGACCTGAAGCAGCATACAGTTCTGAGATATATGGGTTTGTTACAGGCCTTCATAATCAGATCTCATAGCTCATGGGGGTGTGGTTCTGTAATGCACATCAAGAACTGCACCTACCATACCATCCAGATCCATCACAGTCGTGTGTAATTAGGTGTGGCCCTCACAGACTAGGGGAGATGTGAGACCTACCCGGCATAACCTACCACAATATCTGAATGACATGCCCACCATTGCAATCAGGTCTCAGGCCTCCTGGGGGTAGGGTGTCTTAGCACACATCATCAGCAACATACACCATAGCACCGGGGTGACTGACAGGACACGTTCAGCATGTCTCAGGACTCCTGGGGGTAGAGTGAAGTATAACACATCAGCAGCAGCATAAACCATATCACCAGGGTGACTGACAGCCCACTTTGATGGGCTCTAAGGACTCCTGGGGGTAGGGTGGAATCTAACAAAGCAACACCAGCATTTTAAGCTGCAAATGCGCTCATATCCATATCACCAGAGGGACTGACAGCCCACTTTGATGGGCTCTCAGGACTCCTGGGGGTAGGGTGGAATATAACAGGGCAACAGCAGCTTAACCATACCACCAGGGTGAGTGACAGCCCACTTTGATGGACTCTCAGGACTCCTGGGGTAGGGCAGATGTTTGAAACTGTAAATTCACACACAACCATACCACCAGGGTGAGTGACAGCCCACTTTGATGGGCTCTCAGGACTCCTGGGGGTAGGGTGGAATCTAACAAAGCAACAGCAGCATAAACCATATCACCAGGGTGCCTGACAGCCCACTTTGATGGGCTCTCAGGACTCCTGGGGATAGGGTGGATGTTTTAAGCTGCAAATGCGCTCACATCCATATCACCAGGGGGACTGACAGCCCACTTTGAATATAACAGGGCAAAAGCAGCTTAAACATACTACCAGGGTGAGTGGCAGCCCACTTTGATGGGCTCTCAGGACTCCTGGGGGTAGGGCAGATGTTTTAAGCTGTAAATGCACACACAAACATGGCAGATGAAATTTAATGTGAACAAGTGCAAAATCATTGGGGCCACGGTTCCGATAATGATCGGAAACCGCTACCGCGGCTTTGTAAACAAGTCCCATAGATTTGACTCATTCAAGCCATGGTATTTTCAATGACATCATATGGCTGTGAAAGCTTGAGAGTGAAAAAGACAGACAGGAAGAAAATTGATGCCTTTGAATTATGGTGCTGGCAGCGAATACTGTGTATACGATGGACTGCCCAAAGAATAAACCAGTCAGTACTAGAGGAAACCTAAGCTTTCTTTAGAAGTTCAGATGACAAGACTTTGACTTTCATACTTTGGACACATCATGTGAAGAGAGAGATCATTAGAGAAAGACATCATGCTTGGCAAGATAGAAGGTCAACGCAAAAGAGAAAGGCCAGCAATGAGATGGATCAATACAATAACAGCAGCTATGGGTACCAGTCTGTCAACAATGAGTCACCTGATCGAACACAATTTAGGACAACTATTCAGAGGGTCGCCATGAGCTGAGACAGACTCAATGGCACTTAACAACAACAACAACAACAACAGGAGGTGTGGGCTAGCTCTGACTTTGTTGCCTTAATCCATGAAAAAGGACAGGGGTCAAACGGGGATGTCTTAGTGTTGATTCTGGTGATGGTGTTTAGGAGCTGTTTTTGATCTATGCTGCTAAAAGTCTGCCATATGTTGATTATTGTAGTTTGGTTTTCATGCATAGGTAGGTCTATAGTGTTTTTATTTGAGTTTTTCTTGAAAATAGTTAGCTAAGGTTTGGGCGTTTATATTAGATGGGTTTCGGTTGTGCTGTGATGTGTTAGTTAAGGATTTAACTATATCGAAGAGTTCCCATGGGTGGTTAAAAGAGATGACTAACTTTTTTGTGTTGATAGTCTGTTTTTGCTTTATTAATGGCTTCCTTATAATAGTCCAAGGTAGACAAATATAAGTTATTGTTTTTTAGGGCTTTGTTGTGTCTCCATTTATATTCACATTTTCTTAGTTGCTTCTTAGTATTAGCAAGAGCCTGGGTGAGCCATTTTTCTGAAAGTCTTGTGGAGGTTTTGTATGATTATGTGTTGTGATGGCTGTATCTTGAACAGAGATATACCAGTTGTGAAGGGAGGAATTCAGGTCAGCTTGGGTTGAGTTTAACTTAGGAAGAATATCATTTAGGAAATCTTCATTGTTGAATTGTTTGAATCATTTAGTAGGTGGATTTGTGTTTAGGGTTGGTGGAGTATGAGTTGATAGTATGTTGAGGTTAATTATATAGTGGTCTGACCAGGGAACTTGTTTCAAGTGAGGCACCGATTGGAGGGCTAACAAGGCACCTTATAAGGCACCTAACAAGGCACCGTATCAGGCACCTTACATATAAGGCATCTTACAAGGCACCTTGTAATGTGCCTTGTAAGGTGCCTTATAAGGCGCCTTGTAAAGCAAATTAGTCTAAAGTGCCTTGTAATGTGCGTTAGCTGATACGGCTTGCCGTAACGATGCAACACCCACGCCTTTATATGGCATCTGTACCATTACCGCAGAACCTAACGCGGATAACATTACCGTGGTTTTGTAAACATACCCCAAAAATTTCAATTTCTGGGAGTGATGGTATTCAATATGTGCAATGAAGACCTAGAGAAGACCTCATCCCAGAATGCTTCAATGCCACTGCTAAGCATCCCCTGATGATATTGGGATGCATGTCTTAGCATGGTGTAGGTAGGATTCAAATTATGAGTGGCACCATCAGGGCGAAATTATACATTGCAGACATCCTCAAACCCAAAATGCTACCTTCTGCTTCTGACATATTCAGATCTGATGGGTCTTTAAATTTCAACAGGATGGAACACCACATCACACAGTAACCATCTGCAAGAAATAGTTTGCTGGCATTAATGTGGAATTGTTGTAATGGCCTGGAAACAGCTCTGACTTCAATCCGATTGGAAACCTTTAATCCAAAGTGAAAATGACTGTGGCATCAAAGCGTCCAAGCAACAAAGAGGGATTAATTGAGTGCATTATTAGCTCCTAGTTCCATATAATCAAAAAGGAGATCTTCAAGAAACATGTTGAATCAATGCCCAGAACATGTCATGCTGTCACTGATGCCAAAGGGTTTCCAACATGTTACTGACTTTAATGATGTAAAATGGTTCCTATTTAATAACACCCAATAGCAATATACTTCCGACACTGTATCTTCATTTTTTTGGACAGAATAAGACTTAATTGATGAATTTTTATTTCAATATAGTTTCTAAACCAATATTGTGTACTTCCCTTCTTAAAGCACATAAAACATTTGAACATTGAGCACATATTGCTAGAAATGAACTAAACATCAAGGTGTATCCACAATTTTGGCAACTATTGTACATACATAGATTATACAATACTTTAATCTACATGCATGTGTGGTTAAGTATGCATGAACATTTACACCTATTCATGAACAGATACAGTATAAGTCATTGTGCCTATATTCAAGGTACACTCTCTGCCATATGATGTGTGATCAAAAGGTATCAAAACTTGTACAATATCACATCTTTTTCCCCGAGAGGGGCAACACTCTGCTGCTGACTCCAGCCCAATCGGGGCTGTGGGAGGAGGAGCAGTAGCTCCTTTAAAGAAGGATCGCTACCAGGCGGATCCGCGCCTGTCGGGCCCGCGCCTGAGGGCCTCGCCAGAGGGCCCTTTGGCATGGCCCTTATGCGGAGGCCATCTCCCATCAAGTTGACATCGGTCCTGCACTGATCGAAATCGGAGCTCCGGAAAACCAAAACCCCCTGCCACCATCTGCAGCTCTTCCCAGGCGGAGGATAGAGCCGCCGACAGTAAGAGGAGCAGTGCTTCACTCATCACCCAATTGGACTTTTAGTTTTCTACCAAACGTAAGAGTAACTCAAGCAACCTGTTTAATCCTTCCAGACCCAATTCTTTGCTAGTCAATCAACACAGGTGAAGAAGTAATGTAATGTAATGTAATGTAATGTTTATTGTGTAACCTTCCCATTTGTACACCTCACTTTAAGCAAGATTTCGACAACATTGCTATGCTTGATCTTATAATATGTATCCATGCAAATTACCATTGCTGTCTTATTAAGCAGGATTCTGATAATCTGAGATCTCCATTAATGCCTAGCAAACATCTTCTAATATTTACACAGATTGTTTCTCTCTCAGTATATAAATCTATGCAGCTATCTATCCATGTTAAGCCATTCAATAACTTTCTTTTCCTGATAATTTTGCTTCTCATTAAGCCTGTCCAAACTTTATATAACTGTATATGCCGGGCTAGTTAATAAGTACCTTCCTACAGAATTTTGTATCTCAATAAGCAAGCTCCTGCTAACATCTGTTCATACTTGGCTAAACACCTGCAACTTTTAAAAGTCCACAAATAACCCTCCAATCTCCTGCTAAAATTCCCCCTTCTCTAGCAGTAGTCTTCTCCTCATTGACACAGACCGAGTATGGCCCTCCCCATCAAGATATTATTAGGCCTATACCTCTTTCTCATAGGTTTGCTCCCAAATATCCTAGCTCTAACCTCCACTCACAATAATATACCCATCTTACACAACAACTGGAAAAGATGGTCAGGCACAAGTCACCAAAATATAAACTGGACCATCGATCTCATCACCATTATCTATTACATATACCGCTTCAACACGCCTCAAAGCTAAAGCTAGAAAACCACAACCAACCCCGCACTCTAAAATGTGCCCTCATTAATGCTCGCTCTCTTCGTAAAAAATGGCCTGTTCTCACAGACATAATCACATCTCACAACCTTGACATTCTTATGGTCACCGAAACATGGTTGTCTCCTGAAGATAACATAATTCTCAATCAGCTCCTCCCCAATAACTTTGTAGTTTTCAACAGCAACAGACAAAACAAAAGAGGAGGAGGGGTACTAATCCTCTCCAAGACAGAACTCCAATTCAAAATGGATAACTCTTCTAGCAACAACCTCCTGGAAACAGTCTCTATTTCTAACAATCTCTGTTCCATAAACTTACTATACAGAGCTCCATCTTCCTCCCCAGATGAATTGTCAGCCATTATAAACCTTGCCTCCAACACACTGACCCCAAATAGACCCAACTGGATTCTAGGAGACTTTAACTTACCATCCCTACAAGACAACCAATCACACGCCTTTATAGATGCCCTGGCAATCCTAGGATACAAGCAAGTTGTTCAACAATCTACGCACATAAAAGGCAATATTCTTGACCTCATATTTGTCCCACAATCAGTACATAATCAACTTCAAAACATTCTGTTATCAATTACAGCGGTCCCTTGGTCAGACCATAAGCTTATTATGTTTCAGATCCCCACTCAAAACAAACAACACACAAGCGACACAGACCTCAAACAACACACAACTACAACCAGACTCTTCCAACCTTTTAATAGGGAACTTATCCTGGCCGAAACGGATGCTCTCTTCAATGACACCACCCTAAACCTGGAAGAGTTCATCACCTGTTGGAACAACAGACTCAACTCCATTGCCTCACGCCCACCTAAGAATACGTCTTCAAGAAAAAAAGTGACAGCCCCATGGTTCACTTCAGAGCTGAAAAAATCTCTAAAATTACTACGAAAGCTTGAGAAGAGATGGAGGAGGTCACACACCAACAGCAACCAGACTGCATACATGCAACATCTTGACGCTCACCGTAAGTCCATTTCAGAAAAAATGAAACAGTACCACACAGATATCCTGAAACGTGCTTTAAATAAACCACATGACCTATTTAGCCTAGTCAAGAAACTAGCCAAGGAACCGTCACCCGAGCACCAGTGCGAAATCAACCCACAAGAATATGCTACATACATACAATCCAAGATGTGCCGCACAAATAATATCCCAATACCCTCTGCACCAATTATTCAAGGGCTCCCAACTCCTTTAATATCATTCACTACTCCCTCCTTGAGACTGATTGAAGACACTATTGCATCTCTCAATATGTCCACTGCACACACTGATCCTTGCCCAGCCTTCTGGATAAAGGATCTTTGCAAAGAGCTCGCTCCTACAATATCTAAGATTATAAGATTATCATTTGACACGGATCATTCCCTGCTGCTCTCAAACAGACATTCATCAGACCATTACTGAAAAACCTCAAGCTAGATCCACAAAAAAACAGACTCATACAGACCCATTGCCAGCATACCCACCCTTGCAAAAATAATTGAAAAAGTAGTTTACAGGCAATTGCAGGACCACATTGACGCTGAAGCACCTCTGGATACCTGTCAACATGGATTCAGAGAATCTCATGGGGTTGAGACGCTCCTTACCACCCTCCTCAATAGCCTAAACACAGGTATTGACAACATCCGACAGGGTTTTGTTCTCATCTTTTTAGATATTGCGGCAGCTTTTGACTCGGTTTGTCACGAGCTTCTTCTTTATCCGTCTAAAAGAGAAGGGCCTCTTTGGAAACGCACTCGAATGGTGTAACTCATACCTGTCAGACAGATGGCAGCATGTGCGATCAAATGGGGGATTATCAGATCCGTTTCATCAAGGACAAGGAGTCCCGCAAGGATCCTCACTTTCATCATTACTATTTAACATATATATGCAACCCATATGTAACATCATAAGATCTTTTAATGTCACTGCATGATATATGCCGATGATGTATTATTATATATGCCGTTCAGCATAGATAAGATGGACCTCTCCCCCTTAACCAACTGCTTTAACGCCATATCAAATTGGCTACTGACTCAAAATCTCAGAATCCAACATAAAAAAACAGAAGTTCTCTTTATCTCAAGGAACTCAAACTTCATACCACCTCCATTCCTGGAGGTTCAAGATGCCAAGCTTCAAGTAAAACCTCATATTCGATACCTAGGAGTGACTCTTGATCAATATCTGGATTTGAAAACCCACATAGCTAACACAGTAAAAGCAATATATTTCAAAATTCGCTCCCTCAGACATCTCCGTCAACTGATTGATCCGGCCGATTTCCGCACTGTGTACCAGGCTCTAATTATGCCCCACTTTGACTTCTCAAACTCCATACTACAAGGGCTTCCTCAATCAACTTTAAACCCTCTCCAACTCGCCTTGAATAGTGCAGCAAGATTGCTTTTTGGGCTACCCAAAAGAGAACATGTAACAGCCCTTCTAAAACAACTACATTGGCTTCCTATTCAAGCGAGAATCTCTTTTAAAACTCTGCTCCTGGCATTTAAAGCATACAAAGGACTCGCCCCCACTTCATTAACGGAGATGATTCATCCAATAGCCCCCAACAGACTAAGAAGAACTACAGAAATAAACATGCTAACTGTACCAAAGGAAATCACAAGATACAACTCGACAACAGCAAATCGAGCCTTCAGTTTATGTGCTCCAAAACTTTGGAACATCCTTCCAACACACATTAGGGCCATTTCTGATCTCAGCCAGTTCAAGAAGGCACTAAAGCACTACCTTTTTCTCAAATACTTCCCAGAGAACGAAGAAACATAGTAACACCCAAATATCAATAACTACCTCTAACCACTCAATCTTTCCTCAGCCGCACACTACACTACAATACTCCACACTATGTATATAGTTACTCTTGTTGCTGTTCTCTGTATATAGTTGCCCCTGTTACCCAGGTTTGACTTCCCTGTTATATGTAATGAACAGATATATGTAACTTATCTGAAGTTTCTTGTTCCATGTAAACCGCGCTGATGGTGAATAGTGCGGTATAGAAAAACTGTTAAATAAATAAATAAATAAGAAGTATAACCCTGACAGTTATTGCACTCAGTCTCCTTCAAAGTAGTCCCTTTCCAGTAAAACACACTTCCTCCAATATTCCTGCCACTGCTGGAAACAATTTTGAAATGCCTCTTTCATTAAGCCGTGAAGCTGTTGTGTCGAATTTTGCTTAATGGTCTCCAAGTCATTGAATTTCCTTCCATTCAGTGATAATTTCAGCTTTGGAAACAAGAAAAGGTCACAGGATGTGAGGTCAGGTGAGAACAGAGGCTGACGGACTTGAATGATTTGGTGTTTGGCCAAGAACTGCTGGACAAGATTTATTTATTTTAGTTATTTAATAGTTTCTTCTATACCGCCCCTTCCAGAGATCAAGGGCGGTTTACATTGAACAGTTAACAAATTTTGTATACTTTTGTATACTTTACATGGAACATGGTATTAACTATATGGAACATGGTTTTAACTATATACAGGTAATAATACATAAAACATAACAGAACTAAATTACAAAAGGTTATTTACAAGAGCAGTAAAAACAACAGATTGGGTAAGACTTTTACGTGTTGGGTAAAGTGTGTAAGTAATGTAGTGTAAGGTTTTCTTGTGTTAGTCGTTTGTCCTATCTTGGGTGCTGTGGATGTGTTTTTGTGATTGTTGGGGAGAGGTTCTCTGTTGATAGGGGATTTCAAAATGGTTTGTGAAAAGGTAGGTTTTAAGTTCTTTTTTGAATTGGTAAAGGTCTTTTATCATGCGAATGGTTAGTGGTAGATCGTTCCAGAGAGTGGGGGCAGCGAAGGAGAAGGCCCTATCACTTGTAGTTGCTTTAGTTTTTCTGATGGTTGTTTTTATGTTGAGGGAATGGATTGCATTTTGTCTGCGCATTCTAGTTTCTGATGGGGGGTGTATTAGGGTAGACAAATGTGAGGGAGAGATGTTATTAAGGAGTTTGAAGGTAGTTAGGAGGATTTTGTATTTTTATTCGGCTACTTATTGGGAGCCAATGCAAGTCTAACAGTATTGGGGTGACATGGTCTGTTATTTTAGCTTTTGTGATCATCTTGGCGCATATGTTTTGGGCTCTTTGTAGTAGGTAGATGCTCTTTAGCGGTAAACCAATTAGGAAACTATTACAGTAGTCAAAGTGGGGGATGATGAGGGTATTGACTACTGATCTAAAATCATGTGTGTCAAGTAGGGGTCTTAGGTGTTGTATTGTCTTGAGTTTATAGAATATCGTTTTTACTGTCTGTTTTATGTGGGGAAGCATGATGAGGGAGTGGTCTAATATTAGTCCCAGGTACTTTACCTCCTTTTTAACAGGTATAGGTGTGTTGTTGATTGAGATTGTTGCTGGGTAATTGTAATCGGCGTCTGGCTTTCTTGTTACGAACATTGCTTCTGTCTTTTGTGTGATGTGTGATGTGTAATGTGTGACCTGAGGTATTATCGTGATGAAGCAACTATTCACTATTCCTGTGCAACTCTGGTCTCTTATGATGAACTACATCTCTTAAATGAGTCAAAACTTGGATATAGTACTCCTTATTGATGGTTTGCCTTTTTGGAGCATACTCATGATGAACAATACCCTGGTAATCAAAGAAAACTGTGAGCATGACGTTGACATTGCTCCTCACCTGACGGACTTTCCTGGGTCTGGGAGAGCTTGGAGTCTTCTATTGTGAGAAATGAGCCTTAGGGGTATGTTTACTAAACCGTATTAATGTCGCAGCGGTGGTATTATCTCACGATAACACGGCGGCGGTGTTAAGGCACACTAACGCTGTGAAATCTGGGTCTAAAGGGTGGGGTAAGGCTTCCCAGAGGGTGGAGAGCAGGGGTCAATGGGAGGAGAGTGGGAGGGGAGAGGCTCCAGGCACACTAACGCTGTGAAATCCGGGTCTGAACACTAATGCCAGTGAAACCCTCGCGTTAAGGCACATTTGCAGTAAAGAGAAACCATTTCAGTCGGCAATGTGCAGCAAAGGCAGGGAAACTCAGAAAAGTGATAGTTGTGATACATGTGCAGGAACCAAAAAGTTAAATAAACGTATAAAAGGACCAGAACCACATTTGATATCCCAATAACCAAGCTGGCCAAAAGTGATATTAATGATAAACATAAAGCAACACCACTGACAAAGCCCAAAAAATAAGATATCATGTTTGGAAGGGTCTATTCTCTGTCCCCCTATAAAGTGAATGATCCCGCATTGAAATAGCGTTGATCAGGGTTTCTGTCATTTAGATTGGGCAGATTTGTTATGGTGTGCACGTGCAGCAACAGAAGAGTGGGCACGTAGGAAAGGGCAACTGTACTGATGCTGTAAATGGGATACAGTGGGCTACAGGCAGCATATGCTGTGGTCCAGCTGGGGCACAGTGCAGACTAGGCAGTGTCCCACAGTGTCATAGGGGATATTACCCAGAAGGTACCCCCAAGGGCACATAACATTGGCAGGCAGTGATGGGGGAAAAGCGTGCATGTCCATGTAGGCACCCCTACCCGAGAACCCATACCATAGGCACTGAATGGCCTGGGACTGTGCACCACCAGCACCACCGGCATAATGGCATGGCAGCATGGTGGCGGGGGGGTGCTGGTGGTGGAGGGGGCAGTGGCATCTGCCCACAGCAGACCATGGCCTAGCCCCGTTTAGGTGTGTGCCGTGCAATGCAACACACAGGGTCTGTCTGACGAACAGTCATGGTATCCCCAGGGAATGAACTGTCCCTGTGGCAACAGTGTGGTGCAGTGCACACAGCCAGTGTGTTCAGGAGCAGAAGGTCAAGAGTTCAAGTTCCAGCTGTGGCTCCTGCTAACCTTTTCCCCATATTTTACCCAGTACTAAACCGTGGTAAAAAAGATGGAACCTTTATGGCAGATAAAATAAACATGCCTGAAACACCTATATTTTACCCTACAGAGCACAGACACCATAAACATGTGCAATCCCTAGAGCAGAGTTTCCCAACTGCAGTCCTGGAGGGCCAAACACCATTCAGGTTTCATGCTGTCCCTAATAAATATGCCTGTGCTGCATTAGTATACATCGCCCCCATTGTATGCAAATGTATCTCATACATATTCATTAGGGACAGCATGAAAACCCGAACAGTGTTTGGCCCACCAGGACCGGAGTTGGGAACCTCTGCCCTAGAGCAGTGGCCAACAGGGGCATAAACACCCACACCCACAGGCTCCACTATCCAAAGCCTCATGGAGAGTCAGGCTGTTGGGCCCTGCGCGCAGCAGCATCTCCCAATACTAGCACTTGCATACCTTAGCAATGCCGCCCTAAACTTGGGAATGCGTTACACACATATCAAAAGGTTACTATGATTAATGGCAGATAACAATGCCTAAGTTAAGCAGAATTTGCTGATAGAGCTGCATCATAGCAACCTTTCTGATATCTGTGGAGTGTGTTTCAGTTTTGGTCTCTGACAGTATTTACCACCCCGGGGAGTGACCCCAACAGTATTACGTACCATAGCCATGCCTGCACTGTGCCCAGGACTGGTGTGGTGGCCAGGGCTGCCAAAAGCCTCTATATTTGCACAATGCTGGCATAGGTGTGGGAGTGTGTGCCTGTCTATCCAGTGTGTTGTGGTTGCCTACACCTTACTCAGCCCACACTGTTTGCACTGTTTCCAGTGTTAGCCTGCCAATGTGCATAATGAGGAGCAAGGTACTGTGGGTATGGCCCAGACAGGGTGGCCTGCGCAGGATGCATCTGCACAGGGCATAGGGCAATGGCTGGGTCATTGTAGTGCCCAGCCACCAACTGCATGGACAGGGTGGCCACAGCATGTCCTACTGGGAGGTCACTCTCACCCTGACTGAGCAGTGACCACGGCATGGTTAGGTTCCCACATAGTGCTATATAGTATTTCTCTCAAGTGATATTTATGGGTTTTCTTTTTTGGGGGCCCTATCACTGACTTATCTGCTTGGTGTGTGTGCTCACATCCCAGTTTTGGGTGCATGCATCTTCTCCAGGAACATGCACTATGGACTAGCTAGCAGGCTGTCTACATTTAGTATGTGTGTGGTTGGAACACCTTGCAGGGTGCAGCGGCTGGAGACTCACTGTGCTTGCTGCTGGAGAATGTCAGATAGTGGTGGGGGGCAGCTGAGCATTTCCAGGTCTACTGTCTGTCTGCCATTGACTTATGGATGCATAAAGATCTGCATTGACTGCCCTATAGGGTGCCTGTTCCCCAGAAGGACTGGGGTTGATGGTCCCCTCTACTGCCACCATTGCAGGGATGTAGAATGTGGATCTGTTGGTGGGAGATCCTGTCCCCTCCACTCTGAGCCCCAGGGGAGGGTTGGGTAGTGCTACATAATCCACCTATAGGTCCAAACACCCCCCTTCACTTAAATCATGTGACCATGGCACCCACACAGCATATGCACTATTCTGTGTGCATCATAATCCACAAGAGCTAGACTTGAGTGGGAAATACAGATGGACACAGGTGTATCCTAGGTGTGTCTGTAAGGACTACCTATCACACATTGGCACTGATGGCAACCTGCAGCATAGCTTATCTCAGCTAAGCGAGGTGCTGCGGACCTGGTGCCCCACCTCGCCCTCAGGGTGAGCACAGTACCCCCACAATGTGATGGTCTGTAGCTACTCTGTGCCAGAAACACATACGGTCAGTTCCCCCTACCAGGCCGAGGTGCTATGGGGGTGCATAACCCATCTTGCGATCTTCTGTAGACTGCTGAGCTGCATGTGCAGTGCATCATGGGTACGGATGTGTTAACCCTATCCTGGTAACCACAGCAGACAGTTTGTGTGGTGACCTGAAGTCCTTCTGTAGCAAACCAGGGGTTTGTTAGTAGCTATAGAGATGTAGCTCACTGGTTACTTCCCTGACTGTGAAGGTAGAGGTCATGAGTTTGATCTCACAGTGGTGTTATTTGATAGGACTGTCTGAGGCATTTCCTTTTTGAATTTAAATTAGTGCTGCCAGCAAAAACACCCTCACAGTGCTGTAACCTTAAGGTGCCTCATAAGGCGCCCTATAAAGCGCCTTATAAGGTGCCCTATAGGGAACATTATAAGGTGCCTTGGTGGACAGTGCACTTTATAATGTGCCCTCTGGAGTGCCTTTTAGGGTGCCTTATGCGGCACCTTAGGTTATGGCACTGTGAGGGTGTGTTTGCTGGCAGCACTAATTTAAATTAAAAAAGAAAATGCCTCAGACAGCACTGATTTAAAGTAAAGGGTAATGCCTCACTCATTAAGCCCACTGGGGGATCAAACTCAAGACCCCTGTTTCATCAGTCATTGTATTAACCAGTGTGCTACACCTCTATTGCTGTAATTGCAGGTCATCATGCAAAGTTAAGGTTAACGCGCGGTAACGTGCGCGGTTTCCTCTATCGCGTGATAATGGACACGGTGCACTTTATCTCGTGATAACCCGCGATTGCTACCTCAAGACCAGAATGCCCACTCCTTATATCACATCCTTCACATTATTGCTGCTACTAGCACCAGGAACATTAAGACGGTTTAGTAAACATGCCCCTTAGTTTCCAGGTCATAATGATAAACCCATGATTCATAACCAGTAAATCTTTTGGATGAAATCTGAGTCATTTTCAATGCATTCTAACAACACAATCTTCTTTTTGGTCAGGAGACAGGATGAATTTTGCAGACACACATCTCATACCCAAATTGACAGTAAGAATGGACTGTACCAACCTGAAATTGATGTCCATGTCCTCAGCAATCAATGATTTGAGCTTACTGTGGCATGCACTGCTTCAACTTTGTCTTCATTCCTATTTGTGGATGGCCTTCCAGAACATTTGCCACTGTCAGCACTTTGGCAGTCCTCTTGAAAATGTTTGTACCAGTCATAAACTTGAGCACGACTCATGCATTTATCACCATACACTTGCTGCAACTTGTCATAAGTGTCTCTGAACGAATCTCCAAGTTTCTGGCAGACTTTAATGCAAATTCACTGTTCAATTTTTTCATTCATTGTAAATCTGACAAACTGTTTTTACATGATACCAAACATCACTTGACTTAAAGAAGTATAGGTGTGATATGGCCATGCTATACTCTGTACATGCACAGAACTAGGTCACTGCATGCTTAATAGCATCATGTTGCAACATATTGTAATATAGCTACACAACAAGTCTCAATACTTTTTGATCACACCTCATATATACTAGCATTTTATAAAGAGGAGTAGGCATCTACTTATAATACAGCATCTATGTCCAAAACTGAGTACGTAATAAACTCATATATAAGACAAATAGGGTAGTACCAGAGTTCATTATATGCCTATTTTTGCACTGTTCAGCCTCCTGTGGAGTCTCTGCTACATCTTCAAATGTATTTATTTATTTGTAAAAATGTGATATACCGCTTAATGGTGCATACTTAATAGCAGTTTACAAGGCCATAAGTATTAAGGGAGAACAATAACTAAAAATCAACAAATGTCACATAAGCAGGAGACAAAAAGGAAAGGGGATGTAGCAGCACAACAATTTTCAAGAAAGAGATAATGGCAACTGGCAAACAAGATGAGGGGTGAGCAAGGAAGTGGTCCTATAAGGAAAGGATGAGTGATTACTGAAAGGCCTGTGTGAAAAACAGGTTTTAAGACCAGTCTTAAATTTCTTGTAAGAAGATTTGGTCCAGAGCTCTACGGGCAGGTGGTTCCAAAGGTGAGGGGCCTGAAAAGAAAAGGCAATGGAGCGATAGGTTTCTAGGCAGAGAGTTTGCTTACTAGGGACTGTTAAGAGATCTGTATTAGAGAAGCCAAGTGTACATGTCTGGCAGTAAGGAATAAGAGCTTAGTGAAGATAGAATAGTGAACTGCTGTAATAAGCATGATGTGTCAACAGTAACAATTTGAACTTGACTATCTCTTATATCTCAACAAATAGAGGTGACCTGCACAGAGCTGTGGGTACACCCCTAAACAAAGGCATGAGGAGGGATGACCTGCACAGAGCGGCAAGTGCACCTACTCTTGCCACCTTGCTGGGAGATTAGATGGACCATGCTGGTCTTTATCTGCCATCATATACTATGTTACTATGTTGATGCAAAATGTGACTGTGAGCCAATGTTGTTCACGCAATAAGGGGATGGCATGATAATAGCGCTTGGCATTATAAATGAGCTTAACAGCAGTATTTTGAATCTGTTGAAGGTGTCATAACTGAAATGTTTTGAATTGCCAGTCTGTCCTAATAGCTTTTTTCCTCAGCCTCTTTTGCATCCATGAAACAGGCGAAGTGATGCCAGAATTCATAATCATTAGCACACTCAATCCAATAAACCTTTAATCAACTACTCTTGACACAGAACACTGTAAGACAACCCTACTGCATCTGGCTACAGATGCTTTTCCTCTACTTGCACTCCTATTGTATCCAAAGCAGCAATAGTAAAATAGTAGAATTTTCTTTTTTTTTTACTTTATCATTTTTAATATTTGTCTTAGCTTTACTTTTTATACTATATATTCTGATTCTTACTTCATTATACTATTGGGAAATAAAATATAGACCCGATTGCAGTGGCTAGTGCTGCTAAAGCAACTAGGTACTGACACTGAACTTAAAACCCAGATATTCAAAGCCAGGGCCATATCCAGGCTCTGGTATTGAATATCTGGGCTGCCCAAATTGCCACGATATTCAGATGCTGCCCAGTTAGCTACAGCAGCAAATGTTAGGCAGGGTTTCCAATGCATGACTTTCACTGCATATCGCTAACCAGGCAGCAGCTCAGTATAGTGGCTGCCTGGTTAGCGATGGGTATGCCCTGGAATTCCCTAATGCTAACCGGTTAGCATGGAGTGTGTGGCAGTTGTACCCATAGATACTTAGTGGCACTTACCGGGTTAGCTGAATAACCCCCACAGAGTGACATTTACATGATTTGCAGGTTGTAAGCCATGTAAATGTCTTTGTATATCCTGCTCTTTGGGAGTCATTCTGTCCCACAAATAGCGGGGATGGGCATCCCGTTGGGACATCCATCCCTGCTATTGTCCCCCTGCCGGCCCCAGCAAAAGCCTTCCTATATGAACAACACATTTGTACGGGAACGCTTAAAGGAAGTTCCTCGCTGCCAGACCCTGGCCATGGGAGGCTGGATTGAGGGTCTGTCTCCGGGGAATGATGTAAATCGGTGGCAAACAGCATTTGCGGCTCCTGAATGGAGCCATGGTGCCATGGCATCAGGATGCCATAGCACTGCAGCTCCATCCAGGAGACTGACTGAGATAGCCGGGCAAGTGGCTGTGCATCCAGGCCAATCGGACTTGGGGTCCGGTCTGCACGTTCAGGCCCTAGACCCGATTCTTTTCCATGGGCACACCTAGCCCCATGGGATCAGAATCGGGTCTACCTCTGGGAGTCCCAATTCCGATTGGATGCACAGGTGTCTGGATGGCCACATTGGAATGTGCCTCTATGTGTCTAATTATTATTTGAATGATTTCTTAAAGTCCTGTGTATCACAATTGTATACAAATAATAGAGCCAGAGGATAATCCACAAAACCAATATCTAAAAAGGCAGACTACAAAAGATTTGTGAGTCATTAAGTATTCCCCACCCTTTCACTGACACTAACAGGCATATTTCAGAAAAGACATGGAGACATGGAATTGATATGTCATGGTCATGACATTTATAATTCCAGTGGTATTTTAGAAAGTGCTCTTCTAAATTTAAAGCCATTTCTAAAATACCTAGAAAGAACTACAGGAGTACTCGTGGATATGCATTCACATACAGTGGGAGGAGTCATTTTACAAGCCTACATGAGGGAAACCACAACGGGAGAAGCATGGCTACATACATGTGTAAATGCTGGCACTTGCATAGGGAGTCCTGGATTTTGCGACTCACATGTGTAGGTGCTGTGTACTTACATGTGTATTGTCATAGAGCGGATGCTAATGAAAGTGAAGACTTAGAAAAAAACGCTGCCTTTCACAAAACAAATGATGTGCAGAAGATGTAATTGCCCTGCAGCGCAGCTAGAGGGAGCAGGCGAAAACTTACAGAGGCTGAGTTAACACACCCGGCTGATGATTCTGCAGAAGTTAATCAGCTGCACCTGAAAAGTAGCCCGGGGAACTCAAACAGGGAATGCCTTTATAAGCAGAAAGCTAGTGCAGGAGAGGAGAGAAGGAGGAGAAGGGGAGCTGAGACAGCCAGGAACAGCAGCCCAGCCAGGTCAAGCACTGCAGCCAAGACAAGCAGCACGACAAGGACAGCAAGAGCTGGAAGAGGAGCAGAAAGAGCCAGAGAGAAAGACGGGCTGTGGAGAGTCAGTCCGGAGAAAGACTTGGTAGCAGGAGACCTCAGAGGTAAAGAGCTCAGAAGGAGAGAGTCATACCTGGAGAGAGGCCTACGCTCACCAGAAGACCCTGAAACAGGATTGAAAGGCTCCAGAAGGAAAGGTACTGATAGCAGAGTTACCCATACCAGGAAGCAAGGAAGTCTGGATTCCTCACCAGGTTTTCCTAGGCTACAGAAAGGTCAAGCCGTGCCTAGAAGCTTCCAAGAGAAAGTCTGCCAAAGAGACTGTGTCCTGAGAGAAGTGCCTGAGAAGGAAAACTCCAGTTATACCGGCTACAGGAAGCCAAGGTATGGTGACACTTTATTCATAAAGAGAAGCTCAGCTCCTAGAAGCCCTTGTAAAGCAGATTTCCAGTTTGAAAGGAAAAGAAGCAGGCCAGAGTTTTATAAGCCAGGATGTAAGGGCACAGGAACAAGCCATGCTTATTTGAGAGCCCTAGAACAGCCTTATTGGAAACAAGGGAACAGAAACAGTGACTGGCAAACTATAGCGGCCAGGGAAAGCTCCAATTCAGAGGGAGATAACAATGACCCAGAGCCCATGCAGATAGCGCTTGAGGACCCTATTCCCTTATCTCAAGATGAATTAATGGATGGCTCCATTTGTATTGCGGGCAGTTTTGAATCACTCCCTGAACTGTGAGTTATACTGACATTGCTTTGAGAATACTCATGTTTGTGCTGAATGAAAGAGGAATGTTCACTCCTTTGTTTTGCTTTAAAGTTTGAAAGAATCCTGTGTTAAATCCTACAAGCAACTGTGAAGTTTATAATAGTTTACCTCTTTACTTATGTTGTGTTGGAAGCCTGAAAAGAAGGACTTTCTGAATTCTGTAGCTCAGTGAACCTTTTGCGTTAAAAGGGAAATAAAAGCCTTATTTACCCTCTACTTGGCATACACAATTTATTCACATAAGGAGCAGGACTACAAAGACCAAGATACCCTTGGCCTTAAAAGAGCCCTCTACTCCCAGAAAATAATAATATGCTCAACCTACCCTTACAGCCACTGGCCACCAGGGGGGGTTGATGACAGTATATGAGTCGTTTTGCAAGCCTCACATATAAATGGTACCAGTTAACTACAGATGATGTTTTGTCTAATTTCAATATAGAGGGGGGAATGAATAATGGGTGATTAAGGAGGATAATCCTCTTAATCCCCCTGCTGTAAAGAGCCGGCCAAAATAAGCACTTTTTAAAAAACCTAAACATGCTAGGAAGCAGGTATAAATTCCATCATGGACATTTTTAGGCATACACGTGTACTCCCCATATGAAATGAAGACTATATATGTAGCTTTTCAACCTGCCATGGTCACACCCTAACCTCACCCCCAGCATGCCTCCTTGCAACTTACACATAGGGGTATGTTTACTAATCGGCGGTAGCGGCTCCGATATCGCATGGAAGCCGCTACTGCCAATTAGTAAACATACCCCATAGTAAAAGTATCTATATGTAAATTCAGATCTTTTTAAAATCATCATTTACACATGGATGCCATTTACATGTAGAAGTGGTGTAAATATTCGCAAGTGTAAATCAGGCATATGTCTTCTAAAATAACCCCCTAAATACTGTACCTATGTTAGCATAACCAGCTAACACTTTGCTCACTTTGCCTGAGAAGGATTAACCACTTTCTATTTGAACACATCCTCCAATTGGACCTCACCCTTCCAAATATTGATTCTTTTAAAAGCTGCATACTAACTCTACGGGGAATGTTTACTAAAGTGCATTAGGCTTTTGCTGGTAATCTCTGCAAAAAGCAGTCATTAGCTGCAAAAGTCCCATGGTAACTGCAGGGGGCGCTCCCAGCATTTCCCTTGTAAGCACCATGGAGAAAATACAGGGATCGTGGGGGTAAGCTTCGTGGATGCAGCTATCGCCACCCACAGAGGTAACGAAAGACGCATCTGGGAAGCCTGCAAAATGTTACGATTACCGCATAGTGGTAACGTCCACTGTAATCATTCCTTGCAGGCAGTCCCACTCTCTACTCACTATCTGCCCAAGCCTGCACCCACCGCGCAAAATTTAGCCATCATATAAAAGCACCATGATGTTAGCTGCTACTGCCAGGCATTAATTCCTCATTAGCAGCTAACACCCTTTAGTAAACATAACCTTATGCTTTCAAAATGATTTTATTCAGAATTATCTGGGATGAAATAATTACAGGGAATCACAATTTCTTGCTAGTCAAGCTTCTACTCAGCATAGACTAGATTGCACAAAATGGAGAAGGCACTTTTCTAGTGATTACATATATTTCACGAACATTAGACAGTATAACAGAAGTAATTTTCAGTCCATAGTTCAACACATCAGAATATAATTAACTTCTATCCACCATCATAATGATAAAGAGAGCTCTACAGTACCTGGAATGAAACAATTGCAGGGAAGAACAATTTCTTGCCTCAGCATACAGCACACTGTATAAACTGGAACTTAGAGACCACACAAATTACAAGCTTCTCTGAGTATAGGACATTGTAAGAGAGATTACACACTGGTGAAACTGCTAAAAACAGAGGCTTTGAAATTTGTCTTGGGAAAATCTAGCCAGTTGGATGTTCAAGATTTCCATATTGAATATCATGAAAGAGCTCTGCATTCTCTATCTAAATTTATCTCATGTTGTTCATTCTGGATATCCTATCTGGTTGGGATTCCCCAGAAAAGAGTAGAGAATAACAATCTTAAGCTTTAGAATATTAATTATATAACATAAAAGGAAGATTTTATTGCTGTTACATTAAAGATCCCCTGATGTATTTTGTTTAAAGTTGAATAAGTGAGCCTGGAGACTGTGCCCAGACATGCACTAGGACCAGTCTCGAAATTTGCTGTGTGGTGTACGATACGCAGAGTCAAAGAGAAGCAGCAGTGGCAAATGGCTGTCAGCAGAAGAGTGACTGGTATAATGGCCAAGTAGAAGCCAACTAACTTCCTACTGTAGAAAGATGGTTAGAACTCCTGGGTTGCATCATCAGACCTGAGTATAACAACTATTTTCGGAAAGACTTAGCCAGATCTTCTGCCAGAGATAAAACTGGAGCAAAGTTTTACTTCATTAGAGGGATCTTGATGCAAATTGGAATCAGAAAGGTGTCATAAAGGGACCGTCTCACAAGGTGAATGGGAATTGGCCAACTGTTCAAAGAATTTGTAACACCGTCTCTTGTGATGGTTAAAGAATGGGATCAATGTTTTCAAACTTTCAGCTCTACTGTGAAATTGCTATTAGGGGACATTTTAGAACCTAGCACCATAAGAGAAGGAGTGAGTAGGTATCACCGCTACTCCCATTAGACACTAGCCCTGGAAGGCTGGAAATAGGGATCAAGGCAGCTGAGCAACCTTGAAAGGGGTTGCTGTTGAAATGAGGGGTTGGGTGAGGTATAGCCATGCTGGGGCGGGGTGTTTGTGGTGGGAAATCAACTCTTTGGGGGTAGGGGGAGAGATAGAGGTCAAGGGTGATGGGGGAGAGGGGACTTGGTGGTGCTGCAATGGGTGTCTATGCACAATAGTAATAGTGATTTTAAAAAGCTGCCCCCATCCATATGTGAGGGTATTTACTTTTTTCCCCATATGTAGTTTCTTGAAATCATGCTTCCATTTCACATGGAAAGACATACATGTGCAGTCCTGTAGCTGTCTTACAAAAGTCTCTATGTTTGGTAGAGCCTCTTGTAAAATACTGCGGGAATTTTCCACATTCGAACTGGAATGCATGAATATCCCTCTCCAAATCCTATCTGAAATCTGTCTTAAAGTGTCAGCACTTAGTATCAACATATACTAGCCCTTCCACACGCTCACATTTCTTTATTGTTGGAAAGACTGTCCTGTTATGAAGGAGGAGAACTGCTCAAAGTTTCGTCTATGCAGTTCAACTCCACTATACAGACAATTGAGAACTGTGGAATTCATGGTTTCCAGTTATGTGCAGTCTGTTTGAATATTTTTTCTGTAAATAAAGTCAGATCATTTTGAAATCACAGTTGGTTGAGCTTATTTGCTGTTATTGTGTACTGTGACAGCAATTTTGTCTGTAGCTACAGAATAGAAAGTATCCTGTACTTTAAGTCTGTTTTACCAGAGGTCCACTACATTAGACAATATTCTTGGAGAATCCCAGGACTGATCTGGTACTCCCAGCTTGCTACATCAGAAATTCAAACCTGCTTGGTCAGTGTTATTTCCAGATAGGGTTGCCAGCTGGCTTCATTTTTTCAGGGCAGGTTAAAAAGGTTGCTAATTGAAGACAAGACCATAGCGGAGAGACTGAATGAATGCTTTCCTCTGGTCTTTATTGAAGAAGATGTAGGGAATTTACCCTTGCCTGAAATGGTATAAAAAGATGATGTATCAGAAGAATTGAAAGAAAAATCAATAAACTGGAAAGACATATTACAACTATTTGATAAACTTGAACAGTACACGTCACCTGGACCATCGGATGTTATACATCCAAGAGTATTGAACGAACTGAAATATGAGATTGCAGACTTACTATAGTAATCTGTAAACTACAGTACAATAAAATAAACTGTAGCACCTGAAGCGTGGAGAATGGCCAATGTAAAGCCAATATTAAAAAGAGTTCCAGGGGTGATCCGGGAAACTACAGACCTATGAGTCTGACAACAATACTGGACAAAATGGTAGAAACCTTTATAAAGAATAAAATTATTGATCATTTATATAGTCATGGTTTGATGGGAGAAAGCCAACATGGATTTAGCCAAGGAAAGTCTTGTCTTACTAATCTGTTATATTTTTTTGAATAAACAAGTAGACAAAGGTGAGCCAATTGATATAGTGCATCTGGATTTTCAGAAAGCCTTTGACAAGGTCCCTTATGAATGACTCTGGGCGAAATAAAAAAGTCGTGGGATTGGAGGCAGTGTAGTATTGTGGAACAGAAACTGGTTAAAAAATAGAAGGCAGAAAGTAGGGCTAAATGGCCAATTTTCTCAATGGAGAAAGGTGAATAGTGGAGTACCTCAGGGATCTCTGCTGGGCCCGCTGCTTTTTAACACATTCATAAATGACCTGGAAATGGGAATAACAAGTGAGGTGATCAAATTTGCAGATGACACAAAATAATTCAAAGTTGTTAAAATTCAAGAGGATTGTGAAAAATTGCAAGAGGTCCTTGATAAATTGGAAGACTGGGCATCCAAATGGCAGATGAAATTTAATGAGGACAAGTGCAAAGTTATACACCTAGGAAAGAACAACCCAAACTTTGGTTACACGATGCAAGATATCACCTTAGAAACTACCACCCAGGAAAAAGATTTAGGCGTCATCATGAATAATATGTTGAAACCCTCTGCCCAGTGTGCAGTGGCAGTCAAGAAAGCAAATAGAAAGCTAGAACTCATAAGGAAAGGAATGTAGAATAAAAGCAAGGATGTTATAATGCCTCTGTATCGTTCCATGGTTTGACCGCACCTTGAATATTGTGTGCAATTCTGGTCACCGTATCTTAAAAAGGATATAATGGGATTAGAAAAGGTACAGAGAAGAGCCACCAAAATGGTAAAGGTGAAGGAAGGATGCCCCTATGAGGAAAGGCTTAAAAGGTGAGGGTTCTTCAATTTGGAAAAGAGAAGAAAGAGGGGAGATATGATAGAAGTCTATAAATTAATAAATGGAGTGGAATGGGTTAACCTAGATCAGTTGTTTACATCATCAAAAAGTGGAAAGACTAGAGGACACACAATGAATCAATAATGTAACCCATTTAAGACTAATAAGTGAAAATATTTTTTCATTCAATATGTAATCAAACACTGGAATTCGTTACCGAAGGTTGCAGTAAAAGCGGTTAGTGTAGCTGGGTTTAAAAAAGGTTTGGACAAGTTCCTGGAGAAACGGTCCATAAACCATTATTAAAGAGGACCCAGGAAATCCCCTGCTTACCCCAGGATGAGCATTGTGGAAGCTTTGGACTTTGGGTACCTGCCAGGTATTTGTAACCTGGATTGGCCACTGTTGGTAACACGATACTGGGCTTGATGGACCTTGGTCTGACCCAGTATGCATTTTTTCTGTTATTATCCAGTCCTGGTTTTAGAGCATTGCATGTGTAGATTTATAAATTTGATGTAACTATCAATTTCCCAAAGGAAATCAGGACTACCAGTGCATATATGCTGTGGAATAAAACCAGATCAGTCTATCCTGAAAAAATGAAGTTAGTGGTCCTTTTTCCAGCCGAACGAATAGATGCTGTAGAGAGCTATGCCTGAGAAGAGATTCTTCCTGAGAACTGCTACAAATAGTCTCTCAGGAGTCGCAGTGTGTTTAAACTTCATTTAGTTAGAAAGCAGCATTTGTTCAGTATTCAGATCAATAGGCTGTGACAGTTTAGTCAGGTTAACAATGCAGCCTTCTCATCAGTTTACAAGAACCATCTGCACCTACCTGCACGCTCAGCATTTGCTTTGCTTAAGGCTGACAACACTGGAACTAAAAAGTTTGGGATAGTTTTTATCTCTGTTACAAATGGACAGGTTGTTGTTGTTTTTTTTAAAATTTAAAATAAGGATGCATCTCTTCTCTTGTGGGATTATTGGCAACTATGATTTAACTCACAACGCCTGGTGAAAGTGAAGATGGAAGCTTAGTGCGATGCATGGTTCATGAACTGTAACATTGCATTAGGATGCCTCAGTTTCAGAAAGAATTGTTGAGATCAAAGTCATAAGGTTCACTTTTCTCTTTTATCCTAAGCAATGGTTGCCAGCTCTCCCAAACTGTCTAGGAGTTTCCAGGAATTGCCTTTGTCCCTCTGACCTTGGAATGTCCTCCTGATGGAAGTAATGGGGGCAAACACAGTGACAGAATTCAAAATGGCATGGGACAGACATAGTGGATCCCACTATAGCAACAGGATAAAATCAAAATAAGTATAATTATCTCTTATAGCTGAACAAATAGGGGTGACCTACACGGAGCGGTGGGTACACCCCTAAACAAAGGCATGGGGAGAGGTGACCTGTATGGAGTGGCAGGTGCACCTACTCTTGCCGCCTTGCTGGGCAGACTAGATGGAGCATACTGGTCTTTATCTGCCATCATATACTATGTTACTAAGACCTCCATAGATTCAGCTAGAAATCTGAAATATTTCTCTCTGATCCACTTCAGCCCAAATGGAGGGAGAAGGAAAAGCAAATTGGTCCAGACCATGGGGACTGCAGCCTGTTACTGTACAACCCCTCCACTTCCCTTCATCTCCCTTCCCTCCTGCAGAAAACCTAATTCTTTAGCACTCCTCTCTGCTGATAGGATTCTTCAGTAGTAAAATGGGAACCATGAAAACAGTAAAAATGCATGTTGCCAGTTCCTATAGCTAGTATTGGCATGGCGCGTGCTTCTTTCTGTTTAGAAAAGGTCACATCTAGGGGAAGAACAGCCACAGGAAACAGAAGTGCATGCTCACATTCTGTGCCCATGGTCCTTCTGCTGCCACTTTGTCTGCTATTGCCAATTTAAATCGAAGGCCGCGGGGGGGCGGAGTGGCGCGGGTCCCCGGCGGTGGGGTGAGGCGCGTGCCAGTGGGGCGATTTTTGTTTAAAATCATTGGCTCCCGCGGGCCCTGGTGGCTGCGGGAGCCAATGAGATAGAAGGGACGTGCTTGGGAGCAGCAGGGAGCGGGCGGTCAGACGCCAGTCCTCCGGAGCTGAGGTGAAGGATGGGCGTTCCCACCCACCCACCCTTTAGTGGAGTTCGGTGCTCAGAAGACGGGGAGTTGCAGCTGGGGGGGGGCGGGATCCTAGAGGTGTCCGGGGTCCGGAGGCATGGCAATATGCAAGGCGGGGGTGGGGGTACCCCCGACCCAGAGAAGCCCTCGGCTTTTGCTAGTAATATGGCGAAGCCGGAAGAGGGAGATGGAATTGCCTGGGAACGGTTCTCGGCAGAGGCGGGAAGGAACAAACTTTGCTACCCATATGGCTGGTGAGGGATTGTCCCGCTGCCGGAACCGTAAGTTAAACAGTTATGGTTGTAATTTTATGTTGTGCTTGGTTAATAAAGCTGCGACCAGTTAATTTGCCAATAAGCGATTCTGTGGTGGTTATTTGAAGGGCAAGGGGGGGGGGGAAGGTCTGGGTTGAAGGGACGAGAGATCCACGTCCGCCTTACCTGGTTACTACTGTAGAGTTAAGAGAAACCTGAAAAGAGGAGAGGAGAACCTAGATAAAGTTGGATAAGAGCTTCAAAGGAATAGAAGTCAAGAAAGAGAGGAATCTGAAAACAGTTTTCTATTTTCAAATCCAAGTTCAAGGCAATTTATATTCAGCAATAGTACCTGACAACTATTGATATCACTGCTTTGATATCCAAGTTGAAGGTCATGCCATGTCCCTGAGGCCTTTGCCTGTTTTTGTTGTTGGAAACAACTAAAGATTCTTTGGTTGATGTAGCAACCGATGCAGTTAATGCCTCTCTGAGTGGATAAGGTTTCCCTGATGCTCTAAAGAAAGATATAGTCCATCTAATATTTTTTTAAAGAATCCTTTATTGGCCCCCTTGTGTTGGCAAACTATCATTCAGTTTCTAATCTCTCCTCACTAGGAAAATTGTTTGCAAAATCTGTCCTTGCACAGCCATAGACCTCATGTGGATGACTATTCAATACTGGATCCCATATCAATGTTGGTTTTATCCAGGTCATAGCACTGAAACATTTACTTCCCTCTCTGTTAGATTCCTCATGATATGACTTGGACATCAGAGAAGTGGATTTATGATATTTCTTGATATTTCCTCAGCTTTGATACCTTACATTATATAACTCCGGTTGGCCATCTGATCTCTGGGGTTTTGTGATTTTATATTTAGCTTCTAGTCCTTTTTGATAAGGAGATATTGATAGGTAATACAGTGCTGTACAAAAGTCTTGCATAGGCTGCATGATCAAGCTATTCTAAGCTTTACAGTATTTTGACAATCTTTCTAAATTCTGTGGCAGGATCCTGTTTTGTTGCAAATTTAATTTGGCAGCCATTTCTGCATGCAAAATTATTTGTCTGTGAACTTTTGTATGGCTGTCATGAGGAAATGATATCCCAGGATAATCAACCGGATTCTATGTCAAAGCAGGATCAAAATGAACCAATAGAATACTGTGCTTCCTCAGCCAATAGGAAGCTATATTTGATAGCCAATCAGTACATGGTATTTTGACTATTAAAGGAAGATCTGATCAAAAAACCAAAAGAGCTGAAAATAAAATTATATAAATATTGGAATGTTTGTTATGCAGGGAAAACCCTCCAAAAAACCCAAACAACTCCTTTTTTATTCTAACATATAGTAACATAGTAAATGACGGCAGATAAAGACCAGCATGGTCCATCTAGTCTGCCCAGAACGATGGCAAGTGTAGGTACACCTGTCGCTCTGTGCAGGCCACCCCTCCCCATGTCTTTGTTTAGGGGTGAACCCACCACTCCATGCAGGACACCCCTTTTTGTTGAGAAATTAGATGGTTCAGTTTATTTTGATTTTATCCTGTTGCTGTAAAAGGATCCACTGTGTGGGTCCCATGCCATTTTCCCCCCAGCGGGCTAGCGGTGACAAGACAAGTGACGAGCAGTGCTACCTCCTTCCCATCGGTCTAGCGGCGGCAAAGCAGGAGAGGTTGGTTTGTGTTCGTGGCTTACCAGTTCAGTTCCAGCGTCCGGAACGAGGCCTCCAAGGCACCTTCTTGGCCTGCAGGTACCAAAGGCGTGATGTGCCTCAGGTGGGGGGGTGTCAAATTAACATGTGGGAAGCTGGTAGAATGGGGCAGCTGCAGCAGCTAAAAGGCAGCAGCAGCTCAGAGCCCTGGGCGCCGCCGGCGGAGCCCTGATCTACGGGTCCAGCATGTGGCGGTTTCTTCGATCATCCCCCCCCCCCCCCCGAGTTTAGCGGTGCCCCGTGCGTTTGTGTCAAAACCCAAAGTTGGCACTAAAGAATAGTCCTCCCTATATCCTAGAACTTCTGCCGGATACATACCAGCATCTACGCACCATTCTCTCCCGCTATGAGGGCAAGATGGAGACACTGGAAGAGAATCAGTATTGCTAACTAACCAGAGACCAGAAAATGGGGTCAATATCCCAAGTTGAGGGGTGAGAGGAAGGGGGATTGGGAGGATGCGGGAGAGATGCTGGCATTTGAGCATGTGTTCACATGTTATGTCATGGATGTATGGCACATGTTGTGCTTTGGGCTCCTCTGCATGGAAATGTGCCTGGGGCTTAGAGTCACAGAGTGAGGATAGGCAGTTGTAAGTTATCTGCTCCTTGCTAAGTGTATCAAGATGCCCTTCCATTGCTTGGTCATGTGTTGTGGTTAAAATGTGGATAGAACAGCAAAATGTGTAAGAAGAGAGAGAGGAAAAGGGAAGCTGAGAATAATTACACAGGTCTGTAAAAAAATTTTTTTCGAGAGCTGTTTTGGTTATTCCACGTAATCTTTATGTTTTTTGGTGCGCTGAATCCGAAAATGACCTCCATTTTGTCATAGGACATCACGTTTCCTGACAATTTAGGTAACTATGTTAAATAAGGCAATACCTCAAAATAAATGGAAATAGACTTATAAAATTAAAGTTTTATTACAATATTTTCATGAAAATCCTTTTTTGAACTGAAATGAGCTCACCTACACACACTAAACTCGATTCTTCTTCCTTGTGAGGCTCCTTTTGGTGCATTTATGCTTGTGAGTAGCATCTGGAATGTCTCTCTGAAGCATCCAACAGTAGTCTGCCATCATTGTAATGTTCCATTTTCCCTGGTATCTCCTTTCCATCTCTTTATGTCTTGGTGGAATCGTTCACCTTGTTCCTCACTCACAGCTCCCAAATTTTCAGGAAAGTAGTCAAGGTGGGCCTGGAGGAAATTCACTTTCAAACTCATCAGGCAACCTAAAGCTTGAAATGCTTTTAGCATTCGTCCGATGATCTTTTTGTAGTGAGGATCTTTGTTATTGCCTAAAACTTTCTGTACAACTTCTTTAAATGCAATCCACCCTTCTTTTTGAGGATCCGTAATGGTATTGACAAACTCTTGATCAACTATAAGCCTTCTAATGTCTGGTCCGACGAACACACCTTCCTTCAATTTTGCCTCCGACAGGCCTGGAAACTTGGTGACCAAGTATTTGAAGCATTCTCCATCTCTTGGAAGTGATTTTAACGAATTGCTTCATCAATCCCAATTTTATGTGGAGAGGTGGTAGAAGAACTTTATGGGAAGGTACCAAAGTTTCTCGGAGGACATTTTTTTTTTCACCGACTGTTAGCACCCTCGGCTGCCAACTCGTCTTGGTCCAGTGATTTTGTTGGTCTCGACTGTCCCATAGACACAGAAAACAAGGATATGTGGTATACCCAGCTTGTTGCCCAAGCAGCATGCACAAGACCTTCAAGTCCCCATACACTTGCCAACCATTGTCTTCATATTTATATTTACAAAGAACCAATTCCAAGTTCTCATAGGTTTCCTTCAAGTGTACGGAATGACCTACAGGTATGGAAGCGTAAAAACCATTGTGGAGTAAAACTGCTTTGAGACTTCTTTTTGAAGAATCTATAAAAAGACGCCATTGCGCTGAACCTTATTGGATTTTAAATTGACCCATCAGACCTTCGACATTGATGCAATAAACCAACTTGTCTTCCTGGACGAAGTAAGGAACGAACTCCTTTTCACGATGTCTGAACCATGAAGACGACACTCCTGGCAACAATAAATTCCTGCTTTTCAGCCTTGATCCGAGTAACTCAGCGGCATCTTTGGGAAGATTCAAGTCTCTTACAAAATCATTCATCTCCCCCTGAGAAAACAATTTTGGTTTGTATCATCTTCAAAGTCAGAACTTGATTCGTCATCTGGTTCAGGTATGACTTCACCTTCATCGGAGCTAGGTATCTCTTCCAAGGTAGCAGGGGGCTTGGGTACTGGTATATTTATTTATTTATTTATTTAACATTTCTTTTATACCGCACTATTATCATCAGCGTGGTTTACATTGAACATACTTATACATACAGGGTAACTGTAGTGTATTTTACATTTTAACAGGAGTTGAAACTTGGAAGAACAGGGGTAACTATTTACAGTTATTTACATAGTTAAAATATCTGGTTGTATGCTTGGAGTGTGTAAATCACTATGGAGTCTAAATTGGAAAATAACTTGTGAATAGGTGGTGCTTGAGCTTTTTCCTGAATTGGGTTAAGTTGGTAGTAGCTCTCAGGTCTGGTGGGAGGACGTTCCAGGCTTTTGGGGCATAAATGCTGAAAGCTCTTTTAGATGTTGCCTTTGGGGGATGGGACGAATTGATGTTGAATTAGATGTTGCCATGGGGGATGGGACGAATTGCCGAGTGAAGATTGGGGTATGAAATGGAATGCTTCCATTTAAGAACATAAGAACATAAGATATGCCATACTGGGTCAGACCAAGGTCCATCAAGCCCAGTATTCTGTTTCCAACAATGGCCAATCTAGGTCATATGTACCTAGTAGTTTCCCCAAGAGACACAAGTTCCACAATGCTTGTACTGGGTCAAGCATTGATATCTTCGGTCACTTCTTAATAATGGTTTATGGACCTTTCCTCCAGGAACTTGTCCAAACCTTTTTTTAAACCCAGCTACACTAACAGCGTTTACTACATCCTCCGGTAACAAATTCCAGAGTTTGATTACACGTTGAGTGAAAAAATATTTTATTTTATTAGTCTTAAATAGTTTACCCTGTAGCTTCATTGCATGTCCCCTAGTCTTTCTATATTCTGATAAGGTAAACAATCGATCTACGTTTACCTGTTCCACTCCATTCATTAATTTATAGACTTCTTTCATATCTCCCCTCAGCCGTCTCTTTTCCAGGTTAAAGAGCCCTAACCTTTTTAGCCTTTCTTCATAGGAGTATCCTTCCATCCCCTTTACCATTTTGATGGCTCTTCTCTGTACCATTTCTAAAATCGCTATATCCTTTTTAAGATACGGCAACCAGAATTGCACACAGTATTATTATTATTTATTTATTATTTATAGTTCTTTTATACCGCACTCTTTTTCGTCAGCGCGGTTTACATTAAACAGAATACTCATTGCAAGCAACAGACTGTAATGAGTTTACATATAACAGGCGAATACAACTAGGAATTTAACCATGGGAAACTTTGTACATATTTGTAAAAACTTTGTAAAACTTAGTACATATTTGTAAAGAACCTTTATACTTTGAGAAACTTTGTACATATTTGTAAAGAAGAATCTATATACAAAGGATAGAATTTCTTAGTATGAGGTATTTACAATTTTACTGTGCATTTTAGAAGGATGATAATGTGCTTTGGAAATGCAGAATGAAGAGGTGATGTTTTATGGCTTTTCTGAAATGCTTGAGGTCAGTAATAGCTCTTATGTTGGGGGGTAGGTTGTTCCAACATCTAGGTGCGTAGTATGCAAAGGCCCTGTCTGTAGTTGAACGTTTGCATTTTGTGGCCTCAGGTGGTGTAACTAGGGTGTTTGTCGCTGCTGACCTCCTGGCTCTGATGTCGGGGGTGGGATGGAGGAGTTTTGACATTGAAGAAGGAGCTATAGTATTTATCACTTTAAATGTCATGAGAAGAGCTTTATATGCTATTCTGCAGTATATGGGGAGCCAGTGAAGCTCCATTAGGATGGGTGTTATATGTTCGCTCTTTGAAGCACCATATAGTACCCGGGCTGCGGCATTCATGGCAAGTTGTAAAGTATTTAGGATGTTTTTAGGAAGACCATGGAGTATTATGTTCGCATAGTCGAAGTGGGGTGTGATTATGGTTTGGAATATGGTTCTGAAGCTGTCTGGTTCAAGCATGTTTTTCAGATGGCGTAGGGTCCTTATCTTGAAATAAATGGTTTTCACCGTGCGGTTGATATGTTCTTTAAAGTCCAGGCGATGGTCCAGTATTACTCCAAGGTATTTTATGGAGGGCTTGATTGGGAGGTCTGCATCTCGTACTTTTAGGGTCTCAGGGGTGAGAATTCTCTGTTTTTAGTGACTATCAGTACCTCGTTTTTTTTATAGTTTTATTCGCATATTCTGGGTTAGGAGCCAGTCTGCTATTGCGTTAAAGCAATCTACTAGTGTTGTGTAGTCTGGGAGCTTGACATTGATTGGTGTGAATATTAGCACATCGTCAGCGTAGATCAACGAGGATATGCCAAAGGACCGAGTGATGTCGCATATAGGCTGCATGTAAATATTAAATAGCAGCGCGGATAGGGATGATCCCTGAGGTACTCCTTGTTTTAACTGGAAAGATTTTGAGGTACCTGTAACAGTCCTGACGTGTTGTAAGCGATCTTCGAGATATGATTTGCACCATTGCCATGCTAGCCCGTGGATTCCTTTGTCATATAGACGGGTTAGTAGTATTTCATGGTCCACCGAGTCGAATGCTGCAGATATGTCGAGAAATATTAGGGCAAAGCCTTTTTTAATGTCGTCTAATCCACTGATGAGTGTGTTGGTTAATGTGGTTAGCAGTGTCTCTACACCGTGGGCTTCCCTGAATCCGTGCTGACTGGGGTCGAGGGGGGAGGAGGTGTCTATGTGTTGTTGTATCTGATTGTTGGTTACTTTCTCGATTATTTTGGATAGCAGCGGTATACTAGATATCGGGCGGTATGATTCTTCCTTTGTTGGGTCTAGTTGGTTGTTCTTTAGCAACGTCTTATAGAAGTCTGTTTTAGTGCCGATGGGAAGATGCCAGTTGAGAAGGACATCTTTATTATTTCTGCTATGACTGGGCTAAAGTCGGATCGCATAGTTCTTATCCAGTGCGCTGGGCATGGGTCGTTAGGAGCTGTGGTGGTATTCATTTTGACTATAATGTCTTCCACGTATTTAGCTGAGGGTGATGAGAGCTTCAGTAGTGGGAGAACTCGTACGTGTTGCTGGGGGGGACTTGGAGATGAAGAAGTTGTTGTTCTGATCGCTTTGGATTGTATAAAGTTGGCATATTTCTGCGGGTGTATGGGTTCCTGTTGAGGTGGTGATGGTTCTGTAGTTAGTGACTTTACTAGATTGAAGAGTTCACGAGGTTTATTTAGGGAGCGGTTGAGGAGTTCAGCGTGGTAGGTTTTTCTTGTGTTCCATATTGCTTCACGATGGGCTCGCAGGTGGATAAGTATGTTTGTTGAACTGTTAAATTATGAGATTTACGCCATTTTCTTTCGAGCTTCCTCAAGATAGTAAGGGACTTCCTTAGATCTTGGGAGAACCATGGTGCAGATGGTTTCATCACTATATTATTCTTTGTTGTTGGGTTTTTATGGGCTGGTGGTAGTATGGCGTATTGGTTGATGGTTTCATTCCATGTGGTGACCATGTCATTGATGTTGGTAGAGGGTTGATTGAGTATTGGAAGTATATGTTTCTTGATTTCCAAGGTATTCAAGGTGCGGTCTCACCATGGAACGATATAGAGGCATTATAATATCTTTTGTTTTATTTTCCATTCCTTTCCTTATCATACCTAGCATTCTATTTGCTCTCTTGGCCGCCGCTGCACACTGGGCTGAGGGTTTTAACATGGTATCCACAATGACGCCTAAATCTTTTTCCTGGGTGGTGGTTCATAATGTGGAACCTTGCATCGTGTAACCATAGTTTGGGTTGTTCTTCCCTAGGTGCATAACCTTGCACTTGTCCACATTAAATTTCATCTGCCATTTTGATGCCCAGTCTTCCAATTTATCAAGATCCTCTTGCAATTTTTCACAATCCTCTTGAGTTTTAACAACTTTAAATAGCTTTGTGTCATCTGCAAATTTGATAACCTCACTCATTATTCCACTTTCCAGGTCATTTATGAATATGTCAAAAAGCAGCGGACCCAGCACAGATCCCTGGGGTACACCACTATTCACCTTTCTCCATTGTGAAAATTGGCCATTTAGCCCTACCCTCTCCTTTCTATCTTTTAACCAGTTCCTGATCCACAATAGTACACTGCCTCCTATCCCATGACTCTTTAGTTTTGCCAAAAGTCTCTGATGAGGGACCTTGTCAAAGGCTTTCTGAAAATCCAGATACACATTATCAACCGACTCACCTTTGTCCACCTGTTTATTCACTCCTTCAAAAAAACATAACAGATTAGTAAGACAAGATCTTCCTTGTCTAAAGCTATGTTGTCTGTCTCCCATTAGGTTGTGACTACATGCTGAGTAATTTTATTCTTTATGATGGTTTCTACCATTTTTCCCGGTACTGACGTCTGCAGTATCCCGGATCACACCTGGAACCCTTTTTAAAAAAGACCACAAGGAGCACCTGTCGGACTAGAAACCCCAGTCCTTTAAAGGTCTAAATCATATCTCCCCTGTCCCTCCTCTCCTCCAAAGTGTACATGTTTAGGTCTTCAAGTCTCTTCTCATAAGGTTTCTGATGCAGGCTCCAAATCATTTTGGTTGCCTTCCTCTGAACAGTTTCCAGTCGTTTTACATCCTTTGCAAGATGCAGTTTCCAAAGCTGAACACAGTATTCCAAGTGAGGCCTCACCAGTGACTTGTACAGTGGCATAAGTACCTCTTCCTTTCTGCTGGTAATTCCTCTTTTGTATGCAGCCCAACATCCTCCTGGCTTTTGCCACTACCTTGTCGCACTGTTTTGCCACCTTGAGATCTTCAGAAATAATCACACCAAGGTCTTTCTCCTGATCCGTGCACACCAACCTCTCGCCCCCTATCGCATAAATTTCCTTTGGATTTCTGCTACCCAAGTGCTTGACTCTACACTTCTTTGCATTAAATCATAATTGCCAAGCATTAGACCATTCTTCCATCTTTTGTAGATCTTTCCTCATGTTAACCACTCCCTCGGGGGAGTCCACTCTGTTGCAAATTTTTGTGTCATCTGCAAAAAGACAGACTTTTCCGTTCAGACCTTCAGCAATATCACTCACAAATACATTGAACAGTGCCAGGCCCAGGACCGATCCCTGGGGCACCCCGCTAATCACCTTCCCTTCATCTGAGTGAGTTCCATGTACCATCACCTTCTGTCGTCTGTCAGTCAACCAATTTTTGATCCAATTTACTATCTTGGGATCCGTCCCCAAGCTACTGAGTTTATTGATAAGCCTCTTATGAGGCACAGTATCAAAGGCTTTGCTGAAATCCAGGTAGATGACATCCATCACATGCCCCTGATCCAGTTCCCTGGTCACCCAGTCGAAGAACTCAATCAGATTTGTTTGGCAGGATCGTCCTTCGGTAAAACCATGTTGCCGCGGATCTTGCATCCTGTTGGTTTTGAGAAAGTTCACTATTCGCTGTTTGAGGAGCACCTCCATTACCTTTCCTGCCACCGAGGTAAGGCTCACAGGCCTGTAGTTTGACACGTCTTCCCTGTCACCACTTTTGTGTAGAGGTACGACATCAGCCATTCTCCAGTCCTGAGGAACCTCTCCTGTTTCCAAGGATCTGTTGAAAATGTCCTTTAACAACCCTGCAAGAACCTCCCTGAGCTCTTTCAGTATCCTTGGATGTAACCCATCTCGTCCCATAGCTTTGTCCATTTTCAGTTTTGCAACTTGTTCTAATACTTCATTTTCTTTGAATGGTATAGAATCTACTTCATTTCCATTTTTATATTTGTGAGTCACAGGAGGTCCTTCTCCAGGACTTTCTTTAGTGAAAACAGAGCAGAGGTATTCGTTTAGCAATTTCGCTTTTTCAATGTCACTTTCCACGAGTCCGTTCGCAGCACTTCTGAGTCCTGCAATTCCACCTCTGATCTTCTTCCTTTCCCTAATATACCTCAAGAAAGTTTTGTCGCCACACTTAACATCTTTAGCCATATTTTCCTCTGCATTTGATTTTGCTATCCTTATTTCTCTTTTTGTCTGTTTGAGTTTGATCCTGTATTCATTTCTGTGTTCCTCTGTTTGTGAGCTTTTGAATTTTGTAAAATCTCTGTTTTTTGCCTTTATTTGAGCAGCCACTTCTTTGGAAAACCAAACAAGTTTTCTTCTCCTCTTGTTTTTGTTTACTTTTCTTACATATTTATCTGTTGCCCCATTTATTGCCACCTTTAGTTTAGCCCATTTCAATTCCACTTCCCTTATCTCCTTCCACCCTGTCAGCTCCTCCTTTAGGTACTCGGCCATTTTATTGAAGTCGGTGTTCTTGAAGTTTAGGACTTTGAGCTTGCTATGATTGGCCTGTACCATTACTTTTATCTCAAACCACACTGTGTGATGATTGCTGCTGCTCACAGGGGCACTCACGCAGACATTCGACATGCTATCACCGTTGGTGAGCACTAAATCCAGTGTTGAGCTTTCCCTGGTTGGTTCCATCACCGTTTGTCTAAGTAACGCATCTAGGAGAGCATCCATAATTTTTTTGCTTCTTTCCAAATTTGCAGAAGGAGTAATCCAGTCCACATCCGGTAGATTAAAGTCACCCAATATTATCACTTCCCTCTTTGTGGCTATCTTGGCAATATCTATAATCAGTTCGTTATCGATCTCTTCAATTTGTGTCGGAGGTCTGTAGGCTACAGCAGTATGGATGACAGTCCCATCTCCTCTTTCCAACACAATCCAGAGTGCTTCTTCTTTTCCCCATGCCCCCTGCATTTCAGTAGCTTTAATATTGCTTTTGACATACAAGGCTACTCTTCCTCCTCTTCCATTTTCTCTGTCTCTTCTGAATAGATTATAGCCAGCTATGGCTATATCCCAATCATGCGATTCATTAAGCCATGTTTCTGTAATGGCCACAATGTCCAAATCCATTTTCACCATTAAGGTTTCCAGGTCCAAAACTTTGTAGACTAAGCTTCAAGCATTTGTGCTCATTGCTTTCCAGCATTTAACTGACTTGTGTGTATTTTGCATTTATTTTGTTCTGCCTACATCTTCCCACTTGTTTTTGATGTGTGTTTTAAAAGTGTGTCTGTTTCTGATTTTAATCTGCTTTTGAAAGTGTTGTGCCCAAAAGCCAAATAGTTAAGCAGTGAAAAATCATTAAAGAACATAACATAAGAACATAAGATATGCCATACTGGGTCAGACCAAGGTCCATCAAGCCCAGTATTCGGTTTCCAACAGTGGCCAATCTAGGTCATACGTGCCTAGCAGTTTCCCCAAGGGACACAGGTTCCACAATGCTTGTATTGGTTCAAGCATTGATATCCTGGGTCCCTTCTTAATAATGGTTTATGGACCTTTCCTCCAGGAACTTGTCCAAACCTTTTTTAAACCCAGCTACACTAACAGCCTTTACTACATCCTCCGGTAACAAATTCCAGAGTTTGATTACACGTTGAGTGAAAAAATATTTTCTTTTATTAGTCTTAAATAGTTTACCCTGTAGTTTCATTGCATGTCCCCTAGTCTTTCTATATTCTGATAAGGTAAACAATCAATCTACGTTTACCCGTTCCAATCCGTTCATTAATTTATAGACTTCTATCATATCTCCTCTCAGCCGTCTCTTTTCCAGGTTAAAGAGCCCTAACCTTTTTAGCCTTTCTTCATAGGAGTATCCTTCCATCCCCTTTACCATTTTGGTGGCTCTTCTCTGAACCTTTTCTAAAATCGCTATATCCTTTTTAAGATACGGCGACCAGAATTGCACACAATATTCAAGGTGTGGTCTCAGCATGGAACGATATAGAGGCATTATAATATCTTTTGTTTTATTTTCCATTCCTTTCCTTATCATACCTAGCATTCTATTTGCTCTCTTGGCCGCTGCTGCACACTGGGCAGAGGGTTTTAACATGGTATCCACAATGACGCCTAAATCTTTTTCCTGGGTGGTGGTTCCTAATGTGGAACCTTGCATCGTGTAACCATAGTTTGGGTTGTTCTTCCCTAGGTGCATAACCTTGCACTTGTCCACATTAAATTTCATCTGCCATTTTGATGCCCAGTCTTCCAATTTATCAAGATCCTCTTGCAATTTTCCACAATCCTCTTGGGTTTTAACAACTTTAAATAGTTTTGTGTCATCTGCAAATTTGACAACCTCACTCGTTATTCCACTTTCCAGGTCATTTATGAATATGTCAAAAAGCAGTGGACCCAGCACAGATCCCCGGGGTACACCACTATTCACCTTTCTCCATTGGGAAAATTGGCCACTTAGCCCTACCCTCTGCTTTCTATCTTTTAACCAGTTCCTGATCCACAATAGTACACTGCCTCCTATCCCATGATTCTTTAGTTTTGCCAAAAGTCTCTGATGAGGGACCTTGTCAAAGGCTTTCTGAAAGTCCAGATACACAATATCAACCGACTCACCTTTGTCCACTTGATTATTCACTCCTTCAAAAAAACATAACAGATTAGTAAGACAAGATCTTCCTTGTCTAAAGCCATGTTGGCTGTCTCCCATTAGGTCATGACTATCTACATGCTGAGTAATTTTATTCTTTATGATGGTTTCTACCAGTTTTCCCGGTACTGATGTCAGGCTCACCGGTCTGTAGTTTCCCGGATCACCCCTGGAACCCTTTTTAAAAATTGGAGTTACATTGGCGATCCTCCAATCTTCAGGTATTAGAGATGATTTTAATGATAGTTCACAGATTACATAAGAACATAAGAACATAAGATATGCCATACTGGGTCAGACCAAGGTCCATCAAGCCCAGTATTCTGTTTCCAACAGTGGCCAATCTAGGTCATATGTACCTAGCAGTTTCCCCAAGGGACACAGGTTCCACAATGCTTGTATTGGTTCAAGCATTGATATCCTGGGTCCCTTCTTAATAATGGCTTATGGACCTTTCCTCCAGGAACTTGTCCAAACCTTTTTTAAACCCAGCTACACTAACAGCCTTTACTACATCCTCCGGTAACAAATTCCAGAGTTTGATTACACGTTGAGTGAAAAAATATTTTCTTTTATTAGTCTTAAATAGTTTACCCTGTAGCTTCATTGCATGTCCCCTAGTCTTTCTATATTCTGATAAGGTAAACAATCGATCTACGTTTACCCGTTCCACTCCGCTCATTAATTTATAGATTACTAATAGCAGGTCTGCAATCTCATATTTCAGTTCTTTCAACACCCTTGGATGTATACCATCCAGCCCAGGTGATTTGCTACTCTTCAGTTTATCTAATAGTTGTAATACATCTTCCCGATGTATCGATATTTCCTTCAATTCTTCCGCACCTTTAAATACCACTTCACTCATGGGTAACATCCCTACATCTTCCTCAATAAAGACTGAAGCAAAGAATTCATTCAATCTCTCCGCTATCGCCTTATCGCCTCTTAGTGCTCCTTTAACCCCTTTATCATCTAATGGACCAACTGACTCTCTCACAGGTTCTTTGCTACGAATGTACTTGAAAAGGTCTTTACTTCGCGTTTTTGCTTCCGCAGCAAGCTTCTTCTCAAATTCTCCCTTTGCCTGCCTTATCAATGCCTTGCATTTGACTTGCCAGTGCTTTATCAAAAGGTAGATATGTATACTTAGCTGGCAATTGAAGCCTTGGATTGCACAATCCTGGAACAATCGATAATCGCAGAGTCCAACCCTGGAGTGCAGGAACAAATGAATGTCAGCAAATATCTCCTGAAGCAGCCTTGAATAAACAGGTATTTTGGCAGCACACAGGTTTTGAATTTAATGTGGATCAACTAGTGTGAATCACATCTGATGCTCAATGTCCTGGCATGGTGAAGAGGTCACATTTTCTATCAATGGAGGACTGGGTCAAGGTGGTGGTTTTGCATGAGGAGTATTACAGCCTGCAGATTGCAGCAATGGTTGGCTGTAATCAGAGCACGGTTGCCACATTCTGCAGAAGCGTAAGGAGACTTGAAATATGCAGGACCGACATCATAGCAGTTGGCCTAGAAAGTCAACCAAGAGGGACGACAGGACCTCGATAAGTACATCTCTTGGCAACTGCAAGCTAATGCCCCTGAGCTTCTACAAGAATGCAAGGAGAAGTGTTCTGTTGCAATTTTCACTTCCACTGTGAGGAGATGATACTTGAAGAACAGGTTGAGGGGCTGTACGGCACAAGAAGCTGCTACTAATGGTGAAACAGAGGAAGAGACACATTGAGTGGACATCCAAGTAATCAAAATGGAGCAAGGCTGACTGGGAGAAAGTTCTGTTCAGTGATAGAAGCATGTTCTGCATTCTGGGTGACCAGGGTAAAACCTAAGTGGAGAGGTTTCCTCATGAAGAGTACAAACCAGAGTGCTTGAATATCTCCATGAAGCACCCAACCAAGATCATAATCTGCAGATGCATTGTAGCCAGTGTTGTTGGAAGACTCCACATCATTGATGGGATGGTGAATACATAGGAATTCTGCAGAAATGCATGCTGCCATCAGCTGAGCAATTGTTTCCTGGCAGATATTTCTTCCAGGATGCACCTTGCCACCGAGCGAAAACTGTCACCCCCTAGAAGAAAATAAATAGAGTTCAGACCATTGATTGGCCAATTCAATCACCCGATCTCAAACCTATTGAGAATATTTGGTACAAAGTATCAGTTAAGATTTCCAAGAAGCAGCCACGGATCAAGCAAGAGCTGATTGAATCACTGATTGCATCATGGAATCACATCATAACAAGAACACCTCAGCAAACTGGTCCACTCCATGCCAGAGAGGTGTCATCTGGTAAGAAAGAGAAAGGGCTGGCCCATCAAGTATCGGTGGCCACCAACAACAAAAAACAGCCTTTTTCAGGGCTACCTAATGAAATTAAGAAGAAAACATGCACACTGCCAACATACACGAAACAGAAAACACAACATTTTGGGCACACATTGCATCTTTGTACACAGGTTCACAACCCAACAAACATGGATATTAAACAATCATAAAAGAATGCTCAAGTTATGGAAAATTTGTCAGATTTGTACAAAAGACAAAAGGGAGGAAAATGGCATGCAGAAGGGGGTTGTAAATTGTAACGCATTTTGTCCCTGTGATGCAAAAAATTAAAAAATGCCAATTCGTCACTACTTATGCAAGACTGTTACACACCACTGTAGATGTTCTTCTTGAAAACCCCATTAATCTGGTGTATTGCAAAGTTCTATTCTTTCTGCAAGACTGTTCAATCTTTATCTTCAATCTTTAGGTAATCTTTTACAGTCTTTTGGTGTAAAATGTAGAATTTATGCAAATAATGACTTGCTGTTTTTGCTATTTCAATCTAATAACTTCATTACACTGACTGTTACAGAGAAGTGCTTATCTGCCATGTTCACTTGGATGTCACAGAATAAGCTAGCTCTAAAGGGGATAATGTTAAAACAGGGTGCTTAGGGGTCTGTTTACTAAATCGCGGTAAACGTGAATAACGCGCGTTGTATGACGTTAACGAGCGCAAGTGCAGTATAACGCGCGTAAACACGCGCCAACGATCGGTAACGTCATACTACGCGCGTTGACCGCGTTTAACGATCGTAAACCCCCGCGGCGCGTTAAAAACAGCGCAGAAGGTGGAGAGTGGGCGGAGAGAAGGGGTCAATGGGCGGAGAGGGGGCGGGGAGAGGCTCCCCCTCACTAACGCGCTGTAATTCTGAGCTCAATTCCAACGCGAATGAAAACCTGCCGTTGAAGGCATCTTTAAAGGTAAGAGAAACCATTTCCGTCAGCAATGTACAGAGAAACCTGGGTAACACACAAAACGTGAGCAGTGTGATACATGTGCACAGAATGAAATGTCACAGAAGACAATAAAAATGACCAGAGGAAACCCCTTTAAAAGCATAAATCAGCAGTTAAACAGTGATAGCAATGGACAACAAGGAACAGAACTCCCTGGAAAGCACAAAATAAAAACCTAATGATATGTGGAAGGGTCACGCTTCGCAGACCCTCGAAAAGGGAAAGTCACTGTAATGGAGCTGACCTGGGAGTGTAGTGTAATGTCTCCCAATGATATCATTGTTGCCCAGCTCGGATATGGGTGTGTGTCCCTTCTGTGAGGTCCCCCTGAGGTGTATGTGCACCGTTGTCTGCATACAAGGGAAATGAGGCCACAGTAAATCTTTTGCAGAGCAGAGTCCCTGACCAGCCAGGCAGGTCATACTAACACCAGGGACAGCACCATCTCTGTGGCCCCAGTGTGGTGCAATGGACACAGCCAGTGCCTGTAAGACCAGAGGGTCACAGGTTCAAATACCAGCTGGGACTGCCACCAACCCAGTCACAATAGTCCTACCCACCACTAAAAAGTGAAAGTAAAGACACACCTTTAATGCAGAGAACAAAGGCATGGTCTATTTTTACACCACACCAAACACAGACACCAGAAACAGGCACAGCAACGAAAGCTGAGCCCCGCAAATGCAGCCCTAGAGGGCCCCACAGCATTCCACAGCAAAGATGCCTGTGCTGTATAGCTATGCCCCACCCCCATGGTAGGCAGATGTAGGTCAGGCATATGTATGAGGGACAGCATGAAAACACAGATAAAACGTGGAAGATAGCAGAAAGAAAACTGTAAACATAACAAGTCAGCAGGGCAACAGTGATAGCAATGGGCCACAATATAAAACACACTCCCTGGAAAGCGAAACCAAAAAAAGAAAAGATACTTGGAAGGGATCACGCAACGGAGACCCTTGCAAAACACATCCCCTGTTATTGGAGCATTCGCGGGAGTGTCGTGTATTGTTGCCCAATGATATAATTGTTGGCCAGCTTGGTAATGGGGGATTGCCCCCTCATGCGAGGTTGTATGTGAGGTTACGTGCAAATTGCCTCCATACAAGCGATATGAGTCCACAGTAAAATGGTGCAGAGCAGGGTCTCTGACCTGTCAGGCCAGGTATCCCATCTCCAGGGATCGCATTGTCCCTGTGGCCTCAGTGTGGTGCAACAGACACAGCCAGTGCCTCTGAGACCAGAATGTCACAGGTTCAAATCCCAGCTGGGGCCATGCCAATCCTGCCCACATATTCTCCCCACAACTAAACTGTGATGGAATGGTCACACCCTTATTGCTGAGAACATACACATGGACAAAACGCCAATATTTTACCACACCAGATATAGGCGCATTACCCAGAGCATAGTCCCCCAAATGCAGTCCTGGAGGGCCCCACACCATTCAGTTACCATGCTGCCCCCAATAAAGATACCTGTGCTGCATAACTATGCCCCCCCCCCTTGTCTGCTGATGTAGCCCATGCATATTTATGAGGGACAGCATGAAAACCTGATCAGTGCCTGGAATGACAGGACTGGAGTTGTGGAACCCTGCCGTAAAGCAGCAGCTAACAGTGACACCCACCCACCCACAGGCTCCATTGGCCAATGAAACCCGCAGAGGTAAGACAATTGGCCCTGCTGTCAACTCCCAATACTAGCAGGTGCATACCTTAGCAATGCACCCTACACATGGGTATATGGTACACATGCACTAAAAGTTGCCAATGATAAAATGTAGAACTCATGTCCTATGTAAAGCACATTGTGCACATTGAGCTGCGCCACAACAAGCAGTCAGATGTCTGTGGTGTGTGCCGCAGGTCTGGCCCCTCACAGTGTCCAACACCCTTGGGAGTGATCCACCAGAGTATGTCGTACCACATCCATGCATGTACTGTGCCCATGACAGGTGTTGTGTGTATGGCTGCAGAACCCCCCTACAGTAGCACAATGCTGGCATAAGGTGTGGGGGTGGCTGTCTGTCCAGCCAGTGTGTGGTGGCTGCAAACACTGTCGACAGGCCACACTGCCAGCAATGTTGCCAGTAGTGGGCTGCCAATGTGCATAATGAGTAGCAAAGTACCATGGGTAGAGGTCGGATAAGGCGGCCTGGCCAGGGTGTATATGCACAGGGCAAAGGGCAGTGACAGGTACATTGTAGTGCCAGGCAACCACCTGCCCAGACAGGGTGACCACTGTAGATTCCGCTGCAATCGTCAGTGTCACCCTGAATGTGCAGTGACCACAGCATGTCTAGGCTCCACCATGGTGCTACATAGTAGTTCACTCATGTGATAAATATGGGTGTTCCCCTGGGGCCCAGTCACAGATGTATCTGCTGGCTGTGTATGCTGGCACCCCAGTTCTGGGTGCAGGCATCTCTGCTGGTCACTAGCAGCCTGTTTGCAGCTGGTAGGTGATGTGATGGAGTGGCCTGCAGGGTGTGTTGGCCTGCACCAGGGGAATCACAGATAGTGGTTGGGATTGTCATTTTCTACCAAGTCCCAATGTCAGATTGCTCCTGTGGCATGCATGTGTCTGTATCTGAATTGACTGACATGTGTGGTGTCCTGCACCTCAGTAGGACTAGGGTTAATGTCCCCCCTCCACTGGCACCTTCCAAGGGAGGTAGAATGTGCAGATTATGATTGGTGACCCTGTTTGCCACCCAGGGGTTGAGGGGCTGTGGGGCATGGGTCTACACCTACCCCAAACAGACAGAGATGTCCAAGGTGGTCATGCAGAAAATATCTATCTCACACAGTAACACTGCTGTGGACTTGCACCATGGAAGGTGCTGAGGACCTAGGGCTGGATGCCCCACTGCACACTCAGGGTGAGCAGAGCACCCGCACAATGTGGTGGGTTGGGCAGGTCCTCAATGCCAGTACAACAAATGGTCAGTACCCCCTATAAGGGCAAGGGGCTGTGGGGGGTGCACATGACAATTTACCCCTACCATGTCCAGAGTCTGTGGGGATGCATTCCATATGGTGTGCCTGTGTGGAGAGCTGATTAGCATGTGCCAGTTGCATCATGGGGGTGACTGTATCATTCAATCCCTCTGAAACCACAGCACGAGCTCGCAGCCCATTGATAAACCATGGGACAGCACACGTACATCTGGTAGCAGAAAGCATAGGTGCATGACACCCTACAGAGTCTGTAATATATGAGATGCCCACACTGCTGAAACCCCTACGTACCCACACACATAAAAGAAAAGATCCCCGGGCTCAATGGTACGCGCGGCGCTGCACACGCAACAACGCACGTAGCTCGGCTCGCATACGCAATGTCCCGTCCAAAAGCCTCAGCAATCCCCCTCCAATATACAGGCCAATACCCCTTCCAATATACAGGCCAGTGCCCGGGACTCGAACCCATGCTGCCTGTAACAGCGGTCATTACCGTGACCATTGTGCCACAGCTCTGTATGGGTCAGGGATGTTTGCTGGCAACCCTCTGACACATAACAGACATATACATGCCCCACACTCAGTGAATAATGTGTGGGTGTGTTTACTTACACCCCATATAGGACAGCAAACATAGACATGCCCCCTCACTCACTATCTGATATATGGGTGTGTTTGCCTGCATCCCTCCGACACGTCCCCAGGAAATAAAATATAATTGGCGCTGCCCCCTCCCTCATTGTGTCATGTACAGGGTGCTCCATCAGCCAGCCTTCTGCTAATGCCACCCTGGGGACTTGAACCCATGCTGCCCGTATCAGCATCACTTGCAGTAAACCATTGTGCTATAGCTCTGTATTAGTCTTGTATGTCTGGGTGGCTACTTATGCTTTACGCGCGGTGGCCCGCTCGTTAGTTTCGTAACGCGCCAGTTAACGCTCGTTGGTTTCGTAACGCGCGCTAGGTCTTCCGCGGTCCCGCCCCATCTCCTTATTTGGGGGTTTGTCTTCTTAACGCGGCGCCTACCGCGAACTGCACTAAAGCGATTTAGTAAACAGACCCCTTAGTGTAAGTATTTATGTTTATGTTTATTGTCATATTTGCTATACCGCCCTTCACAGGCATAAAGGTGGTTTTACAATAAATTAAAAAAAACATATAAAAAGGATAAAATACTAACACAATACACAACAAACAGTATGCATAAAGCAGAGAAAAAAGAACAGCAACTAATACAATGGAATTTACCTACAGCAAAGAAAGAATAAAAGACATGACAATCCTGTAGGAGTCACTAACAAAATCATGCCATATCCGAATACAAACTAAATCCTTAAACTTTCTGGAACGCAGCAAATAATGTTTGAGAGACATTTTTAAATTTAGCAAGAGAAGTTTCAAGAAGGATGTGTAATGTTAGATTATTCCACAAATGAGGGCCCAAGAAATAAATGCAGCCTAGTGAGTGGCCTCATGTCTTGCCTGACTGGGCTCTGGTAAAACAAGAAAATTCTGGTCCAGTGTTCACAAACATATGAGGGCACATACTGAAGATATAGATTGGACAGTTACTAGGGCTGATTGAAACACCATGCCTTAAAGTTTAGCAACAGAACCTTAAATTTAATTCTGAAGGTGAGGGGCAACCAGTTTCTCTGCCATAAGTAGGGGTGTCAGATGGTCACAGTGGTTAGTTGATGCTACCAGCCTTATTGCAGTGTTTTGGATTAGTTGCATTTGCAGTAGTCCACTGTACAGTGCATTTACAGTAAAACTAAGTTGATCAGGATCTAGAATAATTGAGCTTAAGTTATTATTGGCAAGTCAGGTTGCTACCTCATCCAAGCAAGCATTCAGAGTCACCATATCAATTGTCAAAGGGTTTATAAAGGCTACCATTTGAATATTGTCTGTGAAATAAAAGCCACTAATACCATGGGTTTGCATGATTAGCAACAAAGGTCTAAGGAATAGATTAAATAAAATGGGTGCTAAGACAGAGCCCTGTGGGACTCCACAGATCAGAGAGTACAGCAACCATGCAGTAGAACTGGACTTCACATAGAACTTCCCGGCCTTTAGGTAGGAGAAAAATCATGCTAATTAGTTCCATGGCGCTCTAGATCTACCAAGCACATAAACAAGGCCATAGAGAGGTCTAGTGATACACTAACGACAATGTTTTCCTTTATCCATGTTTTCTCTTATTTCACTTAAAAGGGTAATAAGTAGTGTTTCCGTACTATGGTAGCAGCAAAATCCTGCCCGCTTCGGATGGAAAAACATTTGTTTCTCAATAAAATTTGATAGTTGCCAGAAGACAGCTCTTTTAGTCAACTAGGATAGTAAAGGTATATAATTAGAAAAAGATCACTCAATTTTGATGAGGTATTTTTTTAAAATGGGACAAATACTGACAGGAAAGTGCCTACTTTGTCTCTGTTTTATAAAAAACACATAGGCACTGTGTGACCTCGTAAAATACTCGTGCAAATCCAGCAGCAAACGCTCCTACATTCAAGATGGAGACATTATGCCTGCTGAAAAACAGAGGTACGTTAGCACAATACTTTATACATGTACAGTAGGTGCACATTTTATAAAATATGTGTGTAAATCACAACTCCACCCCTACCTTACAAGTACATGCTATCATCAGAGGATCAGATTTAGGTCACAGTTTTCTAAGAAGTTCCAGGGGGCTTTATAATTTAAGTTTGCAACTGAGGCAAACTTAAGAATTAAAAGTGACTTGCTCAGATTAAAAGGAGAAGTAGTAGGGTTTTGAACCTATCTTCTGTGGTTCTCAGACTACTGTATTAAGCTACCCCACCATGCTGAAGCATGTGCCTATCTGATGACAGATAGGAGGTCTTTTTTCTCCTTTTTTAGACATCCCTTCATTTTTTTGATTAACCACTGGATTTATTATCTTATAAATTACCCCATGGGGTCAGTTTAGAAGTTTTAGTTGTGATTTGGATGTCTGGAAATGTGTATGCAGACATCCAAGTAGGCAGGAGCATGGCAGAGGTTTGTCTGGGGTTGTTCAGCTGACTTAGATGTCTCCACTCACTTTCAGAAACATCAGGGACATCTGTGACTCTGTCCAATTTTAGACCTGCTCCAGGCATAAATAGGCATCAGGAAATTGCTCATTTTGGCTCTAAATCATCCAGAGAGAACAGATAGGAATGGCAACTTGACCATCTCCAGTATTCTCCACTATCAAAATTCAGCAGCAGTGGGTTCAATCCTGACCTTAGCCCGCTACACTAATCATCATTCTAGTCTTAGATGGCCCTGGTCCTTGAATACTATTTCAAGAATGTCTATGTGATGGCCTTGCAGTATCCTATTGGGCATGTTCATGTTTGTAAAATTGTGCCTGAACTTGGATATGCCTTCATTCTTTTGGGACTTTCTGGCTGGACAACCCTGCTTACACTTGGACATCATTTGTAAATTGTGCCTTCACATGTACAAATAAGTTCAAAAGCTAGAATGCACACACACTTATTTACAGGTCTTATATACTGCTTTATCAATTCAATCAAAGTGGTTTACATTGTAACTTACACTTCGTAATGTACATTAACACAGGGGCATTGATAACTTGGGATTTTTCTGAGGCAATGGAGGGTTAAGTGACTTTCTGAAGGCCACAAGGAGTGCTAGTGGGAACTGAACCAGGGTCTCTGGTGTCCTAAGCCATTATGCTACTCCTCCAATCCATTGTATACATATTAAAAAATTGTATACCGCATTTTTCCAAGAAATCAAGCACGGTTTTACATATAACAACATTTACATATACAGTCAAACCTCGGTTTTCATTTGCCCAGGTTTTCATACGCTTCGGTTTTCAACGTCTTTTTTGACTGAGATTTTGTCCCTGTTTTCATACATCGCTTCGGTTTTCAACGTCTTTTTGACTGAGATTTTGTCCCGGTTCTCGTACATCGCCTCGGTTTTCGTAAAGTACAGTACTGGTAAATACATACACCCTCGCGCTGCACACCATTCTGTATACACTGCCCGAACGCCTGCCCGGTCCCCGCAGCACTGCCCCCTGGACTCACCGATCGCCAGCGTGAATGAGAAGCAAAGCCAGCTGAGCACGTAAATGAAACACATCCTCGAGCCTTGTCAGAGTCAGAGAGGCAAGGTAATTGCGCAGAGAGGAAATGCCCCGATCTCGTCCACCTTCGCCGCTTGCCCTTTCTCTGGGAGCGCCCCCTCAGTCTCGGATGTAGCAGGGCAAAGAAAAGCTGTCGGAAAGGGGTGGGTTTTAAAAAAAGCAGTGCAGGGCTTTGTGCATGCATGTGGGGAGGCAAGTTCTTTTCTCCCTTGTGCATGGTACGTCTGAAGCTATATCATATAAGATTTGTTCGTGTAGGCCATTCTTAAGGCATTGAGGAGACCGATAATGTAAAGGTATTTTAATGGGCTGAATCCAATGTGATTCCCGACGAGAGCTGGCACAGCAGCTTTGTTCAGGGGTGGCTAAAGGCCAGATGTTAGCACATTACGGTCACTGTAACAGTAACTGAACTTAGCTTGCTTTCAGTGATTGGTTCAATGTTGCATTTCTCCATTTTCATTAGTCATTTATATATTTATTTCTCAGGTATTGTTTTGCTGTATGTAACAAATATAGTGTATGTCTGCTATAAAATGTATTTTTGTGAATATTTTTGGGTGTCTATGGAACGATTAATTGGATTTATCATTATTTCTTATGGGAACATAATTGCCTTTCAGTTTTCATACGTTTCGTTTTGAGATGTCGGGATACTTGTTTTGCGGAGGGGAACGGAATTAATCATGAAAACCGAGGTTTAGAACTGTACTTTGTATGTGACTTTGGTGTAGTCATAATTTGGGATGGTAGTTTTTGGGTGGAATAAAAGTTTACATGTGCACTTTATTAAAATACCTGAAACTGCATATATGTGTAAGCATGTAGAATTAACACCAGGGTTTTTTTGAGCTGGTGTTAAATATATGGGCAGGGGGTTCATTTTAAACCCATGATTTCTGAAGGTAAAGATTGTGTGTTAGTATTTTATAAAAGATACATAAATGTCCTATTGGAGTCTATTTTCTGACCTTGCATTTAGCAGGATATATGTCCCGGTCAATATGTATATGTCCCTGCTAAATGCCCTGGTCATATTCTTTGGCGCAAAGAGATTCCCTTGCACATATAGTAGAAAAGATGTGTGTGGAGCTCTGTACGAGGGAAGGATGGGTCCAACCCTGTAGAGCTGGGCTGGGTGATTTAGACAGGGAACTTAATTCACCTTATAGGAATAAATCCCCCCCCTGATGGCGAGGGACAGTCTTCCCAGATCCCCGGACTCAGGTGAGCAGGGAAGGGGGTTTTACCTTTCTTCCACAAGACAGCCCAATCACAGCCCCAGAGCCTGATTGGGGGTTGGGTGGCAGGGAAAAATGTCCCTTGAAGGCAGTATGGGTGGGTTCTGCACGGAGCTGTGGATCCATGAGCGACAGGACCGCCACGCCACCATTGCTCCAAACCATGGATGCCGGCTGGGCTCTCCGGGTTATTTTGTGCATGCCCAATGGACCTTAATCGGGGGGGCCCAAACAAAAAAAAATCTTGGGACGTCTCGGCCCTATCATGCCCCAATTCTGTTGCCGAGAGGGCCATACTTAGCTCCTGAGAGAGCAGAAGCGTGTTACATATCCAGGCCATCCAAGATTTTGGATGTCCGGATAGCCCATATGTGCCTTGATTGGAATTGGCCCGCACATGTCTTTATAAATTAGGATGCAAAAAAAAAGTGCCTTTGTGCCCTCTTCAATCTAGTTGACCTTGTTATAAAATTCCCCTCTTAGTAATGATATTTAGACACTAAACAGACAATATATCCATTTAGCATAACACTTGCTAACTATAAGGCCTATATTAATTGGATAGTACCAGTGCAGTCACTACTCACACTATATGG